>JAJIBD010002341.1:0-262735 GCA_021461705.1 Cryptotis parvus
AAAAATGGTTTGTGGTCTTACACGAAGTCTTTTTTTTTTGAGTTAACTTTTATGTATGGTTTGAGAGAGTAATTTAGCTGTTTCCTTTGCACATGCGTGTTCAGTTTTTCCAAACTTGATTGATTGAAAAGACTTTCCTCTCTCTGCTTTATACTTTGAATCCTTTTTCATAAAAGAACTCCCCATGTACCTGAGAATTTGATTCTGGCCTGTGAATTCCATACCTATTAGACACACATTCTCTGTGTCTATTTGGATTCTGACACCACACTGTTTTGATTACTATAACCCTGTAGCATAGTATGAAGTCAGGAAACATGATGTTGTCAGTCTTCTGCTTTTATTTGGATTATTTTGGCTGTTTGGAGTGTTTTGTAGTTCCATGTGAATTTCAGAAACATTGGAAAGCTTTTGGTGGGTCAGAGATTCAAGTGTATATTGTCAGTTCCTTGTGACTGAATAGGAGTGTGTTAAGTAAAAAGACAAAGATCGATAGTGTCAGACCCAGGATTACTTAAAGTAAAATGAATTGATGATCAGATCTTTTATTTGAAGGAGTTTTCAACTAAACAGATCAGCAGGAAGGTGGTGGTTATGTAAGGTTTGTGAAAATTCAGAATTATTGAACTTATCTGCAGAAATAACAGATTTGCATTTTGTTTTACTATTTTCCAGATGTGTGACATTGGGTAAATAGTTTTTATTTCTAATTTATAGGGTAATAAATATCACATGCTGTTCCAACAATAGTTGCAGAAGAAATTGTTATGAATAAACATGATTATCAAAAATTAAAGTAGTAATGTAGAGAAAATGTGTATTATTCCCTCCTCAGGAAAATCTTCTGCTTTCTAGTTCCTGTTATTTTGGTTCCCCCTCCCTCCTTCAAAGGAGTTCCCCTGGTTGCCTGAACAAGATGTGTGCAGAGTCCTAAAGAGATGGCTGATTATTCTTCCTCTATAATTTATTAGACATCATTTGCATAGAAGCCATATCACCCAAAAAACCCTATGACCAAAGCATCTTGCTGTTCATGTCATTAAAATCATTTGACTTAGCGAGAATAGGGCCTTGTCCAAGATGTCATCTGAGAAATCACTGGACAGGGTGGATTCCAGCTAGTTTCTTGAACTTAGAGACAAAATTTTATTAGTAAGGTGATTAAAATTGTTATCGTTGTATTTGAAAAGAACTGCAGGAATTCATATATTTTGTTTTCCTCATTTAGACTAAATATGGTTAAGAATATTAAAATGTAGGATTTTTTCCTCATGTCTTCAAACTTTATACTTTTTATCTAGTTAATTTAATAAGTTTACATACACAAAAGCTATAAAATTCTAAACAAGGGAACAATTTCTAATTGTAGAAAAGAAGTATCATCCAGCCTAATGATAAAATTTGATAATTAGAAAGTTTGCTCTTTCTGTAACCTGTTACTTGTTAGAGGGGATTTGTATATTCAGCCTTTATTAGATATAGAAATTTAAAAATAGATTTGACCAGGCACTTTTAGTTTAGCAAGAACCACTGCACAATAGGCTTATATACATGTATATACAGTATTCATACACATATGTGCGCGTACACGTATATTTGTATCTATATATTTAGACTTACAACTTTAAATACATGTTAATGTACATTGAAAATACACATACATATATAACTTTGACCACTAGGTGAATATATAGACTGAAACATGCATTTTTTGTGTAATTAGGGGACCAGGGTGAGTAGGATATATCATTAAAAATTAGAACATTGGAAGAGGATCACCAAAATAAATAATCCTGATGTTTTAAATTGTCTTTGACTTAAAAACTAACTAGTTACTTTTAAGAATAAGCAGACATTATATGTGAGGTAAAATCTGTGCTTAACAGAACTGTTTTCAAAGCGCTGTTTTCTATACAGACCTAGAAAATATTCCTCCCTTAAAGACCTTCTTCAGTGATTCTTTGACGTCCTTGTTCCTAAGACTGTAGATTATGGGGTTCAGCATGGGAATCACTGTAGTATAAAACACAGAGGCCACCTTCTCCTGGGTTGCATCACCCGTAGATGGTTTAAAATACATGAAGATGATGGAGCCATAGAAGACCCCAACTGCTGCCAGATCGCGAGCTGCAGGTGCTGAAAGCTTTGGACCTGCCTTCTGCTGAGCGGATGCGCAAAATGCTGGCAAGGATGAAGGCATAAGAGATGAAGATGGCCAGAGCACACGCGAACACGTTGAAAGAAACCACAACCATGACCAGAAGCTCCTTGGTGTAGTCTCTTGAGCAAGATATAGTCAGAAGAGGCAGAATATCACAGAAGTAATGGTGGATGACATTAGTTCCAGAGAAGGAGCGACTGGATATGTAGCTGGTATGAACCAAGGCACCGAAAGCCCCCATTATATACACACCAGAGACCAACAGGAAACAGACTCTCTGAGACATGGTGACATTATAGAGCAAAGGGCTGCAGATGGCAACGTAGCGATCATACGCCATGGCCGTGAGCATGTATGAGTCATCAATCCCAAAGAAGGCGAAGAAGAAGAGCTGGGTCATGCACTCAGGAAAGGCGGTGACATTCTTCTCGGACACGAAGTTCACAAGCATCTTAGGAATTATGACAGAGGAGTAGCAAAGATCTATGAAGGACAAGTTACTCAGAAAATAATACATGGGCGTGTGGAGCTGAGAACTGATCCTGATTAAAAACACCAGACCCAAGTTTCCCGTCATGGAGATGGTGTAGATCAATATAAAGAGGACGAAGAGAGGGAGCTGGAGGCCTGGTTGGTCTGTCAACCCTTCGAGGATAAAGGCAGACACGGAAGACTGATTTTCTCCATCCATTCTCCTAGTTGGGGCAGGCTGAGTGGCTCAGGAGGGAGGTTCTCAGGAGACGCTCATGGGCCTCTGGCAGGATTGTGTGATCCACGGTCTGATGAAGGACATCATTTCGAGCTGACAGCATTCAGACAACCAAGTGACTGAAATTCACCCTTAATGGAAACCATTGCATCATGTGGCTTTGGTTCTCGCTCTTCCCCAGTGACATTTGGAAGTGGAGACCATTTTTGACTCCACAAATTAAATTTTAGATTTTCCTAGAAGTCAAAAAGTAACCCTGTTGTTACTCAGTCTCCTAGGAAGAAACTGGGCAGAGTCGTTACCCTCGACTTGGTTCTCAGTTCCGACAACTGTGATCTCTTCAGAAGACCTGGAGCTCTGCCTTTTCTTTATTGTGTTTCCCTTGAATTTCCCATTTTGACTTTTGTCTCGCCAGAAGCCTTGGGTTCTCCTCCCAGCTTTTTACTTGCCCTCTGAGTTACTGGTTTTGACTTTTGCCTTTTCATTCTTCTGTCTTTTTATGAAGCAGGAGAGAAACAGTCAGGCTGGAGGTGCTGTAGACTCCAGCTTTGTCCAGAGGTGAGGGAAACTGAAGGTGAAGGCAACCAAAGCAGGAGATGCTAAACCTACCAGGCACCAGCCTATGTTAAGGACATTTTACTTGTCGCCTCGTTTGATTTTTTGTAACAACCCCTTGAACCCAGAGCCATGGCAGAGCCTGGCAAGCTACCCGTGGTGTATTCGATATGCCAAAAACAGTAACAATAATGCACCTCATTCCCAACGAATGGAGACGTTACTGGCGCCTGCTAGAGCAAATCATTGAACAATGGGAAGACAAGACAACAACCCCATTCAATGGATACTATTGTTGTTTCTGTGGATTTATTAGGGTTGGGGGAGGCTAATAAGTGAATCATATCAATCAAGAAAATTGAAATAATTTTTTATTTTAATTTTTTTTGATTTGGGGTCACACTCTGTGTCTCAGGATTTATTCCTGTCTCTGTACTGAGAGATTACTCAGGGTGATGCACAGGGACCATATGGGGTGCTGGGGATTGAACCCTGGTCAGTTGTATGCAAGGCAAATGCCCTACCTGCTGGACTATTCTCTCAGGCCTGAAACAGTATTATTTTATATGAGTTTCTTGAACATTTCAGAGTCACAGCTAGTATAAGAACCAGAATGAATGTCTTTATCCTTCAACTTTTTTACTTTTCATTTTTTTTTTAAATTTTGGGCTATGAAATGTGTCAGTGGAGGGCAGAGAACCTAGGATAAATCACATGTAGTTTCTAACTTGCATGAGCAGATTTTTCTCTACATTTTACCAAACCAAATTGTAGTGCTCTTTGAAAATCAGATTTATTAGTGTTTCATAGACTTCCCCTCTTAAATTTTTATTTCTGTTCATTTTCCTATGAATACAATGAGTAAGATTGTAAAGAGAAAGTCCATCTTTTTTTCAAAACCTGTTTTAAAATATCATCACCTATAAATCATCTGGTTTCTTGTAACTTCTCTACCCTTTCTTTTTTTCTCAAGTGTACTCTATAATTCTTCAAGCCATGATATTTCTCACAATTGTATTTCTCATCATTGTACGGTTGTAAAACGTTGAGTTTCCAAGTCAGATCAAACTGATTTCAGACATGGTTATTATATCCTAGCTGTGTGACTCTCAGTGAACTTCAGGAAGTTATCAGTTTTGGCTGGATCACTTTTATTGTGATTGCCAGCTATTGTGCTAGACATTGAGGACCTCAGAGCCTTTTCTTTGTACTTTTTTCTGGCCTTTGCTCCTTGACGGACTGTCCACTGGTAGCCAGAGCTAAGGTGTAGCAACCCATCTGCCTCCTGCAGGGACGTGTCCTCTGAAGTAGAGTCTGGGGAAACCCTGAGGCATCATTTCTTTTCTCTCAGGGCAGGGATAGGAATTAGTTCGGGGCTGGAGAAATAGTGCAGGGGGAGTTAAGGCATTTGCCTTGGACTGACTTGGCTGATAATCCAGAGGCATGGATGGTCCCCTGAGCATTAGAAGGAGTGATCCCTGGCACGGATCAGGGGAGTAGTTGCGAGCAGAGCCTGTGTTTCCCATCCCTGCCCACCCCACCCCAAAATATTAGTGCTGGCTTCCAGATCAGACTCACTTCCAGTCATCAAAAACACATTTTTGTGTGGATTATGAAGTGAATAAAAATGACTTATCTTCCACCACAACCCTCTTTTCATCTTCTAGAAACCCTAGTTAATCAATATCTGAGGAATGGGCAAGTTTGAAGAAGTTTGAGAACTGGAATGCTTTTTTTTTTCCTTTTGGGTCATACCCAGCATGCTCAGGGGTTACTCCTGGCTCTGTGCTCAGGAATAACTCCTGGCATTGCGTGGGAGACCATATGGGATGCCAGGGATTGAACCCGGTCGGCTGCATGCAAGGCAAATGCCCTACCCACTGTACTATCGCCTTTGCCCCAATAATTGGAATTCTTTATGCCCCATTTTTACATCTTTGTATTTGGAACCTATAATTGAATTCAAGTCCCAGAATTCAAGTCCCATGGTCAGCACCCAAACCCGAACTTCTCTCTCCCACCGACCCTCTCATTTCATCCCCCTGCCCCCTTCCCTCTGGACACCACCGGTCTGCTTTTAACCTTTAACGTATGAATGAAATCTTAGGAATTTGCCTTTTTCTTAGGTCCTTTCACTTAGCATAATACCATGTTATGTTGCAAATGAGAGAAAGATACTGAAATAAGAAAGCACAAATTCAAAGAGCTGTGTGCACCTCCCCTGATTGAAACAATTCTTTGCGACCAGTCCAAGTCGAGCTATGGAAATAACCTGTGACCCTTGATGGGTGGATGGAGAAAGATGGATTACATATATAAATAAATATGTTTACATACATATTTATATTTTATTTTTTTTTTTTGGGTCACACCTGGCAATGCTCAGGGGTTTCTCCTGGCTCTGCACTCAAGAATTACTCCTGGTGGTGCTCGGGGATCATATGGGATGCCGGGGATTGAACCCAAGCTGGCACAGGCCGCCACGTGCAAGGCAAATGCCCTACCGCCTGGGCTATCGCCCTGGCCCCTACATATATATTTATAAATATATATACACATATATTCATCTGTCTGCATATATATTTTATGCATACAATGGAGTACTTGGTCATAAAAATATAAAATTTGGGGGCGGAGCAATAGTATGGTAGGTAGGGCATTTGCTTGCATGAGACTGACACAGGTTTGACCCCTGGCATCCATATGACCCCTGAGTTCAGAGTCAGGAGTAACCCTTGAACATTGTTGGGTGTGACCCCAAAGGCCAGCAATAAATGAAGCAATAAGTAAATAAATGAATCATTTGTCCTTTGCAGCAGCATAGTCATATTACGTTATTGTTGCATAGTAAGTGCTCTATTAATATCAAATTCAGTGTAAATGAGAACTGTTGATAATGTGAGTAAACTTGTTTTATGGAGAGAGCTGGGATTTTGCCATCAGAATATCTCTAGAGGTGGACAGAGAGGTCTGCCTGCGTTGTGTTCTGTGTGTGCCCTGCCGTGAGGGTGAGGCAGACACTGCCTGCTGACTGCTGCCCACTAGTGAAAACAAAGGTCTGATCATGAGAATATTTAATTGTATCTCTCAAATTAATTTCCAATAGAATAGCAATGGCAGATGTAATTTTGTTACTCACCTTTGTCCAATGACCAGTAACAGTACTGCTGAGCTTGTTTCAGTTTTTAGCTAAGGTTTCACACACCGAGTTTTATCATCAAAAGCAAATAGCCCAGAATGTTTCTGATTCTGGCAAAATGAGAGAGTGAATTCCACCTTAAAACTCAGTGTTGGTGCTGAGCACAAATTTCAGACCGGCTATGCAGGTTGAGAAAAGTGATTCTGCTGACCCTTAGCCCTCTACTATTGAAGGAAAATTAATTTGGATATTTGAACCTGAAGGAGATGAATGTAACCAGGGTCCCAAGAGGGGTTCATCGTCCCAATAGTTGGACTCTATAGGGATGAAACAATTACAAAGTCTGTGTTTGTGGTAATAGTGACATTCTTTTTCCCTGGGGCATTTCAAACAAAAGTTGAAGTTTTCTTTTTCCCAAGGACACTGAGAAAGCCCCCTTTTAAGTTTTTTTAAAGTTGGTTTTGAGTCCATGAAGTTCCTGAGTTGTTGCTTATCCATGAAGTTGTGTATCTTTCCTTCATATCTGAATGTGAGCCTGGCCGGATAAAGAATTCTTGGTGAATTCTGCAGTTCATTGAGCCTTTTTTTTCAATTATTGATCATTTTCCGTTTTTAAAATTAAGCTTGACATGTAGCAAAATACCTCAAATTTGCCTCTAAAATACAAGAAAGATAATGGTAGTGTGATTCACAGCCCATAACAATGTAGACTGTTGCTGTTTCTTCAGAGGTTTCCCTCATGCTCTTTCTCAGTTAGTGCCTCTCTCTACCCCAAAGGGACTGTTGTTTTCATTGATTTCATATTAGATTAATCTTGCCTGTTTGGGCAGATGAATACAGGGCACTCAGCACATATTCTCACAGACACTTAAGTTCAGCATAATTTTCATGAGGTTTTTTTTTTTTTTTTTTGCTTTTTGGGTCACACCCGGCAATACTCAGGGATTACTCCTGGCTTTACACTTAGGAATTACTCCCAGCAGTGCTCAGGGGACCATATGGGATGCTGGGGATCGAACCCAGGTTGGCTGCATGCAAAGTAAACACCCTACCACTGTGCTATCACTCTGACCCCATGTGGTTTTATGTTGTTGGGTACAGCATGAGTGAGTGAATTCTGTTTCACGATCATGATCACGATCACGATCTTCCTGTTCATCATCTATTTGCTAGAGCGGGCACCAGTAATATCTCCATAGGTCATGGGAATGACCTAATATAAATGTTACTGGTATTTGGCATATCAAATACAACATGAGCAGCTTGCCAGGCTTGCCGTGCGGATGGCATACTCTTGTAGTCACCTCTAAATAAAGCATTTATTGATGAACCGCATGGCCACTAGTGGCCACGCGAGGCAGTCTGGTCTGCTGGGTCGAGTTGTGATGAGAGGGAAGTCTGGATGTGGAAAATGGTGGCCCCCTTGGAGTAGGGGTGTCATCTGGCTTGTTGTGAGGCTCTGCTGGGGTGGCAGGCCAGGGCTAGAACCTGCCATGCCTCCCAGGCGCCTCATGAGCGGCTAGGCACAGGGAGAGCAAGTGGCAGCTCTGCCCCATGTCTGAGAGTCCCAAGCATAAACTTCCAAATTCTTGAAGGAAAAAAGAGGAAAATGTGGAAAGGCTGATATAGTAACCAAATATGTCCTACAAATCCCTGAAGACTTAGGAACTGGCATATCATGGACCTAGGTAACAGACCGGAAATGACTGTAGAAGTGTTGGTGGAAAGTTTATATGAATTTGTATATATAATTAGCATTTTTGTATTATCCATCATGCTAATATTTTATGACTCTTTGGGTTTATGAAGATAGTTTATAGTAGTTTAAATTATAAAACTATATATACTGTAAACTCTAATAGCAAATATGTGTATATAATTGTGTGGCATAATTACAGACTATATTAGTGATAGGCTTATATACTATCGATAAAATATACTATTTAGATAATACTATGGATATAAGAATGCCAATAATACCCTACTTTGTGAAATAAATTGCCCTATTTCGTTTATTCATTCATCATTTGATGGATATTTAGCTCATTTCTACATTTTTGACTATCATGAATGAAGCTGCTTTTTATCAACATGCATAATTTCTCTTGCGAAAAATACCAGAAATATAATTGTTGAGCAAAGAATTAGCATAGGCTTACCTTGATTTAAAAATCCAGTATGGTTTTACATAAATTTCATGGCCGCTGACAACATTTGACTGTTCCTGTTGTTCTCGCTCTCTTTATTTTTATTTTATTGTTTGTTTGGGGGCCACACCTGGCAATACTCGAGGTTTAGGAAATACTCCTGGTGGTGCTTGGGGACCATATGGGATGCCAGGGATCAAACCTGTGTTGGCTGCATGCAAGGCAAAACCCTCCCCCCACTGTACTGTCACTCCCTGAAGACTTAGGGACTGTCACTCCCCTACACTCTAATAATCAGAGAGCAGCCCTCACACCTCTCACCATTCTAAAGGTGATGCTGATACCCCCTGCGCTCAGTGAGCCTGGGGCCGACAGGCTGTATCTTCCTCTTTCTGGATTCTCTCCTAACTTGCACCTTTGGGGGTGTGGTGTCCAGAAGCTGGTCTTCCCTCATGCGTGGTCTGTAGTGGCCACTATGTGATTCCTGTAGACTGTGGATTTTTTTTATATCAGCTCTGTTCTCTTAGCTTGATGATTTAAACATCTTTCTAAATTTATATTTTTAAATATTTTTTGACATCATAAATATATTTTCTTAGGAATGGTAGGTAGTTCAAAGGGCCCGAGTCAGGGTTCAAAGCCAAGTTGGCTCCCAACACTGTGGGGTTCGCAGACCCTTGAGACTGCATGCAGACCTTGCTCTTGCCAAATAATAGGAAAATTAATTTGAAAAAAATTCTTTAAAATGTATCTCTTAATTGTTTGATAATAGAATGTAGAAATTCAATGTTTTGTATGTTGCGCTGTGCATCCTGAAAAGAGACTAAACTAATCTGTTTTTAATTTTTCCTTTTTTTAAATGTTCATTTTTACTGTGTTTTGCAATAGTGCGGAATTTTGGGGTCAGTTTCATGTTTCTTTTTTCCCTTTTTTTTGGGGGATCACACCCAGTGACACTAAGGGGTTACTCCTGGCTCTTCGCTCAGGAATTACTCCTGGTGGTGCTCGGGAGACTATGTGGGATGCTGGGATAGAATCCGGTCGGCCATGTGCAAGGCAAACTCCCCACCCACTGTGCTATTGCTCTGGCCCCTCATGCTTCTATATGTGTATGGTTCTCACCACTAGCACCACTGAAGTGCATTCCCACCTCCAGAGACTCCTACTGCTCATACATCCCTCTCCACCCACTTCTTCCTGGTAACTCCTGTAACTGTAGCTAAGCCTAGAACTAGTTTTATGATTTCCAGTCCCCTGCTAGTTTTTTTTCATGACTGTCATTCCTTACATCTTGGCAGAATTGCCTCAAGGTCTATCTGTCTTTGTACACTTTTGTACCAAAAGTATCTTGGACACTTTTATCTTTTACATGGCAGAGTAGTATTCCATTGAGCATGAGAAACAGCACTGTTTTGCTCAGTTATCTCTTACTGGACATCTAGATTGATTCTGTGCTTTAGCTATGAATTACATTGATATGAACATGGGGATGCAAAATATTTTTGGCTCACAGGATTCACCCAATTGCTCCTTGATCAGAAATCTGTTGTTGGCTGCAGATTTATGCTTACTAACTTTACTATACTTTATATTACTTCTTATTGAAAAAAGTCTGTAATTGCTATCACTAGTATCCATGTTTTGAAAATAATTAGAGTAACATACAAAATGCTAATGATAATTGCCCATGGTCACAGAATTAGTCAATAGCATTAAACAATTCTAAATTGCTTCTGTATTCATGACACATGATGCAGTGTTTATACTTAAAATTGTGCAAATGCCTTTTTATTGAGTATTTTCATGTTCTTCAGATAAATGTCTGAGTAGTTTATGTGTACCTAGGTCGAGAAGTCAACATGATGAATGACCTAAAACCTGAGCTGCGCAGGAGGAAGAGAGCTGCATGGAATGCCTTCAAAGGCATTGAAGAAATAGCTAAAAGAACAAAGAACCTCCGGCTCCAGGCACATCTCTTCGACTCCACTGTTCTCCCTGCATTAACATACACCTCAGAGACCTGGGCCCTATGAAAGCAGGATGAGAATGCTATTCCGGTCTCCCAGAGAGGCATCAAAGAGCTATGCTTGGAATATCACGTCTCCCTCAAGTGAGTGAAGGAATCCGGAGTTCTGACCTCCGTCGCTATTCCAGACCTCCATCGCTATTCCAGAATCAGGACGCTGTCTCGTTTGCCAAGGCTTCGAAAATCAGATGGGCTGGACATGTAATGCGATTTGGAGACAACCGCTGGACTAGAGCCATTACCGACTGGATCCCAAGGGATGTCAAAAGATCACGTGGCCGCCCACCTACAAGATGGTCAGACTTTTCTTGTTAAGACCCTGAAGGAACGGTTTGAGGCTCTTCATGTTCCTCAATCAACCAGATGCCAATGGGCTATATTGGCACGTGATAGGGTCCAATGGAAATGTTACTGGCGCCCCGCTCGAGCAAATCGATGAATAACAGGATTCAAGTGATGAAGTGATCAAGTTTGCTAAATTATATGAAATTACCTTCCCCCTACACACCTTTAATTTTACAGAAATCTTTATACCATTATCCATAGAAAAACCAACATTTATATTCCCACGATGTTATGTTATAGATTCTCCATGTTTTTGCTAAAACTTGTTACTATCCTTTCTGATGACAGAACCCGTAGAATCATTTTTACTTCATTCCAACTAAATTATATTCTCTAGTTTCTATTTCTGTTTCTTTCTGGTTGTACAGCGTCAGATCATGACCCCATAACTGGTCTCCTGACTTACCAGCAAAGCTTTTCAGTCTTCTAGTAAGCACATGAGATGGGCTTGAATATTTTTTTTCCTTGTGAGTGGTGTGGGAAGATAAAATGAGAACAGGAAAGCAGAGGCCTTTGCCTCTAAGGTGAACCACTCTACTTGATATAGCAACTGTTAAGATAGGATCCTTTAATTAAGAATATAGTATAGTCAGTTCTGCTGGGAGGGAAAATTGGTTCCAAATTAAAAAAGCTAGGATCAGTAGTGAGAGGTACCTCAAGACCCTTGGATCTGAATGGTTGCGATGGTCTTATGCTGCACTAAAAGTTGACTCTTTTTACTGCAGGACATGGGCACTTCACAGCCTTTCTTTCCTCTCCCTTTGTTTTAGGGTATGTATCTGGCAGTGCTCAGGGATTACTCCTGGTTATGTGCTCAGGGATCATGGTGCTTGGGGGTGCTGGGATCCGAACACAGGTTGGCATGAAGCAAGGCAAGCACCTTAACTCAAGTTCTTTCTCTCCAGCCCCCCTTTTTCATGATTGAATCATTTGTAGGTTATGAGCTCTAGGACGATTGCATTAAATATCTCCTTTTATGGATGAAAAGATTAAGAACTCAACAAGAAGGGAAGTATCCAAAGTCCAGAATAAGGGGGAAACTGTACTAGAAATTCAGCAGCAAGAATTCTGAATCATTAGGTCCCCAAATTCCTCAAACTATTTTCTGATAAGCATTTATGCATTGGGAAAAGGCCCACTTGCATTGAATACATCACCCAGAGGGTTTATAATTTCTGAAATGATATCTAGGGGCCGTTGTTTTAAAGAATGAGTTGAACAAAATAGTTAAATTTTAAAATTCTGTTAAAGCTTGTAGAGGAGGCAGAAATTAGAGTCCAAGACAGAGGTAACTGAGAAGTGAGAGCACATATAGAAAAGTTGGAATCCTGGTATTAATGTCAGACTACAGGCGTTTCAGAGGAGCAACAATTACCAGAATCTTAAGGGCATCCTGGGGTGATAAAACTGTTCCATAGGGAATAAAAATAGAAATGTATACTTGCTCAGCAAATTTTGAAAATAAAACCTGGTAAAAAGAAGATAAATATGCACAGTTACAATTGGTGATACTCTACTGTACAGTTCAGCAGTTGAGGAAACAGCAGCTAGAAACAGCAGCTGACGCCAGTATCAAATCAGCCTGATCTAACAGAAGTCAGTAGAGTCAGGCATGACTCAGGAATGGGCTAATGGGAATATAGATTCTTTTGAGAAGCACATGGAATATTCACCAAGATGGATTCTAGTCATGGGCATCATAAATGTAAAAGAATTTAAATTTAAATGATATAAAATACACTCAGAACACGAGCAGATAAAATTAGAAATAATGATGGAATGGTAATGAGAACATGCCCAAATATTTGGAAATTGAACAACTTCTATTGCACACACACAAAGTAAAACCCAAAACGAAACAGGGGCATTAGAAGATACTTTATTTCAATAGAACAAAAATGAAAGTTCAGCATTTCAAGTTTGTATCTTTGCATATATACTTGATGTTAGCCAAAAGACCCAGTAGCGATCTGCATCTAGAGCGTGTCTCCCGGGAGCCCTTGAAGCTTACTTGCTTTCTAATTCAGGCTGCACATTTTTGCTTTCTGGTTGGCTGATTGGGCACTTTGCATCGGATGTGATCATTCCTCTCTCCCTCCTCTCTGCTGACCTGTTCTTGTAGCCTGTGTCTCTTTTGTTATTTGCCTCACTTTTGCTCCTTTTATTTTTATGCGTTATATTTTTTGGTACTTTAAAAAAATTTACTTTAATTGCTCCAAATGCATTGTTTTATTTATTTGGGGCCACACCCAGCAGCATTCGGTGGGGAGCTACTCTCAGGTCTGTGCTTGGGGCCATTCTCAGCAGTGCTCTGGGGGTCAGGCGGTCCAGGAATCACACCTGAGCCTCCTGCATACAGAGCACTGCCCCAGCAGCTTAAGGTCTGTCCAGTCCCCGAGTGCATTATTTTCACTGGAACTGTTGTGCATGTTCAAATGTTGCAACAAATAACTAACAAGAATATAATGTAAAATAAATACTCGTGGCACTTTTATTTTAAAAAAATCTTTTACTGTTCTTGTTGTAATGGTTGCACAAGCTTGTGAATGTATCGACTGACTTTGTGTTGTGTGCTTTAAAGTGAAAAAAGATGCGTATGTTTTCCACAATGCAACTGCCAACAGTCAGTGTCCATTTCAACTACTATTAGCAAACAAATTGGTCATTAAACATTCTCTCTGGTACTGCTTACTGGGTAAGATTCAGCTCCTTGCATGACATAGTTGTCTGCAGAATGTGTTATAATTCAGGGTTTCTTTTGTTGGGAGGGGTGCTGTGGAGAGGTTGGGCCATACCTAGCAGTGCTCAGAGCTTATTCCTGCCTCTGAATTCAGGGATCACCCCTGGTGGGGCTCAGGGGCCTTTTGGGGATCTGGGGATTGAATCATGGCAAGTACCTTCATTCTTGTACTAACTCTCTGGCCCATAATTCAGTTTTTTTTTTAATGTTTCTAAGGCAAGAACCATTCTTAGGACTTTATTCTAAAGAATTTAGGGAATTGAGACATTAAGTTCATAATGGTATTTAGCGTGTGATCTTTTTCCTGGGGAATTTTCTAACTTGAACAGGAAGTGTTAAGTAATCCTTTTAAAAAATAATAGAAAATTTATTTAAATCTAGACTAGGTAGCTACTTTTTAAATGTGAGTACTGGGATAAGAGAAAGAACATGGGTATTTTTTTCCTTCAGCCAGCTTTCGTGTTAGAAAGTGTTGTATATTTGCATGACATAAATATATATACATATATATACATATTATGATACCAATATCCAAGGTCAGGTGAAATGTGGATCAGGAGGTCTCGCCAAAGGTAGAAACTATCACAAATGTGTGGGAGCAGAGGTTAGGTAAGACAGAGAAAGGAACACTGGACCAATAATTGTCGAAAGTCTACTACAATCCACAACATGTAAGAGAGGGAAGAGAGAAAGAGAGAGAGAGAAAGAGAGAGAAAAGAGATAGAGAACCTGCCACGGAGGCAGGCTAGGGAGGGGGAGGGTATCGGGAAATTGTTGGTGGGAGGTGGCACTGGTGGAAGGATGGGTGCTGGAACATTGTATGACTGAAACACAAACGTGAACATTTTTATACTTGTCAAAAAATAAATAAATTTAAAAAAAGAAAGTGTTGTATAAAGGCTAGTTAGCCAACCAGTACCTACAATTCCTTCAGGGTGAGGGTGGGGATTTGCATGCGTTTTAAATTCTGTAAACCTCCAATTTTTGGAGAACATATAATCATCTCAAAATTTTAATACAGTTGAATTATCTTCCACTGTTTTAATTGTATTTTACTGAAATGAAAATCAAGGATGCATTATCTTCTGTAAACTTCTGCTTCTGATTGATTCTGCTATGATAGAGGAATGTGTGCGTGTTCTAATATGTGTGACTTTGGTCTGAAAAGTAATAGTGGTAAGAGTAGAGAACCCCAAGGAAGAGGTTTGTGTGTCCTTGGATCCCTGAACACAGATTATTCTGGGATTATGTATTTTAGAATATTGAGATGAGCTGAACTAAGCCTGTGCGCAGTATTGGAGGACAGAAGCCATGGTATCTGATAAAGTTAAGGTGAACGAACCGTCCAGGTGGATCAATACAGCCCACTGTATTCTCTCTTGAAACCCATTCTGAGGCTCAGGCGGTGCCCCCCCTCCCCGTTTTTTGCTGCATAGCTTAATGTCCTGATTGTTCACTCTGCCCTGTGTTATGTGCTGGAGAGAGAGGAGTAGAGAGAACGGGGATGGGCATGTGGTGGGTAGATTCCTCTGAGCCTTCTTGGCCAGGTAAATGGCACATTCAGCATCTCTGTGGAGGCTTAACATTAAAAAAAACTGGTTTTTACTCTTTTCCCAGTAGCATCTAGTCAGAGTCAGTAAAGGGTGTTTGACACTTCTGCAGGTCGTTATTAGCACCCAGGAGAGAATGGATACTCTAGCATCTCCCTTCACCTTTAAAACTCCATGACTCATAGGACTCATCATGCTGGTGAAACCAGTGCATATTGGATAAGTGTAAATGAATGTTAAATGTGTGTGTTACACTGGTGCACAACTCTGTCCTTAACATCCCACCAAGAGAATTATTCACTATACATTTAAGCAAAGATTCCTCATTGCTTCACCCAGTTCCCAGGGTGATCAATTCTTTTCCCCATTGCAAACTCTCCAGAGGGCACAGACAGAAGGGGTAAAGTCAGATGTAATGAGGCCAGGGGAGATTCGCTTCCCTTCCTGGCATGGGAACAGGGGAGGACCTGTGAGATTAATTAACCACAACGTTTTGTGTTCAGAGATGAACTCAGAGAGGATTCGGAGCAATGGAGGTGATGTCAGATGTCACTTCAAAATGGTTTCCCAGTCACTTACGAAATGAAGCCCTTTCCATGAGTCTTACTTAAATGCTACTGATGGTCACATGACTGGCCCCTGTTGTTTTGGAGTGAGCCTGGCAAGCACACTTACTCCTGGTGTTTCATTTCTTTCACACAGTGCCCCATCACACGTGGTTTCCATCACAGTAGCTCTGACGGCGCCATTCTTCAGAATAAGATAGATCTGGGAACAAATTTCAGCTCTACCATCAACCAACAGTTACTTGACCCACGTTATCTGATTTTGCATCAGTATCATTTAGTGCTTACTGCTGCCATTTTCTTGAAGGAAAATGGCTCTGACAAAGTCCTTGATACCTGGCAGTAATTGTGAATAGTCTACCACCTCCTCTGCCTCCTGCGGTCTACCTTTCATGCAGAAAATCAGGCACTGGGTCTCATTATGTACTATCTCTTCTTCTTGTACCAGTAAAGCTTTCCTTATTTGACTGATATACAAATCCATGCTGCTGTGGCCTAAGCTAAGTTCAACATTATTTGTGTGTATGTGTGTTTGTGTGTATGATCATGTTTCACTGTAGCATTGTATTGAGCTTGAATGAGAATGGCCTTATGGAGAGAAAATAAGATTTATAACAAGATACAAAGGTTTGCCAAATTTTTTCATTGCATATAAATGATAAAATAATGTGTTATATGCTTAAGTTAATGTGTGCCTTTCCAGAATCAATACTGACACTTATTAGCACTGAGTCAAAGGATTGAGCACTTGAGATGAACAATTCTACCTGTTGGGTGCCATGGGGAATCTCCTGCATTACTAGTGGGAATGTAAAATGGTGTGGCCACTTTGGAAAATAGTGATGCTTTTTATAAAGCTAAACGTATAATCAACACGCTGCAGCAAAGACACCTGTGTAAATGCAAGTCACTCTCCGTCAAAGTGAGAATGTGTCTATACATAGACTTGTTCATGAAACTGCAAGGTAGTTTCATTTAGGCCAATAAAAACCTGGAGACAGCTGAACTAGTCATCAATTGAAAAGGCAGATCATGCTCCATGTCATGAGATGGCCTTTGTCTCAATGTTACAAAGAAATCCCAGACACATACCAGGACACGGGTAAACGTCGTGAGCATGGCTGCACTCCAGTAAGTCTGTGTAATAGATCTCATGATGTGAGAGGGTGGGAAAGGCCATACACATACAGGTGTATACAGAGACCTGTTTCCCTTTAGGCCAGTGATGAAATCATCCCTCTCTTTCCTCAGGGCCCTCTTAACTCATCCCTTGGCTTAGGATTTAAGCTCTTTTCCCACAACTGCAGAGTCACTGGAACTCACCATATTCCCTCTTGTCATCCATCTTACATGGCTTTACTTACCTGCCTGAGGAGAATCCGGAGAGTGGGAGAGTGGCCCAGCACCCCAACAGCAACTACACTGACTCCACTTTGCAAACTCCCAAGAAGCTTCACTTTAGAACTGCACAAATAAAACCTCTTTGTCAAAAATCTACGTCGCTGCTTAGACTTCAAATGGAACTGATTGTTACACTGGTATTTCTCAGAACTAGGAAAAACTATGAGAAAAACTTTTGAATTTGGGATGAGGCAGATCCTCGCTTCAGTCACTGTTCTTCCGATTTTGGTGTGGTTTAAGGGGCTTCTACTTATCCAGCACAAAAATTCAGCTTCCACATCTAATGAAAAGAACCATTGATGGGGGGCACTTGTCTAAGGTGTGACTGTGAAGGTTTGGGCAATAATGTATAGAAAATTATTAAAGGAAACTCCTTGGCACATGGAAACACAGAGAGTTCCTTTGTCCTTTTTAGAATGGATTCTAATACTAATGGTCATGACATAATGAGGGCTTGTCCAACTGAGAAATCATGCAGCCAGGAGGAAATGCGAAGGCCAGGAAGAAGGAAAGGATGCAAGAGGGGGGAAAATGGGATCCAGAGCAAAGGTGAGATGCAGACTGGGCCTGAGGGCCAACAAGACCATAGTCTGTTCTTGCAGGGATCCTCTAGGGTAGATGACCTTGAACGATTTGCTACATGTCTTCAGACATTCGCTGTATAAGTAGGCAGTGCCATCTGCCGACTATTTGCAGTGTGGAGTCACCAGAATATAGCCCCTAACCTGTCACTTCTCAGGGTAGAGGCCCACCTGCTGCAGCACCTTCCTCAGGGACGATTTCACCTCCTTATTTCTCAGGCTATAGATCATGGGATTTAGCATAGGCGTCACCAGGTTATTCAGAACCTGGACAGTTGCATTAAGCCAGGGGTTGGGGGTGGGCTGCAGGTAGATGAGGACCACGGGCATAAAGGAGAGAAGGATGGCGGTGAGGTGGGCGCTGCAGGTGGAGAAAGCGGGCGGCGGCCTTCATTAGATCGAATCCGAAGAATGGAGCAGACGATGCAGCTATATGAGGCGAGGATGAGGAGGAAGCAGCTGAGGGGCATGAGGCCCACGGCGATGAAGCCCACCATCTCCAGTGCTGCTGTGTCTGCACACGCCAGCTTTAGCATCACCGGAATGTCACAGAAGTAGTAGTCCACCTCGTTGGGGCCGCAGTAGGGCAGCTGGAAGGTGAGCGTCGTCAGGAAGATGGCCTGGACGCAGCCGAACAGAGAGGTGCCCAGGGCCAGCACGGCGCACACCCGGTGGCTCATGATGACCGAGTAGCGCAGTGGGTAACAGATGGCCACAAAGCGGTCATAGGCCATGACTGTGTACAGGAAACACTCGGTGCAGCCCAGGAAGTGGTAGAAGAAGAGCTGACACACGCAGCCCGTGTAGGAGATGGCTCGGCTGTTCCCGGAGAGGTAGAAGAGCATCTTGGGGGAGCTCACAGAAGGGAAGAAGATGTCAAAGACAGACAGTTTGCACAGGAAGAAGTACATGGGGGGTGTGGAGCCGCGAGGAGGAGAGCGATGGCCAGGAGGATGAGCAGATTCCCCGTGAGAGTGAAGACGTAAAAGGACAGGAAGAGGGGCGAAGAGCAAGGTTTGCAGGCCCTCTGTGTGCGGGATGCCCAGCAGGATAAACTCTGTCACTGCCGAGCGATTCCACATCGTCATCACAATGTTGGAGTCAGAAAAAGAACATGTCCCTAGAGTGTGGGAATAACGTCAAGCCAAAACGGTTTGTGATGGATGTTTATTTCCTGTCTTAACCATCAGCCTTTACATGGGGGCGCATCATCTATAGAAGGACATAAAGACACTGGAAATTCTTGACTACAGTAGAAATGTCTGTTTTGGACAATGTACATGTCACTGATGACAATTCAAATCTCTAGGGACTCGGAATATAGCTCAGGGGTAGAGTGTGCACTTGCATGTGTGAGCCCCCGAGTTCAGTGAGGTCCTGAAATGAAACATGTAAAATTAAAAACCTAAGACAAATGACAAAATACACTATCGATGACTTCTTGAAATAAAAATAAATATTATAAAAAGGAGATTAGACTTGGAGTAGAGAATCTCAAAATATGACAAAATCTCAAAAAATTTCTTTTTTCCTTTTAAAAAATGTTTTTGAATGGGGAATGGGCCTAAGAAAACTGTAGTGGTGTCTCCAGATGCAGAGACTCCATCATAAGCTTTTCAAGGGTGGTCTCATTTTTAAATGATGTGACAGTAGCCTGAGAAAAGAGGAAAATGAAAAACTTTCTGTAAAGAGGATCCTTGAGAAGAGGAGAAGAAAATGGGGGTGGACCGCAGGAGCAAAGGAGAGGACTGTGGGAAGGGAAAAGGTTGGGGAGGGGAAGAAAGGTATTTGCATTTCTGGAAATGTGAACTGGAACACATAGTAACACTAGGGCTCACCCTTAAATTTTCGTAAGTGGAATGTGTTAAGGAAATTATCACTGAACTCTACAATGAGGGTACCTTAAGGCACAAACTGAATAGAAGTATTTTGACTCTTTGGCTTGAGCAGGAAGCTAAGAAGCAAAGCAGAAGGCAGCTGACATGGGAGTCAGTGTTCTGCAATCTCACCGTACTGTGGCAACAACTATGGCTTCAGTGTTCTCCACGTACAGATTCTTGGGCGCTTGCTTCGGCATACTGACCTGAGTGATCTGTTGTCTTATCCTCAGCCTGAAATCCCTTTTCAAATTGGTCAGTGATGATCCCCAGGGTCCTCTGGTCCTTACCTGTGACCAAGCAGCATGACTAATTAGCCTTTCCAAGCAAAATCTCTCAGATGAGTATGTGAGCCTCTGGATTTCCAGGAAAGAGTTCTTTGATCCCGGAAACTCTAGAGGTGATGACCGTTGGGTCTTCATGGTTGAAGGTATCAAGAGCAAAAGGTATAGAAGTGAGAAAGGAAAAATATGAGCCTTAAATTATCCACAGTGGGGTGTAACAAAGTAACTCACATCACTGTGTCTGGGTCCTGGGGACAGAGTATGTAGTTCTGGAGTGTAAGATTGGTTGTTCCCACAAGAAAGTGTCCAGAGCACACATAGTGGCCTCTTGACAACGTGCTCCCCCTTGTCACTCCCTTTAGTTCTGTGGACATTTCTTAGGATTAGGTGGCACAATAGCTCTGAGGAAACAGATCAATGCTAACAAAACTTATGCCCCCCCTCCCCAATGATAAGAGATTGTTTGAGATGGGAACTACCTACATTACTTTCAAGTTGCTTTATTTGGACGATGGGCTCCAATCCTGACCTCAAGTCTGAATTCAGGCTTGGCATGTGTTCCAGGCTTATCTTTTCAATAGAATCTTTATTTCAGTCATGTTGACACTCATGAGCTGCCGTGGGCACCCTAGAACGAACATTATTGTTTAAGATTAAATGTAACAACTTACAGCCTTTTAGCAAACTAAGGCTCAAAGAGAAATCAGACCAGTACTCTCACCTCTTGTGCGCTTGAGCTGGGCCACCACAAAAGTCCCACTGGACACCCTACCAAATATTTACTTATCCCAACTTCTTCACTTCAAGTCAGAAGGAATGATCATTTTAATGAGTTATTCTTATGTTTCTTCATTGTTATAATGTAATCTCATACTTGTTTGATACTTACAACCTCCTGTTGGAATAGTGGAAATGAACCCCAATATTAGATAAAAAAAAGTCTTTGGAATTCTAAGTTCAAAGCTTTCTCTAAAAAGGTGAAGAGCAAATCTGACCCAAGCTTTCTGACTGCAGAGTTGTTTCCGCCATGACCTGTGTCTCCCAAGGGCCTGGAACAAAGTGAAGTTTCTCTCTCTGTGAGGCACAGAGCCTCCCACCTCCTCTGCAAGTCTTCCTGAGAGCCTTCCTCCTCTAAGGGTCTTTTGCTGTTGTCTGAATAATTTAGGCCACTAGATTGTAGCTCCAGAGAGGGAAGCAAGTCTCTCCAGATCATATTATATTTGAGTCAACAAGCCCCAGAGCTACTGTGAAAACTCTAGAGGGATGAGCCCCTAAGAGATGTAGCTGGAGGAAACATTGCTTCACGTTTCCTTCTGTCAACATCCTCTCTTCACCAGGTTACATTCAGAGACCCAATTATTTTTACTAAAGGATCCATGAAGCAGGAAGCACCCCCTTAAGTGTGCTGAGAGTTGTTCAATTTTAAGATTTTAAAATTAATCTTAAATTTTAAGAGTCAGAAAGGGTGAGACAAAGGTAATGGCAAAATAAATAAGGCTCAAAGAGAAATCAGACCAGTACCCTGGTCTGATTTTTTTTTTTGACACCTTCCCTTAGAGTAGGGCTGGGCAACATCTGGCCTGAAGCCACAAAAGGCCTGCAAATAATGGTCTGACCCTGGTACATGTTTCTCTCTGGCTGCCCTGTGCTGCCTGTATTACATGGCCCTATGTTATGGACATCCAGATGGCCTGGGCAGAACTAAGGTTCCCTACCCTTCTCTTTGGAGGAAGTTGGTCTGAGAGGTTTTATCCTGCAGATGTTCTGGTAAACACTGGTCAGATCCCGGACTGGATTAAATTTCAGCATATAGGTAGCAGGGATAGTTCTGGTGATGAAACACATGTGTACTATGTGGGTTCTGGGTTTGATCCCCAATCCTCATGTTTCCCAGTGCTCTGGGGCAGGCTGGGTGACCCCTTGCACTGCTGTCCCTGCCCTTTCTGAGCACTGCTGTGGGTGTGGGAGCTATAATTTTTTTTTGCAGTTTTTGAGAGAGGCTAAAATGCACCTAGGTTAGTTGTTAGGAGTTGACTTGAGCTGCTTCACTTAAGCTTGTTTCTATTTCAAATATCTTGTTCAAACAAAAACCTATTTCTTTATTACCTAGTACTAAGAGTCCTTGGGTAAGTGATGCCTCCCTGGGCAGTTCTCAGGGCTTTCCCCTGGCTCCGCACTCAAGGATCACTCCTGGTCTCTAATGCTCATATTTGAATTTAAGAATAAATTAGACTGCTTCAGAGATGTGTTGGTTGTTGATGGAATTTGATATCTTGAGAAGGAGGTGCTCACAATTTATTGGGCATCTTCCAAATCTTCTGCAGAAGGATCTTTGGGCTAATATTGCAGCTGAGGACATTACCTGTTAGGCAAGAGCTGTAGGTGGTACTTTTTAAGATATTGATAGTGAAGACTGCTGAGCACATACCGTATTTTCATGTGTACATTTCTTTGGGGGAAAGTAAACATCAGGACAATACCAAGAGCCTGCTCAGAAATTGAAATTCTATTAGCAGGGACCCACCTTGATGGCATTTGCTGTCCAGGGTGGATCTGTGCAATATACAAACAGTTATAAACTAGAATCATGTCAAACTACAGATGGAATAGAGCATGGCAAAACACGTGTGGTTCTGTGTCACATTTTAAAGGTCTGACTAGGCTTATTAAGGAAGAAGAAATAGCTCAGAGAAGGCTTTTGGTGAGATATGGTGAGGATCAGACTTTACAAATCAAGCATTGTGAAAGAGCTAAAAATAACATCATTTGTGGCTTTTATTTTTGCTCTCTTTGATGAGATTGATGAAAGAACATTAACCACATGTTGGACAGTGGTACTTGCATTAAGACTGAGGATTTCATCAGCTGCATGGAAGATAAGTGGGAAGTTGATGACCCAGTGGGTCCATAGTCAAGGTACCCCTAGAGTTTCTTATAACCCATGTCTCAGCAATACTAACTAAAGGAATGAGACAGAGAAATGGCAATTAAAGGCCAATGAAATAAGAAATAATAATAAGATCCTATAAAGTTCAAAAACTGTGGACAGATGGGCTGAAATGATAGATAGCATTCATGCAATGGATTAGCCAGTGATCCACTAACTAACAAGGATGGCTCCTACTGTTTATGTTCACGAGAATATTCTTTTCTCTTGAATTTTCTTCAGAGCAACATTAACATCCTTGTTGCGCAGGCTGTAGATGAGGGGGTTCAGCATGGGCACAACAATGGTGTAAAACACCGAGGACACTTTCCCTTGGTCTGTGGAGCTCACCGATGATGGCTGCAGGTACATGAAGGCAGCAGAGCCATAGAAGATCATGACGGCCATCACATGGGAGCTGCAAGTGCTGAAGGCTTTGGACCTGCCCTCGGTGGAGCGGATGCAGAGGATGTTGGCGATGATGAACACATAGGAGGCCAGAATCGCCAGGCTCGGGGCAAGGATATTAATTGCACTAAAGACTAGAATGAGTAATTCGTTGATGTATGTTTTAGAGCAAGAGAGTCTTAGAAGAGAAATCAGATCACAGAAGTAATTATTGATCACATCCAACTTACAGAACTGAATTCTCAACAGACAGCCTGTATGAACAAATGCACACATCACACCTATGGTATACACTCCCAGTATCAGGGAGAAACATGCCTGATTGGACATGATGACGTTATAAAGTAAGGGACTACAGATGGCAACATAGCGGTCATACGCCATGGCAGCTAGCATGTAACACTCTGAGATAGCAAAGACAAGGAAGAAAAAAAAGCTGAGTTATGCATTGGGGGTAGGGGATGATGTTCTTCTCGGCCACAAAATTCACCAGCATTTTGGGGGTGATGACAGTGGAATGACAGAGATCAATGAGGGACAAGCTGCTAATGAAATAGTACATGGGGGTTTGCAGGTTAGAACTGAGGCCTACGAGGATGATCATGCCCAGGTTCCCCACCACAGTGACCACGTAGATCCCGAGGAAGAGGAAAAGGAGCGGCAGCTGGAGCTCTGGCTGGTCTGTCAGCCCAGCAAGGATGAATTCAGTAACTGTGGTGTCGTTTCCTGTAGGCATCTTCTCTGGGTGATTCTGAGGGAAGAAAGAAAATCATGGGTGTTGATATCTTACTGTCATTGTCTCCTTTGAGTAGAACCCCACGTAATTGTGAGTTGTGCTCTAGGTATTCCTTGGTCTATAGACATATGCTGGGAAGGATTATTATATTAAGTAGTAAGAGTATGCTTAAATTTGCAAGAAATTTCCAAGCAATTTTCACAATGGCTGAATTAGCTGACATCCCCACAGTGCTGTGAGTGGAGTCTGGCTGTGCGTGCTTCTACACACAATGCACAAGTGGTTTCTGTCAGCCAAAGGACAACTCAAGCTCCTTGGCTATTTCTTATATGCAGTTTTTTTAGTGTAAATAGGGGAATAGATAAAAGTGGCAATAAAACATCTCACTGGGACTAACTCTTGAGATTGTGGATCATGGAATACTGAACATGGAATACTCTGAACATCAGAAATATACTGAGACCTTTTCTTCTCTATTCTATTTACTTTTGTTGTAATGGCCTGGTGCGTATTATAGTTAGAAAGAGTACTTTCCAACTCCTGAGGATTTGGTGCCAGAGTACTGATGTCTTAGTATCAGATGATAGTCAACGATCTACATAAGACCCATAACAGTCTCCGGACTCATGCCACAGAATTGGAATGTCACAACAATATTATACTGGTGCTAAGGGTTTGTTTTTTTTGTTTTAAGAGATGTGAGGATAAAACTGAAACATGTGGGACTGGAGCGATAGCCCAGCGGGTAGGGCATTTGCCTTGCACGCGGCCAGCCTGTGCCGGCCCGGGTTCGATCCCGGCATCCCATATGGTCCCCCAACACCGCCAGGGAGTAATTCCTGAGTGCAGAGCCAGGAGAAACCCCTGAGCATCGCCGGGTGTGACCCAAAAAAGCAAAAAAAACAACAAAAAAAAACAAAAAAAAAAAACTGAAACATGTGCAGCCTCTTAGCTAGTGAGCCATAGCCACAAAATGTCATCTACTTCTCTGATTATGTCATACTAATAGATCAATATTTTATATGTGCATGAAGTAAGTATTGAGTCTGCCACACTTACCAGTTTCTTTTTTTTCTTTTTGGGTCACACCTGGCAGTGCTCAGGGGTTACTCCTGGCTCTGCACTCAGGAATTAGTCCTGGCAGTGCTTGGGGGAACCACATGGGATGCTGGGGATCGAATCCAGGTCTGGTCACATGCAAGGCAAACACCCTACCCCACTGAACTATCACTTTGGCCCACTTACCAGTTTCTACCAGGAGCTCCAGGTTCTGTCATGGGTTCCCTTTTCACAGAGGGACAGAAGAATGATGAAAGACAAAAAGGCATTTTTAAGAACTCAGTATATTTGAAGGTATCTCATATATCCTAAGCGAAGCAATAAGGGAAGAACATTGTTTTTGTGTGTAGAAGATGTAAGAATGCACCATATAATCAGAGCGAGCAAAAGGTATTCTAGCATTTGAGTTCTTATTAGTGTAAAGAGCAGCTTGTTTTTAGTCACAGAATACCCCAAATTCACAGACTCACAGACATGGGGCAGAGCTGCCACTTGCTCTCCCTGTGCCCAGCCGCTCACAAGACGCCCGGGAGGGATGGCGGGTTCTAGTCCTGGCCTAACACCCCAGCAGAGTCTCGCAACAAGCCAGACGACTCCCCACTCCATGAGGGCCTCCATTTTCCACATCCGACTTCCCTCTCGTCAGAACTCCACCCAGCAGACCAGCCTATCACAGCACAGCTGCTTGCAGCTGCTTGCGGCTGCATGGTTCATCAATAAATGCTGGATTTAGAGATGACTACAAGAGTATGCTACCCGCATGGCAGAGCCTGGCAAGCTACCTGTGTATTTGATATGCCAAATACCAGTAACAATTTTAGACCTCATTCCTATGACCTGATGGAATGGTTTGAGGCTCTTTATGTTCCTGGAGCGAGCAGATGCCCTTGGGCTCTACTAGCATGAGACAGGACATATGGAGATGTTACTGGTGCCCACTCAAGCAAATCGATGATGAACGGGAAGACAGCGATACAGTGAATACCCCAAATTATACATCACATGCTGAGCCTCAATCAGGATCCTGAAGGAAAGTCCTTAGCTGATTTAGGTAGTTTCTAAATATCCTCTTTGCACCTCACTAGCCTAAATCCTGGGGCTGCTGCTCCTGTATGCCAGAATATGTGTCTGTTTTTAGTGTCTGGAAACATGAAAGCATGAAATGTGTTCTTAGCTCTGTCTTTGTATTGCTTTTCCTTTAACATGAAATAGTCTTGTCAAATCCTGGCATCCCATTTGTGCAGTAAGTAATTTATCTTTTAAAATTTCACTTAAAACTGAGCTCATGGTAGAACTCTGCACCAGTTCCTAGTAAGTGATTGGACCTTCTTCCAGCAAGATCAGAATGTCATTTCTAAATAACCTGTTTCCAAATTGGAGCTACGCTCTAGGCTAGATAAAGGACCAAATCAGACTCAATGAACTCTGTGCCCCAAGCAACAAGCAATGCTGGGCATAGTCTAGAAGGTTAAAACATTGTGTTTTGGGACCGAGCGATAGTGCAGAAGGTAGGGTGTTTGCCTTGCACATGGCCAACCCAGGTTCAATCCCCGGCATCCCATATGGTCCCCTGAGTACACCCAGGAGTAATTACTAAGTGCAGAGCCAGGAATAACCCTGAACATCGCCAGGTGTGACCAAAAAAAAAAGTGTTTTAAGAATTTGGTAGATAGCAGTGCTGAATAATATTTGGCTGAATTCTTAAGTTGGTTAATTCCAAACCCATTCATCGCAAATCACAAGTGTGTGGTGAATATTCTTACCTGTTTTCTTTCTAAAAAATTTGATTCCATGCTTTGGTTGCTTCTTGTTTTCTGACTTGGGAACAGAGCTAGCTAGCACCGGTGAAGGAAGTCCTAGGGATTCAGCATTCCACTCTCCCAGTGCAATGAGGGGAGACCAGGGCTGATTCATGAACCAGGCAGAGGTCAATCGGCATCACAAGTCGGCCAGTATCTCTTCTGGTCCCCCAGTATCTGCGCAGCAATTGTTGTACCTTGAGTCTCTGAATACTGGACTGTGTTTTCTGTGTTATAAAAGCTCATCCTGGACTCAGACTCTAGGTGTCAAATCCCAAGGAGGCAAAGATTCTCCCTGGACTTGTAGATCTCAGGGCAAAAGCCCATGAGAAAAGTGGCAATTACCTGACTTGTTTCTCCAGGTGGGATTCTTTCTGGACTGCAAATTTATCAGCTAGTGCCAAATCTGGTTCTTAGGCATGACCTAAGGGGTTTGTTTTGAAAGTACAGGTTCTGGTCAAGGAGATCTGAGTGGGATTTCAGGTTCTGCATTTCTGATAAACCCTGAGTCAGAGCTATGTGTTTGTGGCTCATAGCCATGAACAGCTGAGTTTGAGCACAGGGCATGTCTGGGTAGGTTAAATTAATGTTAATATGGATGGAGATTTTAAAATAACAAACTATTCCCTAGCATATGGGTATGTATAGATAAGGTAATGTGTTTACTTGATTCAGAAGTCAGACCAATATCATTGGATTTGGGGATAATAGGATAAAGATCTTTAGTGTAGATAAAAATTTATAGCAATAGTAAAATTTGCCTTTACTATTAATAACGCTTTTGGTTAAATTATAACTTTAAAGGAAACATTTTATTATCAAGCATTTATATGTTAAATTCCATGCTTTTATATACTATTACTTTATTTCCCACCAAAAGAGGAATAATTGGAAACTTCCATAGAATTGTGTTTGAATTCAGGTGAATTGGACACACTCATGGAGTGCTTATAAAAATATGGTTAAATATATCAGGTTCAATCCCATTTGAAGGATTTTAAACTTGTGCTAAATTAGTGCTAAATACATTACTATGTATGATAACAGATTTTAACTAAAATTGTTGTGGCAATCAATAATTCATGCAAATATTAAACCATTTTACTGTATATTTAAGACTAATATAATGTACACATGAATTATTCTATAAAATGTATGCAAATTTGCTTAAGGAATATGGAAACTTGATGGCATATTTTTAAAATAATTTTATTTAAACACCGTGATTTACAAAGTTGTTCACAGTATAGTTGTTTCAGTCAATTGATATTCCAGCGTAAGTCCCACACCAATGTGCCCTTACCACCACCAAAACCCCTTGTTTCCCACCCACCCCCCCATCCCCATGCCTGCTCAGTTAGCAGGCTCTAATTATATTTGCTTATTAGAAAATATATCTCAGAATGGTATTGGTAAAGTTATGATCTTTTTACTCGATTGTTACATGTGAGTTGGGCAATCTGTGTTATTGTTTCACTTATGAACTTATCAATTGTAGTGGACTTCTGCTTAGTATTTTGGCAGTGGTATTCAAATCAATCTCTTATAAATGTTAAATAATAAATCCCAAACCTACCACAACTGAAACTACACACAACAAATATTTCAGATTTTCCCTACTTCTGCTTGAGCCTGTCCTAAGCAGATACTGAGTAATTAATTTTGTATTGTTTATTATATGTAGTCTGCTGATATATGGTAGAGAAATATTTTCTTAGAAAGTTAATATTGTTCAATCTCCCAATGGAACAGTCGGGCCATGAGCCTTTTGTATAAGAAATTACTGATATATATTGTTACAGATTAGGCATCATGCCTCCACATTTTGTAATTGGACACCTTATACCTACATCTATAAAATGTAACGCAATATTGGTTTAACAGTGTTCTTCAGCTTGACATGTCATGCCCCAAGAATTACAGAGATTGTAACTGAGTTATTCGACCATAGTCCCTTTGGAGATTTATAGAGGAGTCTCTGGATCATGGCCACTGATGAGATTACTTAGGCATTCCTCCTCAGGAATCATTTGTCTTCTGTAGACTGTTTGTGTGTCTAGTTCTAGATTAGAAATCATGCCAAATATAAGTGTGGCCATTGTATAGACTTTTCCACTTCCTTTAAGGATTAATGACATTAAGTCAATAACTTGGAGGTCTCATTTCCAGTGAATTCCTGATCTCAACAATGAATGGATATTGGAAGACAAAGATAGGAAATATATACATATGTGTGTATATATATATACACATATACATATATATAAACATTTCAGTGTATTTAGAAACTATAGACAAACTGCATAATTCCATAGGCTTCAAAAGTAATATTGTATGGTAATATTTAACAGGTAGTAGGGTGTGAATTGGGAAAAGAGAAGAAAACTTAAAATTCAGAATTTCATGTGAATTCATGGTAATAAGATACAGAATGCCTAGAAGCAGAAAAATAATAATATAATGGGATGAAGATACTGTCTTAAGGGTAAAATTGAGAGGAAACAGCAAAACTCATGAACCATCTTAAATTGATTCTACTTTGCAGAATTTTTGTTATACTTTAGAAGTTCCTTCATGCAGGGACAGAGCCATAGTACAATGGGCAGGGCATTTGCCTTGCCCACAGCTTACCTAGGTTAGATCCCTGGCATCCCGTTTGCCACTCCCCACCCCACACCATGAATGCCAGGACTACTTCCTTAATGGAGAGCCAGAAGTAATCTCTGAGCATTGCAGGGAGTGACCAAAAAAATCTGAGAGAGAAAGAGAGATAAGCTGCTTTATGAATAGTTAAATATTGCTGGCATAAATAAATACAAGGCAGTGACATTTTTCTGCTTTTATGTAATGTATTGCTATCAAGACTAATAATTTGAATCTATAAACCTCTATTCTCAATCTCCATTTTTACTACTTCTTTTATAAGAACAGATTCAAAAAGCTTTTGATCTTTTTTAGTATATTATATGACATAAAATGAACATATCATTGATGGTCTCTGAAACAAAATAATGGAATTATGTAAGGAGAGAATTCTTGGGAGTAAAAGACCTTCCTAAAATTAATAGAACCCAAATTTCACTCTGAATATATGTGCTGCTCTTAGAAGCAGACTCTTACCTGCATGTTCTGTCATTCTATTGAAGAAGTTGTGTCTATACAAACTAAGTGAACTCAACTTAATTTCCATTAAAGGGATAATGACGTAGATCAGTCCCTGAGGAAATACTAGAAATACTAAATAGAATTACTCATTTTATAGTCTGTATAAACAGCCTGATAATGTATAAAAGCTTCTAAAAAAATAATGGCTAACATCACCACCACTGACAATTGTTGCTACTCTTTTGTGCTAATACTAAAAATTAAATTATCATTCATTTAACTGCCAAAATGTGCAAGTTTATTATTAGTACAGATTCATAAATAAGCAATATACAAAGAGTCTAGTTAAAGTGTCCTTGAGGGGGACTTGCAAGTCTACTCTTGAGGAAAGGGGCACTGAATCTCTCAAACTCAACAGTGCGTCTAGTCCATCTCTGTATCAGCAAGCAGACTATGACATGGCATTAGTACATGGAGTCGACTCATGACTGTTTTCTACTCTCCAGGAGTTTCCTCAGGGCTAAGTTGACATCTTTATTCCTCAAACTGTAGATCAGGGGGTTCAGCATGGGCACGATGATGGTGTAAAACACAGAGGAGATTTTCCCTTGGCCCATGGAGTTCGCAGATGACGGCTGCAGGTATATGACAGTTAAGGTGCCAAAGAAAATAGTGACAGCTGAGATGTGGGAGCTGCAGGTGCTGAAGGCCTTGGACCTGCCCTCTGTGGAGCGAATACGGAGGATGCTGGAGAGGATAAAGGTGTAGGAGGCGAGGATGGTTAAGGAAGGGATCATAATGTTGAAGGCGCTCATGATCAGGACTATCAATTCATTGATGTAGGTGCTGGTACAGGATATTCCAAAGAGTGAAAGAAGATCACAGAAATAATGATTCACCACATTGGTCTTGCAGAAAGACAGTCTTAGCACAAAGCTGTGAATTGTAGCTCCAATGATACCCCATGTATAAACTCCCATTGTGAGCAGAAAGCAGACGTGAGAAGACATGATGGCATTATAGAGCAATGGGCTACAGATGGCAACATAGCGGTCATAGGCCATGGCAGCTAGCATATGACACTCTGCAATAGCAAAAACAAGGAAGCAGTAGAGCTGAGTTATGCATTCTGGGTAAGAGATGATGTTCTTCTCAGCCACAAAGTTCACCAGCATTTTGGGGGTAATGACTGTGGATTGACAGAAATCAATGAGGGACAATCCGCAGAGAAAATAGTACATGGGGGTTTGCAGGTTAGAACTGAGGCCTACGAGGATGATCATGCCCAGGTTCCCCACCACAGTGACCACGTAGATCCCGAGGAAGAGGAGGAAGAGCAGTAGTTGGAGCTCTGGCTGGTCTGTCAGTCCTGTGAGGATGAACTCGGTCACTGTGGAATCATTTCCAGAGCCCATTGTCCTCTCTGTAGGTCCTAAGATTCCAAAGAAAAAAAGCATGAATAACTTTACTATACATATGAATGAGTGTGCATATGAATAGTATACATGCACATATGAACATAGAGACATGTATGTATGTGAGTTTAAAGTTACTCTGGGAAAATCAGTCCTTATTGGAACATAAATACTTCAGATTATTTGCCTATAAATGGATGGAGAGGATCATGTTGAATGAATAGCCAGAGGGAAAATGACAGATATAGAATGACTGCTATTTTAGAGACCCTCTTTTGTCCTATTTTTTACATGTATATCTTAAAATCATGCATGACAAATGGCCTTTTTTCATTTTACCATAATGGTTCATGCAGTCTATAATAAACATCATTAAGTCTTGGATACAATATGGGACACCATTTTTGGTGCTGGGTATCTTATATATTCATAATGTCTTTTATCAAGCTATGTTTATTGAAGCAGAGTGTTTACTAATTTATTTGGAATAGAGTTGTTTCAGGCATGCAACGTTCCACTACCAATCCCACCATCAATGTCCCCTTCTACTAATATCCCCAGGTTCCCTTTGCTCCACCCTGCCCCAGCTGAGCCTTTTGGCAGGCATATAACAAATTTATTTGATATTACATAGTCCAGTAAAATTTAAAGCAATGACAAATAGAATTATCAGAAGATCAGTAAAAGCCCATCTGTGACGATGAAGGTGTGGGTTTCTCCCCAGGGTTAGTCATGTACAGGACATACATACTCTATGTACCCTCTGTACTGCCTTTGGCCTTATACTTCTATTTATTTACGCATTGAATTTCTTAAGCAAGATTCTCTTCCATTCTGTCTTTTCTATACTACAGAATTAACTTCAGTAGCTTCCTCACTAGTCTTAATAGTGTAACCCCAGGTTCATAAGAAATTTTTCTATGAGTTTGAAAACAGTTCATCATTGAAGGGAGCAGGGGTAACTCCCAGGTCAAATGCTGCAGGGGTGGGGCTGTGCTTGTGTGAAATAAAGCCACAGCATCTGCATGCAGACCACTCTCTCCTGCCCCTGGCTCTTGCTAGGGTCCATACAACTCTTCTATTTACTCTTGGCAAGTGCATACTGAGTAACTACACAAGTGCTTATTTTGCTTTCTAGTTTTTATTCATCTGGAATGAAAACTCTAAAGTCAGTGCAGTGCTGGTTACTGTGCCTTAGCTACAGCCAGTCTCAATGAATGTTAATAAAACGATTAGAAAGCAGTTGAAAGGTAATACAGACTCAAAAGCAAATAAAGCTATCATGTGAGTTTTTAGATTACTGAGTAAAATAGTGTTTGTTGTCATGTTTTTCAGCAGAGACTGGGTAGAGGCCGGGAGGCCTTTTGCTCACCAAGAGAGCGACGGTGAAAGCAGGACAGTGGGGACCCATCAGAGTCCACGTTCATCTCTGTGTGCCCTGGAGGGAGCTGACTGTGAGGTTTCAGGCTGGAAAATTCAGGGCCATGACTCAGGCAGATCCCTCATGGCCCCGAGAGGCTCAGTTCTGGGCATGTGTCATCTGTTTCTCTAAAGGGAAAGTCCCTCTGCTGATGCTGGGGTAGCTCCAGTACTGACCTTCAGGACTCCACAGTGCCCAGGGCTCAGAGTCTCACGGACTGCATGGTCAGAGCTGAGAGTCTCTGTCCTGATCTCTGGGAAGCGGGTGTCTCTTGGCATGGGGTGGTTTAGGTGATGTGATGGTTTTATACTCTAGGTGCTGATGTTAAGAGTCTAAGAAGGAGCAAACAATTCTAATGACCTCCCTCTAGAATCTCATCCCACAGCGCCCACTCTCAGGGAAAGAAACAATTAGAATTTCCCTTTTCCCCATTGATTCTCCAGGGTTCAGTGGTGCCTCATAGCTGTGATCCATTGTTTGGCTGAGTACAAATGGGAAAGATGGATACAATACATACTGTTAGAGTTCTAGTGTATTTGATGCCAGGGTGTTTAAAATACAGAAAACTTTTCATATATGTGACATAGGACTTTAAAGGGATTTTCCACAGGATCAAAATTTCTGATTATGGGGAAAGAGCATGTGATGTGGTATTTGAATGTTTTTGTTTCTATTGCTCTTTTCTAGACCTATTTTCATGCAGTATTTATAAAATAGTGATACTTGGAATTTTTAACCAAGGGACTGCATGAAATCACCTGTTAGGTATTATCCTAATCACATGAATAGCTCTTAGCATGTCTTGCAAAGGAAGAAGATCCCTTTCAGATTTTAATAGAAATGTTTGAGGATTATTATAAAGACACATGTTATAATAATGTGTTGATTTTATGTAAACTAACCAATTATTAAATAACCAGAACCCAAATTAGAATTTAATAAATTATTTTATTCAGAGCATTGTTGTAACTATTCTTCCTCCTTCCCTATCATTCTTTATGGTGAAGATAAATAATAAAATCGAGTTCTTTCTGGTACCAAAAGATGAAAACTATGTTTTTCAGTCAGAGAACAATTTAAATAAAGCTATGTATGTTACAAGCCACTCTCCCACCTTACTCATGTTCTGGCTTAAACACCACTGATCGATCTGAGGGTGGATGGGTAGGGTTGGGCATTGCCCTTGCACCTAGTGCACCTGGATTCAATCTCCTGCTTTTCATATGGTCCCCTAAGCCAAGCCAGGAGTAATTCCTAAGTGTAGATCAAGGAGTAATATCTGAGCATACTGGATTTGGTGCCATATCAAAATAAAAAGCAGCATGGTGTGTATATTTGTGAGGCATGATGTGTATTGTTTGTGTGTGAGAGGGAAGTCAAATGTAGTATTAATATAAAATAATAAAATGATTGTGTCTACAGTTGATAGTGATGCAAACTGATAATTGAGGGCTGGATAGATAATGCAGCAGATACGGAGTTTGCCTTGTATGTGGCCATCCTGAGTTCAATTCCTGGTACCCCAGATTGTCTCCCTGAGTACCAGCCAGAGTAATCACTTAGCACATAGCCAGGAGTCAGGCCTGAAAACCCCGCTAATTGTAGCCCCCAAACAAAACAAAAATTACTGATGATTATTGAAAATGTTAAATCAACATGCATTGTTTTATTTTAGAAATTAATGAGACTTAACAAAAGACAAACTATAGAAAACATGATCTGAATTTATCATACTACCTAGTGTTGAAATCATGGATATTGACTTGCTCTTTTGAATGTTGACATACTATATGACTTCTATCTAGTATGTATTCAAATGTCTTTTAATCTATTTTTATCTAGTTTGAGGTATAATTTACATTCTGCCTGTAGAATTATAACAAAGCATAATGATTTGACTTACTAATTGTGTAATGATTGCTACAGTAAGTTTATTTGCATTGTTTTTTTGCTTTTTGGGTCACACCTGGCAATGCTCAGGGGTTACTCCTGGCTCTGCACTCAGAAATTACTCCTAGTGGTGCTCAGGGGACCATATGGGATGCCAGGGATCGAACTCAGGTTGGCCGCATGCAAGGCAAATGCCCTACCCGCTGGACTATCGTTCTGGCCCCTGTAATTCATCTTTACACTTGTCTATGAAAGAGCAGGGACAGTGTTTATGAATTATGATTAGAATTCTCAGTATTCATTGTAATTCAAGATAGTGATTTATTTGGCTATATGTGTTTTATGGGTACAATTTCATGCCTCTTCAAAATAGGATTATATATCTAGTCAGTACCAAAATACCAAAACTCCTCCAGTGCACATCATTGCTCCCCTGCTTACCTCTATTCCTCCTATGGTAGCTACGACTTCTTTGGCCTAAGTACAGAGATTTCTATCAATTATTTCTCTTCCTTTGTTTTACTTCTCAGTGTCCCAGAGATGAGAATATCAGCAATGTTTCTCTTTTTCCTCCTGACTTCTTTCACTTACCATTGTCCCTTCTTATTCTATCCAAGTTGTTGGAAAAGGCAAGATTTCATTTTTCCCCTTAGGTTGAGTAGTATTCCATTGTGTAGATACAGCAGTGTCTTTATTCACTCATCTTTGACTGGAGTGGGAGTTGTTTCTATGAATACCTTAAATAGCTTCAGTGAACCCGAGAGTCTCAAATCACACATGTTCAATGAAAATGCTCACCTTTCTTCTTAAACATCTCTGTTTGCTTACAACATTGTACTGTATTTGGAAAGCACTGGTACACTACATTATACCATATGCTATCAAAATACCATTGATTGTGCAACAGTTAATCAGCAGGATGGTTTGAATATGAAAGAAAGAGGTACTTGTGTATTTAGAATATCAAGTGAATTCATGATTTAAAGATAACAAAGTTCCTTAAAACAAAAAAATAAAATCATGGGAGAGAAGATTTGTTTTGATGATGAAAATTGGCATGAAGTTACATGATATAAAGTGAAAAAAGCATTGACAATCTCTGGAGTAAAATAATCGAATCATGTAAAGCAGTAGATACACTTGGTTGCAGGAGAGAGTTCTTGAGAGGCATTTAACTTGCATATGATTACCAAGAACCAATTTGAATATTATTACCTTAGAGTTAAACTTTCATTGATCAGTTCCTTGTTTTTGAATCATGGATATACACATTAAATGAACTAAATTTAATCTTGGTTAAATGGGGTAAATGGGAATCTTGCCCTGAGTAGATACTAGAAATATTGAATAAAATTATTCATTTAACATTCTGGGCACAATACTTGATAAATAACAAAAGCTTTGCCGCACGGGTTATCATCCTCATCATGCTCAACATCATGCTAAAATCATCACTGATTTTCTTGTTTTTCTGTGCCATTAATAAAAACTGAAGATATAATTTATCTAACCCTCAAGAAAGTGCAAATTTATATAATTTATATGTATTCATTCTTAATAAGCAATTTTATGCAGACTAAATAGAAACAGCCAGGAGAAGATTTTGCAAGTGTGCTCTTGAGGAAAGGGGCACTGAAACTCTAAAACTCAACAGTGCGTCTAGCCCATCTCTGTATCAGCAAGCAGACTATGACATGGCATTAGTACATGGAGTCAACTCATGACTGTTTTCTACTCTCCAGGAGTTTCCTCAGGGCTAAATTGACATCCTTATTCCGCAAACTGTAGATCAAGGGGTTCAGCATGGGCACGATGATGGTGTAAAACACAGAGGAGATTTTCCCTTGGCCCATGGAGTTCGCAGATGATGGCTGCAGGTATATGACAGTTAAGGTGCCAAAGAAAATAGTGACAGCTGAGATGTGGGAGCTGCAGGTGCTGAAGGCCTTGGACCTGCCCTCTGTGGAGCGGATGCGGAGGATGCTGGAGAGGATAAAGGCGTAGGAGGTGAGAATGGTTAAGGAAGGGATCATAATGTTGAATGCACTCAAGATTAGAAGTATCAATTCATTGATGTAGGTGCTGGTACAGGATATTCCAAAGAGTGGAAGAAGATCACAGAAATAATGATTCACCACATTGGTCTTGCAGAAAGACAGTCTTAACATAAAACCTATATGTATTGAAGCTCCGATGATGCCCCATGTATAAACTCCCATTGTGAGCAGAAAGCATACCTGTGAAGAAATGATGGCATTATAGAGCAATGGGCTACAGATGGCAACATAGCGGTCATAGGCCATAGTAGATAACATGTGACACTCTGCAATAGCAAAAACAAGGGAAGCAGTAGAGTTGAGTCATACATTCTGGGTAGGAGATGGTGTTCTTCTCAGCCACAAAGTTCACCAGCATTTTAGGGGTAATAGCTGTGGATTGACAGAGATCAATGAGGGACAAGCCGCAGAGGAAATAGTACATGGGGGTTTGCAGGTTAGAACTGAGGCCTACGAGGATGATCATGCCCAGGTTCCCTACCACAGTGAACACGTAGATTCCAAGGAAGAGGAGGAGTAGTGGTAGCTGGAGCTCTGGCTGGTCTGTCAGTCCTGTGAGGGTGAACTCGGTCACTGTGGAATCATTTCCAGAGCCCATTGTCCTCTCTGTGGATCCTAAGATTCCAAAGAAAAAAGCCTGAATGAGTGTGCATGTGCATATGAATATAGAAATGTGTGAGTGTGTGTGTGTTTGTGTGTGTGTTTGGTGTGTGTGTGTGTGTGTGTGTGTGTGTAAAGTTACTCTGGGAAAGTCCATCCTCCTTTTTAAGACATTTAAAATCAGGGATCTTCCAAGTCTCTCCTGCTCTAGGAAAACAGGGGTTCCCATTCAAAAGTAGAAGAAACTAATTATAGATTTCAATTCCCTATAATTATGATATTTCTACCATTATGAGAAAGTACCTGTATTGGTTTTTCTATATTTTACTGTATCTTGTTAATATATATTTTGATTGTTGGGCAAATGATAACTCTCAGAGCTTGCTCAGGCAGTGCACTCCAGGATCATTACTGCGATGCTCATAGACTGTGTTTACAGTGCTGGGGATTGAACCAGGTCAGCCATATGCAGGGCAATTACCCTATCTGCTGCAACATTGCTTCAGTCCCTCTTTATTTTGTATTAAATCTGCCACTATGTGGATAGTGCTACTGCTCTTTTTAGAGATTCTATTTACTCCTATTTCTTATATGTATATCTTAAAAGCATGCATGAGAAAAGGCCAATTTTCATTTTCCATAATAATGGTTATTGCTGACTATAACAAATATATCATTTCTATTTCCTGGATATAAAATGGGACACCATTTTTGGTGCTGAGTATCATATAGTAATAACTTTTTCTAGTATGTTTATTGAGACACAGTAATGCACTAAGTTGTTCATATCTGAGTTGTTCCCGGCATACAATCCCAATCCCACCATCAGTGTCCCTTTCCTTCCACTAAAACCTCACCATTTCTTGCCCTCCAACCCACTGCCCCCAGCCTAAACTTTCGGCAGGCTTAGAACAAATTTATTTCATATTATCTGGTTCAAAAAACTGAAAGGAAACACAAAGAGAATTATCATAAAATTAATAAAATCCATTTGTCAAGAAAGTGCAGGGTTTCTCCCCAGGATTAGTCATGTACAGGACACGCACACTCTTTGTACCCTCAGTACTTCCAGGAGTCTAGGCTTTCATTTGCTTACACATTGAATTTCTTAAGCAAGATTCTCCTCCTTTATGTCTCTTCATCCTATGGAATCAACTTAGTAGCTTCTTCACTAGTCTTAATAGTGTAACTCCAAGTTCATAAGAAAACTTTCCATGTCCCTGGCAACAGTTCACCTTTGAAGAGTATAGGGCCAGCTCCAGGGCAAGTGCTGGCAGGGGTGGGGCTGTGCTTGTGTGAATTAAAGCCACAGTGTCTGCATGTACACACGCCCTCTTGCACCTGACTCTTGCCAGGGTCCATATAACTCTTGTATTTACTCTTGGCAATGTACATTGAGTAACTAAACAAGAGCTTAATTTTGTTTCTCATTTTCATTCGCTGGTATGAAGACTCTAAAGTCAGTGCAGTCCTTGGCACTGTGCCTTAGCTATAGCTAGACTCAAAAATGTTAATAAAACTTTAGAAAGCAGTTGAAAAGTAATATACATTCAAAATCAAATATTGTGTGACTTTATAAACAACGGACTAAAACATTGGTTATTGTCATGTTATTCAGCAGGGACAGGGAGAGGCTGGGAACCTTTGTCCACAAAGCAAGAGAGGGTGAGAGCAGGACAGTGGATACCCCTCAGCATCCATGCAGTCAGCGCCCATGTGTGTCTCTGTGTGCCCGGGGGTGGGGGAGGGACGCTGGCCATGAGGGCTCAGCTGGCTGGAAAAAATCAGGGCCATTCTTTAGGTAGGTCCCTTTGTGACCCCAAGAGGCGCAGTTCTGTGTACTTGACATCTGTTTCTCTAAAGGGAAAGTCCCTCTGCCAATGCCGGCGTAGCTCGGTACTGACCTTCAGGACTCCTTGGTGCCCAGGGCTCAGAGCCTCACAGTTTGCATGGTCAGAACTGGGAATCTCTGTCCTGATCTCTGTAAGTGGATGTCCCTCGGCATAGGGTGGTTTAGGTGATGGTTTTATACTCTGGGTGCTGATGTTAAAAATCTGAGGAGCAAACAATCCTAATGACCTCCCTCTAGATCTCATCCCACAGCGCCCACTCTTGGGGAAAGAAACAATTAGAATTTCCCTTTTCCCCCATTGATTCTCCAGGTTTCAGTGGTGCCTCTTAGCTGTGATCCGTTGTTAGGGCTGAGTACAAATGGGAAAGATGGATACAATACATTCTGTTAGAGTTCCATTGGATTTGATGCCATGGTGTTTAAAATACAGCAAGCTCTTAAAATATACACTATATAGGACTTCATTTATTTATTACTTAATTTATTTTTGCTTTTTTGGGTTACACTGAGCAATGCTCTGGGGTTACTCCTGGCTCTGCACTCCTTACGGTGCTTGGGGGACCATATGGGATGCTGGGGATCGAACCCAGTTCACCCAGGTACAAGGCAAATGCCCTTCCAGCTGTACTATTGCTTCAGCTCCTCAGACTATTTTAAAGGGATTTTCCATAGAAGCAAAATTTCTGATTATGGGGAAATAGTGTGTGATGCAGCATTTGAATGTTTTTGTTTCTTATTGCTCTCTTCTAGATCTATTTGTTATGAAATATTTATAAAATAGTGATACTTGGAATTTTTAACCAGGGGACTGCATAAATCACCTGCTAGATAATATCCCACCCCATGAAATGTTCTTAGCAGGTGTTGCAAAGGAAACACATCTGTCTCAGATTTAAATAGAAATGTGGAGGAATGATATATAGACACATGTTATACATAGTATGTTGATTCTATGTAAATTACTTTATTAAAATACATGTTTGACCTCAGCTTATATATTTATAACAAGCTCATATTTTTCTGCTAAGATCTGTGCATGGCTCTAGATTACCTGACAGGTGGTCTCTTGTCTTGCATCTTGCTACCGAGTTTCTCTCAGATTCAAGCAGATTCTCTGTTTATGGTCTTGAAAAATTACTTTTATCTTGGGCAATGTAGTGGGTGCTGGTTGCTGGAATGCTGATAGGAAAACATTCCACAATGTTTTCTGGGAAGGCTCTTTATCCAGATTAGAGTCTGTCTGTCCTCAGTGTTCTGAATAGAAGTCGTGAGGGGGTTGACTTCCTAAAGGACATAATGGGTGAAAGATAAGGTGATGGCCCCGCAAGTGATTATCAAATCACAACCAATGAAATTTCTTAAACTGGGCAGAGAAACTATTTCAGTATTGTCAAATATTGTAATTCTGTAGGGAAGTCCACATTCATATGTGTATATCCATAATCATATAACTGCCAAGGAAGACAAAGCATGGAATAAAGCCTGGAATTTGAATATATCAAGACATACATATTCTATTTCCTAAAATCATACCTAAAACTTGGATTGCATGGAAAATTTGCCAACATGTGGGTTTGATTTAGCAATATATGCTAGATATGTGCGTTCACTTCATTTACCTTCATCCTTAACCCATCTCTACTGCATGCCTGTGTTGCAGGACTTCTCTAAGAGCCTCTGCATCTGCTCTGAATTGCCGCCTGCAAATCACTTCGTAGATAAGGGGGTAGTCTAAATGTGGCAGTTTATCTGACCATGTATTCTGTACTAGCTGGTATAAATATTCTCTCATGCTACCACAATCATCGTGGGACTAGCTAGATCTTACCAGCATATTTGCCTGGCCATGTTGGATTCCTAAATAATTAGCTCAGAGAGAAATGCTGTTTGCCTCCAAGCAAGCAAGCATGGCTCTCTGATAACTCAAAGGCAACTAAAATACAAAACTCCCATGAAGTAGACGAGACTTGTGAAGCCTTGGGAAATATTTAACTGGTACTAGTACTAGACTTTGGTACAGAGACAAGCCATCTCGGAAACCCCTTTCTCTACCTTATAAAGGCTTTTCCAGGCAGATCTTGGCTCAAGACATTAGCATATAAAAGGGCCTAGGTGAGGTGCTGGGAGAAATTACCTAAGGGCATTTGACCCTCCCTACTTTCCATAAAAGTAGGAGGGTGGTCTGAGTTGCAGGGGTATAAAACTAGCCTGCTTCCTCTCTCATGCTTTTTTTTTTTTTTTGAGCTCTCTCTTTGTGAGCTTGCACCCTTCTTGGGACTCTTGTCTTTGTCTCCTGTTTATAGGGCCTTCACACGTGGTGGCCGCCATTTTGACCTACACGTGGCTGGGGTTTTAGCCGGGAATCCTAAGCATAGGATTTTTTCTACTGCTGACTTGCATGCCTTAACCTGTGATAAGTAAAGCCTTTTAAAACTGCATCGGTGAAATTAGTCAGAAGGAAAAGGACAGATATAGAATGACTGCATTCATTAATAGGATATAAATAGATACCAGTGTTTTACTAAATATGGGAAATGGTAATGGCAGATTAAAACTCACCACTGAATATACACAAAGAGACTTAAGTGATAAACTCTAAATATCTGCAGGGCTAGCCACAATGTGTAAAATAAGAGGGAGAGAGATGCAGAGACAGAGAGAGATAGAGAAAGAGAGGAAACTGGGGTACCTGCTATTAAGGTGGCCTGGGGGGGGAGAGGGAGGGGGTACATTGGTGGTGGAAATGGGGCACTGGTGGAGGGATGGGTGCTGGAATACTGTATTACGAAGAACCAATTATGAACACCTTTGTAATTGTATGTTTCACGGTGGTATAATAAAAAAAATTTAAAAAAAAATAAAATAAAACTGCATCGGAATCCTGAGTCTTCATCCATTCCCTGCCGGCTTCGGAGGTAAAAGGAAACTAGCTTCCTGGCACTGTTGGGGACCTCGGCGGCGTCCCTGACATGCCTGGACCAGGAATCTTTCAAACATCTCTTGAATCTCCTAATTGCATGATGCACACAAGCAATACCTTCCTGCCACCCTGTCTTTGAACTCAGCCTGACGGTCTTGAGCATCATCTCTATCAGCATAAGTGTAATGTTATAAACTTGACAAACCAAACCTTTTCTTGTCTTCTTGGACACCAAGATCTTTCTTTATTAATATAAGGAATGGGAAAACAGCGTTCCAGGGGAGATTCATGAACTCTCTTTTGTTCACTTTTCTATTTTTGTGGCTTGATTATATTGTTCTATAGTGCGTGATTATCTGCACACACAGCCTCTCCCCCACTTCCCTGACTGCTTAAAACTTACTCTACTATGTCTTTATGAACTCAAGGTCCAATAATTCAAGGGTCTCTCCATCCATCTCCACAGGAATCCTCTTGACTCCTGCTTATCTATTTGTGTGTGTTGGACACAGTTCAGGACTAGGAATCATGCTGAAGGCAAGGGTGGTCATGATAGACTTTCCCCCTTCCTTTATAGTACTAATGAAATGAAATCAAATAATTAGTAAGAGGGCTTTTTGCCAGCGAATGTCTAACCTCACTGATGAATGATACTGGAAGACATGTATACATGTATGTACACAACATTGCAGTTTTTGGAAAGTACAGACATACTTTCTGTACAGACACAGTACAGATGTTGCTGGTGCCCGCTCAAGTAAATCTATGAACAACAGGAAGACCGTGATAAGTGATACAGACACACTATATTATACCACATGCTATCAAAATCCTATTAACAACATTTAATCAGCAGGGGGATTTGAGTTGGAAAGAGAGACAGGATCATTGAGGATATCAAGTGAATTAATATCATGTAATAAAAAAGTTCCTTAAAGTGGAAAAATAAAATCATGAGATAGAAGAGCTCTTTTCAAGAAGAAAAGTGACATGAAATTACATGGCATAAGGTGAAAATAGAATTACAGTGTGTGGACTAAAGTAATAGAATCATGGCAGGAGCCTGGCATACTTAACTTTAGGAGAGAGATCTGAGAAGCATTAAATTACCTATGACTACCTATGATTACCTAGAACCCAAGGACCACTTTATATAGAATTATTACTCTTAGAGTCAAACTCTCTTGACAAAGTCATTTGTCTCTGAATTATGGGTATGTATACACTTTAAATGAATCAAATTTAATCTATGTTAAATGGAGTACATGGAAATCTTACCCTCAGTAAATACTATAAATATTGAATAATATTATTCATTTAATGTTCTGGGCACAAAGCTTGATAAATAACAAGCTTTGTAGTATGGTTCATCATCATCATCATCATCATCGTTATCATCATGCTCAACAACACCACTGCTCCCTTGTTTTTGTGCCATAAGTTAAAAATATCATTTATTTAACCTCATGAATGTGCAGATTTATATAATTTATATGTATCATTCTTAAATAAGCAAGTTCATGTAGACTAAAAGGAAACCTCTGGGAGAAGAATTTGGAAGTGTGCTCTTAAGTAAAAGGGGCATTGAATCTCTCAAACTCAACAGTGTGTCTAGCCCATCTCTGTATCAGCAAGCAGACTATTTATGACATGGCATTAATACATGGAGTCGACTCATGACTGTTTTCTACTCTCCAGAATTTTCCTCAGGGCTAAATTGACATCCTTATTCCTCAAACTGTAGATCAGGGGGTTCAGCATGGGCACGATGATGGTGTAAAACACAGAGGAGATTTTCCCTTGGCCCATGGAGTTCGCAGATGACGGCTGCAGGTATATGACAGTTAAGGTGCCAAAGAAAATAGTGACAGCTGAGATGTGGGAGCTGCAGGTGCTGAAGGCCTTGGATCTGCCCTCTGTGGAATGGATGCGGAGGATGCTGGAGAGGATAAAGGTGTAGGAGGCGAGGATGGTTAAGGAAGGGATCATAATGTTGAAGGCGCTCATGATCAGGACTATCAATTCATTGATGTAGGTGCTGGTACAGGATATTCCAAAGAGTGGAAGAAGATCACAGAAATAATGATTCACCACATTGGTCTTGCAGAAAGACAGTCTTAGCAGAAAGCCTGTATGGATTGAAGATGAAGTGATGCCCCATGTATAAACTCCCACTGTGAGCAGAAAGCAAATGTGAGAAGACATGATGACATTATAGAGCAAGGGCCTACAGATGGCAACATAGCGGTCATAGGCCATGACAGCTAGCATGTGACACTCTGCAATAGCAAAGATAGCAAAGAAATAGAACTGAGTCATGCATTCCGGGTAGGAGATGATGTTCTTCTCAGCCACAAAGTTCACCAGCATTTTGGGGGTAATGACTGTGGATTGACAGAAATCAATGAGGGACAAGCCACAGAGAAAATAGTACATGGGGGTTTGCAGGTTAGAACTGAGGCCTACGAGGATGATCATGCCCAGGTTCCCCACCACAGTGACCACGTAGATCCCGAGGAAGAGGAGGAAGAGCAGTAGTTGGAGCTCTGGCTGGTCTGTCAGCCCAGTGAGGATGAACTCGGTCACTGTGGAATCATTTCCAGAGCCCATTGTGCTCTCTGTAGGTCCCTAAGATTCCAAGGAAAAAAAAGCAAGAATGAGTGTACATGTGCATATGAAAATAGCAACTTGCGTATGTATGGAGTGTGTGTGTACAGTTACTCTGGGAAAACCCATCCCCATCAGGACATTCATAATTCAGGGCTCTCATAAGTGTCTCCTGCTCTGGGAAAGCAGTGATTCCCAGTCAGCAATAGAATAAATTAATTAGAAATTAATTATGGTTTTATTACCCAATAATAGCATTTATAACACTATGAGAAAACACCTATATTTGTTTATATTTTAAATCCTTCTTGTTAATATATCTTTTGATTATTGGGCCACAGTCAGTGATGCTCAGAGCTTGCACTGTCTGCACTCTGAGACTCTGGTAATGCTCAAGCGACCATGTGTATGGGACTGGGGATAGAACCAGGTCAGCCATATGCAAGGCAGTTACCCTACCTGCTGCAATATTGTTCCAGTTTCATTTTTGCTTTTTTAAAAATCACTGTCCACAGTACTACTGGTATTTGTAGGTATTCTCTTTCCTCCTATTTTTATATGGATATCTTAAAATCATGCAAGACAAATAGCTGATTTTCATTTTACAATAATAATGGTTAATGCTGTCTATAATAAAAATAGCATTTATAAGTCTGGGATACATAAGAGGGCGCCATTTTGACACTGGGTATCTTATAGAATTGTTTTATATAATAATCTTTTCTCTCTCCTGTGATTTTTGAGGCATAGTGATTTAGTAAGTTGTTTATAATAGAGTTGTTTCAGGCATACAACCTTCCCCTACCAATCCCACAATCAATGTTCCCTTCATTAAGCCAGTACCTCCAGGTTTCTTGCCCTCCATCCCACTTCCCCCAGCATATGCTCCTGGCAGACTTATAACAAATTTACTTCATATTTTTTGTCCAATAAAGCTGAAAGGAATCACAAAAAGAATTATCAGGATATCAATAAAAATCCATTTGTGTTTATAAAGGTGCTGGATTTATAAAAAAAAAACAGAATTATTAGGATATCAATAAAAATCCATTTGTGTTTATAAAGGTGTGGGTTTCTCCCCAGGGTTAGCCTTGTACAGGACACGCATACTCTTTGCACCCTCTGTACTGCCTTTGGCCTTAGACTTCTGTTTATTTACACATTTAATTTCTTAAGCAAGATTCTCTTCCATTCTGTCTCTTCAATACTATGGAATCAACTTCAGTAGCTTCCTCACTAATCTTAAGAGTTAACCCTGAGTTCATAAGAAAATTTTCTATACCACTTGAGACAGTTCACCTTTGAAGGGTACAGGGCCAATGCCTTGGTCAGGTGCTGGCAGGGGTGGGGCTGTGTGTGTGAATTAAAGCCACAGTGCCTGCTTGCACACCACGCCCTCCTGCGCCTCACCATGCCCAGGTCCACATAATTCTTGTATTTACTCTTGGCAAGAGTACATTGAGTAACTAAACAAGAGCTTCATTTTGTTTCCTCATTTTCATTCACTGGTATGAAGACTCTAAAGTCAGTGCAGTGCTGGGCACTGTGCCTCAGCTATAGTCAGTCTCAATAGATGTTAATAAAACTATTACAAAGCAACTAAAAGGTAATATAGACTCTAAAGCAAATAAAGCCATCATGTGAGTTTGTAAACGACTGAATAAAATAGTGTTTGTCGTCATGTTTTTCAGCAGAGGCATGGAGAGGCTGGGAACCTTTGCTCACTAAGAGCAGGACAGTGGAAACAAATCAGCTTCCACATGTGTCTCTTTGTGCCCTGGAGGGAGCTGGTCATGAGGGCTCAGGGCCATGATTCAGACAGATCCCTTGTGGCCCTGAGAGGCTCAGTTTTGTGCACTTGTCATCTTGTGTACTTGTTTTTTCTAAAGGGAAAGTCCCTCTGCTGATGCTGGGGTAGCTCCAGTACTGACCTTCAGGACTCCTCAGTGCCCAGGGCTCAGAGTCTCACGGTTTGCATGGTCAGAGCTGAGAGTCTCTGTCCTGATCTCTGGGAAGCGGGTGTCTCTAGGCATGGGGTGGTTTAGGTGATGTGATGGTTTTATACTCTAGGTGCTGATGTTAAGAGTCTAAGAAGGAGCAAACAATCCTAATGACCTCCCTCTAGAATCTCATCCCACAGCGCCCACTCTTGCGTAAAGAAGCAATTAGAGTTTTCCTCTTCCCCCATAGATTCTCCAGGGTTCAGTGGTGCCCCATAGCTGTGATCCACTGTTAGGGCTGAGTACAATGGGAAACACCTGTACAATACATACTGTGAGAGTACCAGTGTACTTGATGCCAGGGTGTTTAAGATACAGGAAACTTTTAATACATGTACTATATAGTACTGTTTTATATAGGGATTTTCACAGGAACAAAATTCTAATCATGGATAAAGAGTGTATGAGCGGTATTTGAATATTTTTGCTTCTATTGCTCTTTTCTAGACCTGTTTTCATGAAGTGTTTATAAATTAGTGATACTTGGAACTTTTAACCGGGGACTGCATGAAGTCACTTGTTAGATATTAGCCACATTAAAAGCTCTTAACAGCTCTTGCAAAGGAAAAAGATGTTTCTCAGATTTAAATAGAAATGCTTAAGGATTATTAAAGAGACACATTATAATACTTTGTTGACTTGATGTAAATTATCAAATAACCAAAACCCAAATTAGAATCTAATTATTTTATTATTCAGAACATTGCTATAACAGTTTCTTCTCTTTCTCTATAATTTTTATGGTGGGAATAAATGATGAAATGGAGATTTATTTGGTACCAGAAGATGCAAGCTATGTTTTGTAACCAGAGGACAATTTAAATAAATCTATGTATGTTACAAGTCTTTTCTACCCTTACTCATGTTCTGGCTTAAATATCATAAATCAGGGGTTGGGGGAGCAGGTAGTGTTGGGCATTTGCCTTGCACCAGTGCACTTGGGTTCAATCCTCAGCTTCCCATATGGTTCCCTAAGCCCTGCTAGGGAACTTACTGAGTATAGAGCCAGAAGTAATCTCTGAGCATCACCAGACTTGGTGCCAAAATTTTAAAAAATGTAGCATGTGTAGGTGTATATTTGTGTGGTATGATGTGTATGTGTTTGTGTGTGAGCGTGAAGTCAAATATAGTATTAATATAAAAAAAAAAGATTTTATCTACAGTTCATTATAAAGCATACTGATAATCCATGGCTGGGTAGATAATACAGCAAATATAGAATTTGCCTTGTATGTGGCCAATCTGGGTTTAATTCCTGGCACCTCAAATTTTCCCCTGCGTACCAGTAGGAGTAGTCCCTTAGCACAGAACCAGGAGTCCGCACTGGGATACCCACTACGTATAGCCCCCAAACAAAAATTACTGATAATTCTTAAAAATATTAAGTAAGCATGCATTATTTTATTTTAGATATTAATAGCTTATTGTATAGGAGTTAACTAAAGACAAGCTATATGAAAACATGACCTGAATTTATCATACTACCTCATGTGAAATTAAGAACATTTGACTTGCTCTTTTTAATATTGACATACTTTATGACTTCTATCTAATATCTATTCAAGTGTCTTTAAATTTATTTTTCCAATTTGAGATAGAATTTACATTCTGTACTGTAGAATTATAGCATAAAGTATGATGATTTAACTTGTGCATTGTATAGTGATTGCCACTGTAAGTTTACCTGTAATTCATCTTTATTCCAGGATCTATGAAAGAGTAGGGGATAGTGTTTACCAACTGGAATTAGATTTCTTAGTATTCATTTATAGTTTAAGATAATGGTTGATGTGATTAGATTTTATGGATACAATTTCATGCCTCTTCAAAATATGATTCGATACTTGATCACTGCCAGAATCCCAAAGTCCTCCAGTGCCCATCATCGCTCCCCCTGCTTACCTCTACTCTTTCTCTGGTTAACTACAACTTCTTTGACCTAAGTACAGTTGGTTCTATCAATTTTGCTGTTCCCTCATTTTTCTACTCAGTGTCCCCCCATATTACAGTGTCATCTATGTTTCTCTTTCTTCTCCTGACTTCTTTCACTTTCCATTATCCCCTCTAATTCTATCCATGTTGTTGGAAAAGGCAAAATTTCATTTTTTCCCCTTACATGGAGTAGTATCCCATTGTGTAGATACATGCAACAATGTCTTTATCCACTCATCTGTGTTTGGAGTGGGGTTGTTTCTATGACTATTGTAAACAGAGCTGTCATGAAACTGAGAAATTCATATCACAGATGATCAATGAAAACACTCACCTGTCTTCCTCCTGAGAACTAAGCATCAACTCTTGGTTGCCACTTGTTCTCTAACTTAGAGACTGGATGAACACTTTAATAGGACGTGGTATCTATACACAATGGAAAATTGCTCTTCTATTTTAAAAGAGTGAAATCTTAGAATCTGTAGTATCTTGGGGGAACTTTGAGAGGATTAAAATAAGGGAGACAAAACTTCATTATTTGACATCACTATCTTCCTATTTCATCATCGATTTGCTCGAGCGGGCACTAGTAATATCTCCATATGTCCTATCTCATGCTATAGAGCCCAAGGGCATCTGCTTGCTCCAGGAACATAAAGAGCCTCAGACAATTATATTAGGTCATGGGAATGACCTAATATAATTGCTACTGGTATTTAGCATATCAAATACAACAGGGCAGCTTGCCAGGCTTGCTGTGTGGGTGGCATACTCTTGTAGTCACCTCTAAAGACAGCATTTATTGATGGACCGTGTGGCCACTATAGGCTCGTCTGCTGCTGGGTGGAGTTCTGACGAGAGGGAAGTCTGATGTGGAAGATGGCGGCCCCTCATGGAGTGGTGGGGGGGGGGTCGTCTGGCTTGTTGTGAGGCCCTGATGGGGTGGCAGGCCAAGGCTAGAACCCGCCATCCCTCCTGAGCGCCTCGTGAGCAGCTGGGCATAGGGAGAGCAAGTAGCAGCTCTGCCCCATGTCTGTAAGTCTCTGGATCAGCATACCTGGGCCGGATTTAAAAAAAAAATGACATGTGGAATGCAATTATATAGAACACACAAGCAAAGCAAAAAAAAACTTAATGAAACAGGAGAAAAATGGTGTTTGCAGAGGAAGTAGAGTGGGAACATTGTGTAAAAGAGTTCCATTGTATGGTGAACTGTGGGAACTAGATTTCAGTGTTGACTACAATTAAGGTATGTAGACATTGAATTATAAAGTTTTCTATTTGAAATCTAATTTTATGAGCTGATTTTTTCAATTCAAAAATAAGACATGAGAATAAACGGACTATTTTAGGAAGAGAGTTCTCTGTAGTCTCAAAATTCAGATTGCCTACCACAGCAATAAAATAAAATTTTTAGGATTTAAGGACTATATTTTTCAAAAGCTTCTTAAACTTTATTGGGTAGCATAGGTATTTTGTTTAAATGTATATTCTTCTTTAATAAAATGCATGATTGAGTCAGAAGTCCAAGTGGAACCGGAAGTAAACGGTCATTTTGAACTCTCACACTGGCCTGACTCCACCTCAGGTAATCTCCTCCCTGGGGTGTGCGGCTGGCCGGGTGGGCACCTAGGGTCGTGGTAGAGCCCCAGGTCTTGGCAGAAGGTGGAACTACAACCCCCCAGAAGTCTGAAGCGGAACCGGAAGTAAATGGTCATTTTGAACTCTCACACCAGCCTGACTCCACCTCAGGTAACCTCCCTGGGGTGTGCGGCTGGCCAAGGGCGGCCGCTAACGCGGCCACTTATTAATAGAAAAACTAGGAAATTCAACACCAAGGGAAGGTAATACCCTCAAGAAAAAAGAAACAGTACACCAGAGGAATCTATCCCTGAACACCACAACACCATGGGGAAACAACGCCGATCCCCAGCTCGAAGAACAGATGAAGGGATCGACCCTGAAGACTCAAAAAAGAATACAGATGTGCATGATCTCTCTGACAATGAAATTAGAGAAGAAATTGGTAGGATGTTTAAGGAGCTCAACGAAAAAATTGAGCAGATGTCCAATAAAATACAGGAGAACATAGAAAAAGCAGTTGAAAGGGTTGTCAATAAACTACGGGAGGAAATGAGAGAAGAAATGAGAACCATGCAAATAGAAATATCATCGCTTAAAAACTCAGTAGACGAAATGAAAAACACAATCGGGGCTCTCAACAGTAGGATGACAGCAGCGGAAGAGAGAATCAGTGAGACTTAAGATGAGCTGCAGAAAGCACTCAGAGATCTACATAAGATGGAAAAAAGACCGGAAAATGGATCAGCAATGGAACAGAGAACAGTGGGATGAAGCCAGGCGGAACAACGTAAGAATCATCAGAGTCCCAGAGGGACAGGAAAGTAACCCCAAGGAAATTAAAACAGTTAAAAACATCCTGGCTGAAAAGTTCCCCAAGTTAAAGGACGAAGGCATCCAGATCCAAGAAGCCCGACACGTACCAGCAAGAAGAGACCCCAATAGAAAGACCCCAAGACACATCCTAGTCAAAGTAATGGATGCCATAGACAGAGACAGAATTCTTCAGGCAGCAAGATCAAAGAAGGAAATTGTATACAAAGGAGCATCCATTCGACTTTCAGCAGACTTCTCAGAAGACACCCTCCAAGCCCGAAGGCAGTGGTGGGATATAGTAAAAAAACTTAATGAAATGAATGCCTCAGCAAGAATTCTTTATCCGGCTAAACTCTCACTCAGATTTGAAGGACAGATATACAACTTCTTGGATAAACAACAGCTTAGGAACTTTGTAAAATCAAAACCAACCTTAAAAGAAGGACTGAAAGATCTACTATAAGACGAGACATAACCCAAAAGAACAACCAACCTATTCAGAAAGATGGCACAAAATCCCATGACAATAATCTCTCTCAATGTCAATGGTCTAAATGCACCAGTTAAGAGACACAGAGTGGCACAATGGATCAAAAAATTGAATCCGACATTCTGCTGCCTTCAAGAAACACACCTGAACAATCGGAGCAAAGACAGGCTCGAAATAAAAGGCTGGAAAACAATCCTTCATTCAAACAACCCATCCAAAAAAGGCTGGGGTAGCCATACTGGTATCTGACAACATAGACTTCAGGCTGAAGAAGGTCAGAAGGGACAGTGAAGGTCACTTCTTAATAGTCAAGGGATGCATATATCAGGAAGAAATCACGCTATTAAACATATATGCACCCAACGAGGGGCCAGCAAAATACATAAAACAACTACTAATAGACTTCAAAGAAGACATTGACAGCAACACAATTGTAGTTGGAGACTTCAACACTGCTCTATCAACCCTGGATAGATCAACAAGATTGAAACTTATCAAGGAAATACTGGCCCTAAAAGAAGAGATGGAAGAAAGAGGGCTGGTAGACATATACAGGGCATTTCATCCCCAAAAAGCTGAATACACTTTCTTCTCCAGTGCACATGGAACATACTCCAAAATAGATCACATGCTGAGCCATAAATCATACCTCCATAAAATCAAGAAGATAGAAATTGTGCCAACTATTTTTTCAGACCATGAGGCACTGAAAACAGAAGGTAATTGTACACAAAAATGGAGACCAATACCAAGTACCTGGAAACTAAACAGCTCACTGCTGAACAACCAGCAAGTTATAAAAGAAATCAAAGAGGAAATCCAAAGATTCCTGGAAACAAATGAGACTGAAGACATGAATTACCAGAACTTGTGGGATACAGCGAAAGCAGTGTTAAGAGGCAAGCTCATAGCTCTTCAAGCATTCATCAGAAAAGAAGAAAAGGCCATCATAAACAGTCTGACTTCACAACTTAAGATCTTAGAGAGTGATCAACAAAAGGAGCCCAACCCAATTAGAAAGAAAGAAATAATAAAACTTAGAGCAGAAATCAATGAGATGTAATGTCAAAAAACAATCCAGAAGATCAACGAAATCAAATGCTGGTTCTTTGAAAAAATAAACAAGATTGACAAACCACTTGCAAGACTTGTAAGAAAAGGAAAAGAGAGAACCCAAATAAATAGAATCAGAAATGAAAACGGGGACATCACAACAGAAACCACAGAAATTCAAAAGATCATTAGAAATTACTATGAGAGCCTTACGCCACAAAACAAGAGAACCTAGAAGAAATGGACAAATTCCTGAATTCCTATAGCTTCCCTAAGTCTGCAACAAGAAGATTTGGAATACCTCAACAAACCTATCTCCATCGAGGAAATAGAATTGGTAATCAAAAGTCTCCCCAAACACAAAAGCCCAGGCCCAGATGGATTCACCAGTGAATTCTACAAAACCTTTAAAGAGGACCTACTCCCAATTCTTTTTTAAGCTCTTCCGGCAAATTGAAGAAACAGAAACACTCCCAAATAGCTTTTTACGAGGCACATATCACCCTGATACCCAAAGCAGACAAAGATGCCACAAAAAAAGGAAAACTACAGACCAATCTCCCTGATGAATACAGATGCTAAGATCTTCAACAAAATACTAGCAAATAGAATCCAAAGAGTCATCAAAAAGATTATACACCATGACCAAGTAGGATTCATCCCGGGAATGCAAGGATGGTTCAACATCCGCAAGTCAATCAACATAATACATCATATCAACAAAAAAGAAAAATAAAAACCATATGATCATATCAATAGATGCAGAGAAGGCATTTGACAAGATTCAACACCCGTTCATGATGAAAGCTCTCCGTAAAATGGGGATTGAAGGAACCTTCCTCAAGATAATCCAGGCCATCTACTACAAGCCCACAGCGAGCATCATTCTCAATGGGGAAAAACTGAAAGCCTTCCCCTTAAGATCAGGGACAAGACAAGGCTGCTCACTCTCACCACTTCTATTCAATATAGTACTGGAAGTACTTGCCATAGCAATCAGGGAAGAAAAAAGACATTAAGGGCATCCATATAGGAAGGGAAGAAGCCAAATTATCACTATTTGCAGATGACATGATATTATACCTGGAAAACCCGAAACTCTCTACCAAGAGGCTCCTAGAAATAATACATTCCTATAGCAGAGTAGCAGGGTACAAAATCAATACCCAAAAGTCAATGGCCTTCCTATATGCAAACAGCGAAAGAGAAGAAAGGGGCATTAAAGAAACTATCCCATTCACAATTGCGCCGCAGAAAATCAAATACCTAGGAATCAGTTTGACAAACAATGTAAAGGATCTCTACAAAGAAAACTACAAAACGTTACTTCAGGAAATAAAAGAAGACCTGAGGAAATGGAGACATATTCCCTGCTCATGGATCGGAAGGATTAACATTATCAAAATGGTAATACTCCCTAGAGCTTTATACAGATTCAATGCGGTCCCTATAAAGATACCCATGATGTTCTTCAAAGAAATTGAACAAACACTCCTGAAATTTGTATGGAATAATAAAACTCCACGAATAGCTAAAGCAATCCTTGGGGAAAAAAAGACGGGAGGTATCACTTTCCCCAACCCTCAACTCTACTACAGAGCAGTTGTAATTAAGACAGTGTGGTATTGGTATAGAGACAGACTTGTAGAACTATGGAATAGAACTGAGTGTCCTGAAACACATTCTCAAATATACAACCACTTAATCTTCGATAAAGGAGCAAAAAATATTAAGTAGAGCAAAGAAAGCCTCTTCAACAAATTGTGCTGGGAAAACTGGGCAGCTACATGTAAAAAAATGAACTTAGACCTCCTTCTAACGCCATGCAGAAAAGTCAGATCAAAATGGATTCTAGATCTCGACATCAGACATGAATCTATAAGGTAAATCGAAGAAAACATAGGAGAAACGCTCTACGACATCGAAACGAAAAGTATCTTTAACGATGACACACCACTGACCAAGCAAATGGAAGCAAAGATAAACAAATGGGATTATATAAAACTAAAAAGCTTCTGTACCTCAAAAGAAACAGTGACCAAGATACAAAGACAATCCACAGAGTGGGAAAGGATATTCACCCAATACCCATCTGACAAGGGGTTAATATCCAGGATATATCAGGCACTGGTAGCACTCCACAAGAAGAAAACAGCCAACCCCATCAAAAAATGGGGAGAAGAAATGAATAGAAGCTTCCAAAAAAGAAGAAATTCGAATGGCCAAAAGGCATATGAAAAAGTGTTCTTCATCTTTAATCATCAGGGAGATGCAAATCAAAACAACAATGAGGTACGATCTCACACCACAGAGACTGGCACACATCCAAAACAGCAAGAACAACCGGTGCTGGCGTGGATGTGGGGGAAAAAAAGGGACTCTCATCCACTGTTGGTGGGAGTGCCGACTGGTCCAGCCCCTTTGGAAAACAATATGGGCATTCCTCCAAAAAACTAGATATTGAGCTCCCATTTGATCCAGCAATAGCACTCCTGGGAATATACCCTAGAGACCGAAAAACACATAGCAGAAACACTATCTGTACTTCTTTATTCATCTCTGTGCTATTCACTATAGCTAGAATCTGGAAACAACCTAAATGCCCGAGAACAGAGGACTGGCTAAAGAAACTGTGGTTCATCTACACTATGGAATACTATGCGCCTGTCAGAAAAGATGAAATTATGAAATTTACCTGCAAATGGATGGACATGGAGACTATCATACTGGAGTGAAATTAGTCAGAAGGAAAAGGACAGATATAGAATGACTGCATTCATTAATACGACATAAATAGATACCAGTGTTTTACTAAACGTGGGAAATGGTAATGGCAGATTAAAACTCACCACTGAATATACACAAAGAGACTTAAGTGATAAACTCTAAATATTTGCAGGGCTAGCCACAATGTGTAAAAGAAGAGGGAGAGAGATGCAGAGACAGAGAGAGAGACAGAGAGAGAAAGAGAGGAAACTGGGGTACCTGCTATTAAGGCAGCATGGGGGTGGGCGGAGGGGGGTGGGGTACATTGGTGGTGGAAATGGGGCACTGGTGGAGGGATGGGTGCTGTTATACTGTATTACCAAGAACCAATTATGAACACCTTTGTAATTGTATGTTTCACGGTGGTATAATAAAAAATTTTAAAAAAAAGAAAAAATGCATGATTGACTTCAGATTATATATTTGTTACATGCTCATATTTTTCCACTAGGATCTAGGAAATGATTTGACAAATGATCTGGTCTTGAATACTTATTAATGTGTTTCTTTCCAGATTCTCTATGTATACTCATCTGCAAATTACTTTTATCTTGGCATATTGGTGGCTGCTGATTTCTGGAATTGCTATAGGAAAACAACCTGTACGTTTTCTGTTAGCACTCTTTATCATGATTAGATTCTTTAGATTAGTTCAGTGTTCTGAACAGAAATATTGAGAGTGACTTCTTAGGGAAATAATGGGTGAACAATAAGGTGATAGATCCATAAGTGATTATTGAATCACAACTAATTAAAATTTTAGACTGCACAGAGAAACTAATTCAGTATGTTGAAGTCATATAATTCCATGGGGATGTCAGTTCATGTCAGGGTATCTGTCCAAAATCATCTGTCAAGTAGAAAAAAACATGGAGATTGAACATATCAAGACATGTGAATTCTATTTGCCCTAAAATCTTACTAAAATAGTAGATTGCATGGGAAATTTGCCATCTTCCATTTTGATTTAGCAATATAAACTAGATAAGGCTTTCGCATCACTCACCTTCATTCATCCTTATTCCAAACTCTTACTGCGTCATCCTTATTCCAAACTCTACTGCATGACTGGACCAGGAATCTGTTCAAATATCTCTTGAATCTCCTAATTCCATGATGCACGCAAGCAATACCTTGCTTAGTCACTAAGCAAGTGACTTTGAACTCAGCCTGGCACTTTCTTGAGCATCTTCACCATCAGCGTTAAGTGTGATGTTACCAATCTGCCGAGCCAAATGCATCTCTTCTCTTCTTAGACACCAAAATCTTTATTAATATGAGGAGTGAGAAACAGTGTTCCAGGGGAGATTCATGAACTCTCTTTTGTTCACTTTTCTATTTTGGGGCTTGATTATATTGCTCTATAGTGCGTGATTATCTGCACTGCAAGGCTCTCCCCCATTCCCTGACTGCTTTAAAACTTACTCTACACTGTATTTTTGAACTCAAGATAAAATAATTCAAGGGTCTCCCCATCCATCCACACAGGAATCCTCTTGACTTCTGCTAGTCCATTTGTGTGTCTTGGACACAGTTCAGGACTAGGAATCACGCTGAAGGCAAGGGTGTTCATTATAGACTTTACCCTTCCTTTATAGTACTAATGAAATGAAGCCAAATAATTAGTAGAAGGGGTCTTTTGCCAGCAAATGTCTGACCTCATTGATGAATAATGGAAGGCAAAGATAGTAATATATACGTATATGTGTGCATACAGCATTGCACTATATTTGGAAAGTACAGACACACTACACAATACCATACACTATCAAAATACTGTTTTAGCAACAGTTAATTAGCAGGGTGTTTTGAATTGGAAAGAGAAGATAATTGAGAGTATCAAGTGAATTAATGGTTAAAAGATACAAAATTCCTTCAAACAGAAAAATATGGGAAAAAAGAGCTGTTTTGAAGATGAAATTTGACATGAAGTTAAATGGCATAAAGTGAAAATAATTTTGACAATATCTGGAGTAATGTAACAGAATCATGTAAGCAATAGATATACTTGGTTGTCAGAGAGGGTTCTTGAAAAGCACTTAACTTACAGATGATTACCTAGAACTAAAGGATGACATAAATAGAATATTACTATTGTCAAACTTTCTTAGCTTGATTATTTGTCTTTAAATCATGGGTATCTATACACATTTAGTGAACGAAATTTAATTTTTATTAAGGGATAAATGGAAATCTTCACATGAGATAAATATTAGATAAATTATTCATTTAGTGTTCTGGGCACAAAGCTTGATAAATAACAAAAGCATCGTAGTACAGGTTATCGTCATCATCATGGTCATCCTCAGCGTCACCACTGCTTTTGTAGCTTTTGTGTTACTAGTAAAAGTGAAAAAATCACTTATCTAACCCTCACGAATGTGAAAATTTATATATGTACCCAATTTAAATAAGCAATTTCATGTAGAATAAACGGAAACATCCAGTAGAAGAATTTGTAAGTGTGCCTTTGAGGAAAGGGGCACTGAATCTCTAAAACTCAACAGTGTGTCTAGTATCAGCAAGCAGACTATTTATGACATGGCATTAGTACATGGAGTCAACTCATGACTGTTTTCTACTCTCCAGGAGTTTCCTCAGGGCTAAATTGACATCCTTATTCCGCAAACTGTAGATCAGGGGTTCAACATGGGCACGATGATGGTGTAAAAACACAGAGGAGATTTTCCCTTGGCCCATGGAGTTCGCAGATGACGGCTGCAGGTATATGACAGTTAAGGTGCCAAAGAAAATAGTGACAGCTGAGATGTGGGAGCTGCAGGTGCTGAAGGCTTTGGACCTGCCCCCTGTGGAGCGGATGCGGAGGATGCTGGAGAGGATAAAGGTGTAGGAGGTGAGGGATGGTCAAGGAAGGGATCATAATGTTGAATGCGCTCAAGATTAGAAGTATCAATTCATTGATGTAGGTGCTGGTACAGGATATTCCAAAGAGTGGAAGAAGATCACAGAAATAATGATTCACCACATTGGTCTTGCAGAAAGACAGTCTTAGCACAAAGCCTGTGTGAATTGATGATCCAATGATGCCCCATGCATAAACTCCCATTGTGAGCAGAAAGCAGACGTGAGAAGACATGATGGCATTATAGAGCAATGGGCTACAGATGGCAACATAGCGGTCATAGGCCATGACAGCTAGCATGTGACACTCCGCAATAGCAAAGATGACAAAGAAATAAAGCTGAGTCATGCATTCTGGGTAGGAGATGATGTTCTTCTCAGCCACAAAGTTCACCAACATTTTGGGGGTGATGATGGTGGATTGACAGAGATCAATGAGGGACAAGCCACAGAGGAAATAGTACATGGGGGTGTGGAGATTAGAACTGAGGCCTACGAGGATGATCATGCCCAGGTTCCCCACAACAGTGACCACGTAGATGCCAAGGAAGAGAAGGAGCAGTGGCAGTTGGAGCTCCAGCCGGTCTGTCAGTCCTGTGAGGGATGAACTCGGTCACTGTGGAATCATTTCCAGAGCCCATTGTCCTCTTGTTGGAGCCTAGGATTTGAAAGAGAAAAAGCATGAATGAGTGTACATGAGAATATAGAAACGAGTGTGTAGGCAAAGTTTCTCTGGGAAAGTCCATCCTCTTAAGGACATTTATATTTCAGGACACTCGTAAGTGTCTCCTCTCTCTGGGAAACAATAATTCCCATTCATCAATAGAAAAAATTATATATGGGTTGCAATACCACATAATTATGATATTAATAGCATGATGACAAAACACTTATATTTGTTTTTCTATATTTTAGTCCATTTTTAAAAAATATATTTTGATTATTGGGCCACAGCCAGAGTTGCTCGAGCTTACTCTGACTCTGCTCCTCAGGGATCACTCCTGGAAATGCTCAGGAGATCTGTGTATGTTGCCAAGTTTTGAACCAGGTCATCCATATGCAAGGCAATTACCATACTGTTGCATTATTGCTTCAGCCACATCTTTATTTTTTTAACTGCCACAATGTAGGTAGTACTACTGCTATTTAAAGACCCTCTGTTCTCCTATTTCTTATATGTGTATCCTAAAATCCATGCATAGCAAATGGTCTATTTTCATTTTACCATAATAATGGTTAATGCTGTCTACAACAAACGTAGCATTGATAAGTGCAGGGTACATAGAGGGTCTCCACTTTTGCTGCTGGGTATCTTTTATATATAATATTTTTCAGCTATTTACAAAGCTGTTCATAATAGTTGTTTTAGGAATACAATATTCCACTATCAATCCCACCATCAATGTCCCCTTCCTCTTCCTTCCACTAACAATAGATACCCTCCCTCCCACCCCCGGCCCCAGCCAACCCTCTTGGCAAGTATATAAAAATTTTATTTCATATTACATAGTCCATGAAAGCTTAAAGGAATAAAAAATAAATTATCAGAAAATCAATAAAATTTTATTTGTGATGATGAACGTGTGGGTTTCTCACTAGGGTTAGCCATGTCCAGACACACATGCTCTTTGCTCCCTCTGTTCAGTCTTTTGGCCCTAGACTTTTTATTTGTTTACGCTTTTTTTTTTACTTTCCCCATTATTAATTTATTTCATTCCATTGTGACAAAAAACTTGGTGTGATTAAGTCTTGTAAAATTTATTTAGATTTGTTTTTGTGGATTAAGATCTGGTCAGTTTTGAAGAATATCCATTGTGATTTTTTAAAATATTTTATTATACCACCATGAGATATGCAATTACAAAGATGTTCATATTTGGGTTTTGGTCATATGGTGTTCCAGAACCCATCCTTCCACCGGTGCCCATCTCCTACCACCAACGTCCCTGGTTCCCTCCCCCCTTCCCCAGTCCGCCTCCATGGCAGGTTCTTTATTTCTTTCCCTTTCTCTCTATCTCTTTCTCTTTTCCTTCCCTTCCAGATTGTGGATTACAGAACACACATTAAAGGGTTGTCATGTGTATCTTTTGCCTGTATTTAATGCTCAGTTCTAGGTTGGTATTAGTACTTTCGACAATTGTTAGCACACTGTTCCACTTTCTGTCTTACCTAGGCTCTGACTCCCACACATTTGTGATAATTTCCACCTTTGACAAGACCTCCTGATACATGTTTCACTTGACCTTGGATATTGGCATCATAATATGTACATATATATTTACACATTGAATTTCTTAAGTCAGATTCTCGTCCATTCTGTCCCTTCTATACTATAGAATCAACTTCATTAGTTTCCTAGTAGTCTTAATAGTGAAACCCTGAGTTCATAAGACAATTTTCTATGTCCCTGGAGACAATTCACCTTGGTAGCAATTTGAGACTACTTCCAGGTCAAGTTCTGGCATGGGTGGGGTTGTGCTTGGATGAATTAAAGCCACAGTGTTTGCATGCAGACTACGCCCTCCTCCTCCTGACCCATGCCCACGCCTATATAACTCTTATTTTTACTCTTAGCAATTGTATATTAGGTAATTTAACAAGAGTTTTATTTTGTTTTCTTATTTTCATTCACAAATGTGAAGACTCTAAAGTCAGTGCAGTGCTGGGCACTGTGCCTTACCTATAGTCAGTCTCAATAAATGTTAATAAAACTATTAGAAAGCAGTTAAAAAGTAATATACACTCAAAAGAAAATAAAGCCATCGTGTGAGCTAATAGAGGACTGAATAAAATAGTGTTTTTTGTTATGTTATTCAGCAGGGACAGGAAGAGGCTAGGAACCTTTGCTCACCAAGAGAGAGATGGTGAAATCAAGACAGTGGAGACCAGTCAGTGGCCATGTGCATCTCTGCATGCCCAGGACAGAGCTGCCTTGAGGGCTCAGCTGGAAAATTCAGAGCCATGATTCACGCAGAACCCTCATGGCCTGAGAGGCTCAGTTCTGTGCACTTGTCTCAGTTTCTCTAAAGGGAAAGTCCCTCTGCTAATACTGGGGTAGTTCCAGTACTGACCTTCAGGACTCCTTAATGCCCAGGGCCCCGGAGCCTCGCGGTCTGCATGGTCAGAGCTGAGAGTCTCTGTCCTGATCTCTGTGTAGCGGGTTTCTCTTGGCATGGGTGGTTTGGGTGATGTGACGGTTTTATACTCTGGTGCTGATGTGATGGTTTTATGCTCTGGGTGCTGATGTTAAGAATCTAAGAAGGAGCAAACAATCCTAACGACCTCCCTTTAGAATCTCATCCCACAGCAGCCTCTCTTGGGAAAGAAACAATTAGAGTTTAGCTTTTCCCCCATTGATTTCATCTAAGGTTCAGTGGTACCTCATAGCTGTGATCCATTTTTTTGGCTGAGTACAAATGGGAAACGCCTGTACAATATATACCGTTAGAGTTCCTTTGGTTTTGACACCAGAGTATTTGAAAAATTCACAATTTAAGGAAACTTTACACTATAGGACTTTTCTAAAGGGATTTTCCATATGAAATTATCAAATATTGTTATTTAATTTGACATCTTCTAGTCCTACTTATAATGGATTCTATTTAACAGACCAATGAGTATCACTTAAACCACATCCCTCAAAGCCAACACCCCAAAGCCAAAACGTATCTTGATAGTTTCTATTATAAACAATCTAGTCGGTATATTCTATTTAACAGAATAACAAGTATCCTTTATAAATAATTGATATAAACAGTTGTTTATATCTTTTTTGAACAAGTATTACTGTTTTATCATGGTACTCATAAAAAGTGATATTTGGGATATTTTAACTTTGGCAGCAGCAGGAACTCACCTGCTGGATATTGCCCTAATCTTAGCAGTTCTTTCAAGTAAAACATACTCTCTCAATTTTAAAAAGATATATTTGAGAACCACTATAAGCTATCTGTTACAGATACTGTGTAAATAATCTAATTATTTTGTTTAAAATTGAACAGGATTTTTATTTTATTTAAAATACTAAATAGTCTAACATTTGAGATGCAAATCGCAATACACTCTGTCATTAAGATTGCCTTTTTCCTAACTTTGAGATATACTTGAAATAATTGAAAATTAACACTGCCTATACTAAAGATGTATGGGCTTGTTTGGTTCACTTCAGTATCCCAAACTGTTACCTCATGAGATTACTGGTGGGAAACCACCATCAGAATCATGTCTCCTTCTAGTCCCATCATGACCATTTTTTTGGGAGAGACTGTTAGAAATTCACTTAGAAGCCTATGGAGTAATAATAAAAAACTCTAGCACCAAGGCATGCCTTAGCCTCAATAGAGCAAACCCATCTCCTGAATGGAAACCTGTGCCCAAAGATATTAGTGTAGGTTATTGTGATAACTACCATCAGTTTCATGATTTTTTGGTTCTTTCAGAACCTTTAACATTCCACATGTAAGAGACATCAACCTATACATGTCTTTCTCTTACTTAATCCAGTTAGTTTAATGCACTTAGGTGCATCTGAATGTCAAAAAAGCCAGGTGTTTCTTCCTCTCACTGACCAGATAACATGACATGGGTACGTATGGCACAAGTCAGGTTGCTTCAGTATCTTGACTGATGGACTGCACTTTTGAAATTCCTTGAATTATTGCTAGATGTAAGGCTTTGACCACCCACCCCCTTTAAAAAATAAGATATTCAAGTTTCTATGAAAATGCCAGAACTGGAATATAAAATCCATAAATCGCATGGGAAAGGTTGAACACCCATAGTTCTTCATCATTTGAGAAACAAACATGGCTGTCCACAAGACTCTGCACAATGACTGTTCTCCGGAATTTGACAGTATTGATAGAAAAATACTCACAAGTGCTAAGGCTCTGATGATTTCAGTCTCAGATATGTGACCAGACCTCATACGCTAAGGAATGAATTTGCAATCCCAACTCCACTGAAGTGGTTTTGTTTATTTCTTTAACACCCAGCTCACAGTTACTGTATTCTATTTAGGTGAAGGGATCCTCTAATTAATCTTCATGCTAATTGTGCGTAACATACATATATTTACTATTTAGAACTCCAGAGGTGGAGACTATGAAGATTATGTTGAACAAATAAGTAACAGCAGCTAGCATGAAACAAATATCCTTGGGCATAAATTCAGCTCACCAGCTCTGAATCTGTATTTGACCTATTCAGTTTTTCACATCTCACTGCATTCACTCCAAATTTACTGTCTTTTTGGGCATCAGTATAATGAACAGTAAGCATCCTTAATATCAAGTTTTATATGAAGGCAGTAACTGTGTTTGGTGACTTGAGTTCATTGTGTGGTGTGTTGCTGTCTTAGTACATTTTACTAAATAAGAAGGTAGAGAAAAGAATAGATCATGGGAGCCAGGCCTTTATCCTCAATAATGTTTTATTCTTTTATAACAATTTTCCACACATAAGAACTTTATCATAGGTTTTAGGGAGCAGCTTTCAGGAAATTTGGAAGAAGTTTTATAAGGAAAATCACACTCAATTTCAATCAGTATTAAGCAAATGCCTGTTAAATCACATTTGCATCACCAAATTCTGTTTGTGATGTGACATCATAATAATAACTCTTTCATAATTTTCAAATTCTACACTCCAGAATTTTCCACAGAGCTAACTTGACATCCTTGTTCCCTCAGGCTGTAGATGAGGGGGTTCAGCATGGGCACAACAATGGTGTAAAACACCGAGGACACTTTCCCTTGGTCCATGGAGCTCACGGATGATGGCTGCAGGTACATGAAGGCAGCAGAGCCATAGAAGATCATGACAGCCATCACGTGGGAACTGCAGGTGCTGAAGGCTTTGGACCTGCCCCCTGTTGAGCGGATGCGGAGGATGCTGGCAATGATGAACATGTAGGAGGCGAGGATTGTTAGGGTAGGTGTCAGGATGTTAAATGCACTCATGATCAGGACTATCAATTCGTTGATGTAAGTGCTGGAACAGGATAGCCCAAAGAGTGGAAGAAGATCACAGAAATAATGGTTCACCACATTGGTCTTGCAGAAGTACAGTCTTAGCAGAAAGCCTGTATGGATTGAAGATGAAGTGATGCCCCATGTATAAACTCCCACTGTGAGCAGAAAGCAGATATGAGAAGACATGATGGCATTATAGAGCAATGGGCTACAGATGGCAACATAGCGGTCATAGGCCATGACAGCTAGCATGTGACACTCTGCAATAGCAAAGATGGCAAAGAAATAGAACTGAGTCATGCATTCCGGGTAGGAGATGGTGTTCTTCTCTGCCACAAAGTTCACCAGCATTTTGGGGGTAATGACTGTGGATTGACAGAAATCAATGAGAGACAATCCACAGAGGAAATAGTACATGGGGGTGTGGAGGTTAGAACTGAGGCCTACGAGGATGATCATGCCCAGGTTCCCCACCACAGTGACCATGTAGATGCCAAGGAAGAGGAGGAGAAGAGGCAGTTGGAGCTCCAGCCTGTCTGTCAGTCCTGTGAGGATGAACTCAGTCACTGTGGAATCATTTCCAGAGCCCATTGTCCTCTTGTTGGAGCCTAAAATTTCAAAGAGAAAAAAAACATGAATGAGTGTGCATGAGAATATGAGCATAGAAACGAGTGTGTGTGGAAAGTTACTCTGGGAAATGGATCCACAACAGGACATTCATACTTTAGGGATCTCATAAGTCTCCTCTGCTCTGGGAAAACAGTGATTCCCACCTCAGCAATAGAGAAATGAATTATGGGTTTCGATACCCCATAATTCCTGATATTTACAGCATGATGAAAAAACACCTATCTATTTTTTTCTATATTTTTAGTCCATTTTGTTTTAAATTTGAGTATTGGTCCACAACCAGGGTTGCTCTGAGCTTACTCTGGTTCTGCTCTCAAAGATTGTCTGGGAAGCTACTGGGGTCCCTGACAGTGCCGGGAAGCGAGTTCCCTCTACCTCCGAAGCCAGCGGGAAATGGATGAAAACTCAGGAATCCAGCACAGGTTTTAAAATGCTTTTACTTATCACAGGTTCAGGCATACAAATCAGCAATAGGAAAAACCCTGTGCTTAGGATTCCCGGCTAGAACCCCAGATGCGTGTAGGTCAAGATGGCGGCCCAACACATGTAAGGCCCTGTAGAGAGGGAGACAAAGACAAGAGTCCCAAGAAGAGTGTGAGCCCACAAAGAGAGAGCCCAAAAAAAGAGCAAGAGAGGAAGCAGCCTAGTTTTATACCCCTGCAACCCAGACCTCCCACTAGCATGGGAAGCAGGGAGGGTCAAATGCCCTCAGGTAATTTCTCCCAGCACCTCACCTAGGCCCTTTTATATGCTAATGTTTTGAGCCAAGATCTGCCTGGAAATGCCTTTGTAGGGTAGAGAAGGGGGGTTTTGAGATGGCAAGCCTCTGTACCAAAGACTATACTAATGCCAGTTAAATATTTTTCCAAGCCTTCACAAGAGTCTCCTCTACTTCATGGTAGTTCTGTATTTTAGTTGCCTTTGAGTTATCAGGGAGCCATGCTTGCTTGCTTGGAGGCAAACAGCATTTCTCTCTGGGCTAATTACTTAGGGATCCAACATGACCAGGCAAATATGCTGGTAAGATCTAGCTAGTCCCACGATGATTGTGGTAGCATGAGAGAATATTTATAACAGCCAGTACAGAATACATGGTCAGATAAACTGCCACAGTTGAACTACCCCCTATCTACAAAGTGATCTGCAGGAGGCAATCAAGGGCAGATGCGGAGGCTTTTAGGCTTTTAGGTGTCCTGCAACAAGAGATCGATACTGGTAGTGCTCAGGAGACCAGTACTGTGGGGTTTTAAACCAGTTATACCAGTTGCAAAGCAATTATCATACCCACTGCATTATTTCTCCAGCCCCATCTTTTTTTCTTTAGCCGCTAATATGTAGGTAGTACTATTGCTATTTAGGGACCCTCTTTCCTCCTATTTACTATATGTGTATCTTAAAATCATGCATAGCAAATGGCCTATTTTCATTTTACCATAATAATGGTTAATACTGTCTGTAATAAACATAGCATTGATAAGTCTGGGGTGCATAGAGGGTCACCATTTTTTGCTGCTAAGTATCTTATATATAATGTTTTACAGCTATTTACAAAGTGATATACAAAGTTGTTCATAATAGAGCTGTTTCCGGCATACAACATTCCACTACCAACCCCACCATCAATGACCACTTCCCTCCACTTATAGCTGCACATCTTCCCTCCCACACCCCTGCCTCTAGCCAACCCTCTTGGCAAGCATATAACAAATATATTTCATATTGAATAGTCCAATTAAAGGACTGGCAAATAGATTAATCAGAAAATCAATAGTAGTCCAATTGTGTTGAAGAAGGTGCAGGTTTCTCACAAAGTTTAGCCATGTACAGGACATGCATATTTTTCTACCCCTCTGTACTGCCTTTGGCCCTAGAGTTTTGTCTACTCATTGAATTTCTCAAGTAATTCATTTTCCATTCAACTTCCATTTAGTCTTTTCTATACATTAGGTTCTTAGTAGTCTTAATAGAGAAATCCCGAGTTCATAAGACAATTTTCTATGCCCCTGGAGACAATTCACCTTTGCAGGGAGTTAGGGCAACTCTCAGGTCAAGTGCTGGCGGGGTTGGGACTGTGTTTAGGTAAATTAAAGCCACAGTGCCTGCATGTAGACTGTCCCCCTTTTGCCCCTGACCCATGCCCAGGTCCATATAAATCTTATATTTACTCTTGGCAAGTGCACATTGAGCAACTAAACTAGAGCTTCATTTTGTTTTCTAATTTTTATTCACCCTGAAGACTCTAAAGTCAGTGCAGTGCTGGGCACTGTGCCTTACCTACAGCATTTGCTCACCAAGAGAGGGTGAGAACAGGACAGTGAAGACCAATCACCGTCCATGTGCATATAACAAATATGCATATTTTCTACCCTCTGTACTGCCTTTGGCCCTAGAGTTTTGTCTACTGGAGGGAGCTGGCCGTGAAGGCTCAGCTGGAAAATTCTGGGCCGTGATTCAGTCAGATCCCTCATGGCACTGAGAGGCCCAGTTCTATGCACTTATCATCTGTTTCTCTAAAGGGAAATTTCCTCTGCTGATGCTGGCGTAGCTCCAGTACTGACCTTCAGGACTCCTCCAGTGCCCAGGGCTCAGAGACTCACGGTCTGCATGGTCAGAGCTGAGAGTCTCTGTCCTGATCTCTGGGAAGTGGGTGCCTCTTGGCATGGGGTAGCTTAGGTGGTGTGATGGTTTTATACTCTCGGTGCTGATGTTAAGAGTCTAAGAAGGAGCAAACAATCCTAATGACCTCCCTCTAGAATCTCATCCCACAGCGCCCACTCTTGGGGAAAGAAACAATTAGTGTTTCCCTTTTCCCCCATTGATTCTCCTGGGTTCAGTGGTGCCGCATAGCTATGATCCATTGTTAGGACTGAGTACAAATGGGAAAGACAGATACAATACATTCTGTTAGAGTTCCATTAGATTTGACACCAAAATGTTTAAAAATTCACAATTTCAGAAAACTTTAACTCTACACTGTAGGACTTTTCTAGAAGGATTTCCACATGAAATAACCAAATGTTATTTGTATTACGTCTTCTAGTCCTTTTATAATGAATTCTATTTACCCTATTTGACAGATAAACAAGTAACTCAGTTGTTTATAATATCTTTTTAAACAATCTATCATATTTAACAGATAAACAAGTATCTCTTATAAACAGTTGATATAAATGGTTTCTTGCATCTGTTATGAACAAGTATTACTGTTTGATCATGGTATTTATATACAGTAATATTTGGGATATTTTAACTTGGCAGCTGCAGAAAATTACCTGCTGGATATTGTTCTAATCTTAACATGTATTCCAAGGGAAAATACTCTCTCAAATTTAAAAAGACATATTTGAGAACCATTATAAGGTATCTGTTATAGATACTGTGTAAATAACATAATTATTTTGTTTAGAATTAGGAAAAAGATTTATTATTTTATTCAAAATACGTAGTATATAACATAACATTGATATGAAAATTGCAATATACCTTGTAAGATGGCCTTTTTTTTCTAACTTTGAGAGATACCTGAAGTAATTGAAAATTAACACTGCTTATGCTAAAGATGCATGGGCTCACATCAATATCCCAAACTATTACCTCATCACTTTGCCAGTGGAAAACCACCATCAGCATCTCATCTCCTTCTCGTCACATCTTGATCACTTTTTATGGGGAGACCTTTAGAAATTTACTTAGAAGACTATAAAGTAATTATAATGAACTCCTAAAACCAAGTCATACCTAAGGTCAATACAGCGAACTCATCTTCGGACTGGAAACCTGTACCCAAACATCCCCCATTTCTCCAGTGACCACAATAATCACCATCAGTTTCTTTCTGGGAGCCACTGGAATCCCCTAACAATACCAGGGGATGAGTTCCCTTCTACCTCCAAAGCCGGCAGGGAATGAATGAAAACTCAGGAATCCAGCACAGTTTTAAAGGCTTTACTCTCACAGATTCTGGTATACAATCCAACAACATAAAAAAACCCAAACTTAGGTTCCTAGCTAGGCCCTGGTCACGTGTAGGTTTAGAACCCTAGGCCAAGATGACTGCTACCACATGCTAAGGCATAACGGAAGAGAATAGAGAGGTGGAGAGGAAAAGCAGAGAGCAAGAAGCCCAAAATGGCAAAAGGGAAAAAGAGAGACAGAAGAAAGCAGGCTACAGCTTTTATATCTTTTCAATACAGACCACCCACACCCAACGGGAAGGGAAGCAATTAGGGGTGAAATCCCCCTCAGGTAACTTCTCCCCAGACCTCCCCTAGGTCCATTGAAATGTTAATGCTGCCCACCCAAGATCTGCCTTGGAAGTGGCCCTGCAGGGTAGGAGTTGGGGGAAGGTCATGTGAGATGAACTGTATCTCAGAATACAAAGGCAAGCATATGTACCAATGGATATTCTACAGCCAGGTATATATTTCTCTAAGCTTTCACAAGATTCTCGTCTTCACTTCATAGTTGTTTTGCATATTAGCCTTTAAACTTCTTAGAGAGTCACACATGCTTGCATGGAAGCAAACAGCATTTCTCTAAGGTCTAATTACTTGGAGGTTCAACGTGATCAGATAAATATACTGGTAAGATCTAGCTAGTCCCATGATGATTGTGTCAGCAAGAGAGAAAATATTTATACCAGCCAACATAGAATACATGGTAAAATATACTGCCAACTTCAAACTGTCCTGTCCCCTGTCTACAAAGTGACCTGCAGGGATGCAACTCTAGGCAAGATGCAGAGGCTCTACAACAGTGTACTGCAACAAGTTTCATGAGTTTTGGTACTTTCAGATCCTTTAATATTCCACATGTAAGAGACATTGACTGTATGTGTCTTTCTCTGACTCAATCCATTAGTTTAATGCACTTAGGTGCATCTGTGTTGTCAGAAATGCCAATTGAAATTCTTTGAATTATTGCTAGATGTAATGCTTTGACCACCCACCCCTTTAAAAAAATAAGATATACTTTTCAAGTTTCTATGAAAATGCCAGAACTGGATATAAAATCTATAAAACCCTTGGAAAGGTTGAATGCCCATAGTTCTCCATCATTTGAGAAAAAAAAAAACATGGCTGTCCACAAGACTCTGCACAATGACTGTTCTCTGGAATTTGATAATATTGATAGAAAAATACAAGTGCTAAGGCTCTGATGATCGCAGTCTCAGATATATGACCAGACCTCATATGCTAAGGAATGAATTTGCAATCTCAACTCCACTGAAGTGGTTTTATTTGTTCATTTCTCTAACACCCAGTTCACAGTTACCTGTATTCTATTTAAGTGAAGGGAACCTCTGTCCCTAATTAATCTTCATACTAATCGTGCATAACATGAATATGTTTACTATTTAGAACTCCAGAGGTGGAGACTATGAAGATTATGTTGAACAAATAAATAACAGAGAAGCTAGAATAAGCAAATATCCTTGGGCATAAATTCAGCTCACCAGCTTTGAAACTGTATTTGATCTATTCAGTTTTTCACATCTCAGTGCATTCACTCCAAATTTATTGTCTTATTAGGCATCACTATAATGAATAGTAAGCATCCTTAAAAAATGGCGGCCCTCATGGTGTGGGGTTCCTCTGGCTTCTTGTGAGGCTTTGCTGGGGTGGCGGGCCAGGGCTAGAACCTGCCTTCCCTCCGGGCGCCTCTTGATCAGCTGAGCAAAGGGAGAGCCAGTAGCAGCTCTCCCCGTGTGAGTCTGAATCAGCATACCTGGGCTGGGCTTGAAAAAGACTGCTTGAAAAAGACTGCCATTTCCACATCCGGACTTCCCACTCGTCAGAGCTCCACCCAGCAGAAGAGCTGATCACAAGCCCAGCTCACATGGCCTTGCAGCCGCATGGTTCATCAATAAATGCTCGAGATTAGAGGTGACTATAAGAGTATTCCACCTGCATGGCAGAGCCTGGCAAGCTACCCGTGTCACATTTGATATGCCCAATACCAGTAACAATTATAGACCTCATTCCCATGACCTGATGGAATGGTTTGAGGCTCTTTATGTTCCTGGAGCTAGCAGATGCCCTTGGGCTCTACTTGCATGAGACAGGTCATATGGAGATGTTACTGGTGCCTGCTCGAGCAAATCGAAGATGAACGGGAAGACAGTGATACAAGTGAACTATTTTTCACACATATGAACTTTTGCATGGGTTCTAAGAAGCAGCTTTCAGGCAATTTGGAAGAAGTTTTGTGAGGAAAACAACACTCAATTTAAGTCAGTATTGAGCAAATGCCTGTTAAATCATGTTTGCATCACCAAGGTCTGTGCGTGGTGTGACATCGTAATAATAACTCCTTTCATAACTGTTTTCTACACTCCAGAATTTTCCACAGAGCTAACTTGACATCCTTGTTCCTCAGGCTGTAGATGAGGGGTTCAGCATGGGCACAACAATGGTGTAAAAACACTGAGGACACTTTCCCTTGGTCCATGGAGCTCACGGATGATGGCTGCAGGTACATGAAGGCAGCAGAGCCATAGAAGATCGTGACGGCCATCACGTGGGAGCTGCAGGTGCTGAAGGCTTTGGACCTGCCCCCTGTTGAGCGGATGCGGAGGATGCTGGCAGATGATGAACACATAGGAGGCAAGGATTGTTAGGGCAGGTGTCAGGATGTTAAATGCACTCAGCACAAGAACCAATAATTCATTTATGTGGATGCTGGAACACGATAGCTCTAAGAGTGGAAAGAGATCACAGAAATAATGGTTGACCACTTTGGTCCTACAGAAAGACAGTCTCATCATAAAGCCTGTATGGATTGAAGACCCAATGATGCCCAAAATATAAACTCCCACGGTGAGCAGGAAGCAGACACGAGGAGACATGGTGACATTGTAAAGTAAGGGGCTACAGATGGCAACATAGCGGTCATAGGCCATGACAGCTAGCATGTGACACTCCGCGATAGCAAAGACCAGGAAGCAATAGAGCTGAGTCATGCATTCCGGGTAGGAGATGATGTTCTTCTCGGACACAAAGTTCACCAGCATTTTGGGGGTGATGACAGTGGAATGACAGAGATCAATGAGTGACAAGCTGCCAAGGAAATAGTACATGGGGGGTGTGGAGGTGAGAACTGAGGCCTATGAGTGTGATCATGCCCAGGTTCCCCACCATAGTGACCACGTAGATGCCGAGGAAGATGAGGAGGAGCAGTAGTTGGAGTTCAGGACGTGCTGTCAGCCCAGCTAGGATGAACTCGGTCACCATGGAATGATTACCTGCTGACATTTCCTTCTGGGTGTGTCTACATGGAAAGAGAAGAATTAATAGTTGGGAGACATTAATAGAAACGATCCCATTGATAAAGAAATGTTGCCTCTTTTTCTGTAGATAAATTTGCCTAATTAAACTATCTTAATTATTTTATACTCATTACCAAATAGATTTAATGATTTCATTGAGGGAGCCTGAGTTATAATACAGCAGATAGGGCATTTGCCTTGCACATTGCCAACCTGGGTTCTATCTCTGGCATCCGATATGGTCCCCTTAGCATACTAGGGTAATACCTGAGTGCAGTGCCAGGTCTGATCCCTGAGCACTGCCAGGTGTGACCCAAAAGCAAAAAAAAAAAAGGATTTCATTAAAATATTCAGCCATCATGATCATCATTTTACTTTTTTGTTTGAGAAACTACTGCTGTTAACAAACATTTCTACTTTTTGTGTGTATGAGAAATGTACTTTTTATTTGAAAGCAACTTAAATTTTTTAGAAAAAATGCTTTTAGTATAGAAATTTGATTTTGTTTTTATACCGGAATATAAAGATTTCCCTCATTGATCTTTCACATGGATGGTAGTAAAGCCTGAAGGGTGGTGCTTCCTGCCCTCACGTGTGTGTCTCACATCTGAGATACTGGAAACAAGTGGTTCTCCTACACTTAACTTAGGTCAATGAGATAGGTGAAAGGGGATCAGAGAAAAGTTCTAGCTGTAACCAGATTAAAGAAACAAATAAGACACAACATGTGCAGAGAAACTTAGTGTGCCAGTAAGTTTTGTTTTAGAAACTGCAGATTAGACCGGAATGACAGATTTGAGAGAGGCTGAAGCGTGACCCAAAGAACAGACAGAAAGATAAAGTTCTAGATAAAGTTTGGAGGGAGGGGATTCTCACTAAAGCAGCTTCTTGTCCACTGCCAAAACAAAAGAAAATGGCATATGAGAGACATTATACCAGCTTCTGTACAGCATTATAGCAAACATTTCTATTACCTTTTTTAAAAAAATTTTATTTTTATAATTACAAAGATATACAATTAAAAAAAGTTTATATTTGGGTTTTGGTCATACAGTGTTCCAGCACCCATCCCGCCACCAGTGCCCATCTCCCACTACCAACGTCCCCGGTTCCCTCCCCCTCCCCAGCCCTCCTCCATGGCAGGTTCTTTATTTCTTTCCATTTCTCTCTCTTTCTCTTTTCCTTCCCTCCAGACCATGGATTACAGAACATACATTAAAGGGTTGTCATGTGTATCTTTTTGCCTCTATTTAATGCTCAGTTCTAGGTTGGCAGTAGTACCCTCGATAATTGTTAGCACACTGTTCCATTTTCTGTCTTACCTAGCCTCTGACTCCCACACGTTTGTGATAATTTCCACCTTTGACAAGACCTCCTGATATATGTTTCACTTGACCTTGGATATTGGTATCATAATATGTACATATATATTTATGTTATGCAGATAAATGCAGTCATTCTGTATCTGTCTCTCTCCTTCTGGCTAATTTCATTCAACATAATCTTCTCCATGTCCATCCATTTATAGGCAAATTTTATAACTTCATTTTTCCTAACACTGCATAGTATTCCATTGTGTAGATGTACCAAAGCTTTTTATCCAGTCATTGATTTTTCGGGCACTCTGGTTGCTTCCAGATTCTGGCTATTGTGAATAATGCTGCTACGATTACCTTTTTTTTTTTAATTGAGGCACCCTAAAGATATACAGTTACAAAGTTGTTCAAGACTAGGCTTCAGTCATACAATGTTCCGACACCAGTTACCAGTGTACATTTCCCACCACCAAAGTCCCCAGTTTCTATTATCTTAAACATGGTTTCTATTACCTTTAACATTTATATTATCTTTTAATTCATTTTTTTTCCTAGACTGGGACTTTCAGATCTAAAATCTTAGAAATGAGCCTTTGAAAGTGATAGAAGTGGTTGGGTAGGTTCGGGGCCGGGTGGGGGGGGGTGATGGGGATAGTGTTAGGGGAATAACGTCTGTCTTATCTTTACTATGTATGTTACCTTTATAACCAGCCCAGGGGTGGAGGGGGGCAATATGTAATTGCTAAATTCCTTGGAGTTGGGGGAGAAGGAAAGTCAGAATTGTTACTTTCTGTTAAAGTTTCTCAATTTGAATGTTCTTAAAAAGGTCACTTACTCAGAGTACTCATGTGCTGTCTGGCTTGACTCGGGGATGGCAAGTTTGTATTCTTGAAGCAAATTGTTCTTCCTTAAAGAATAGAAGCGTACTCACCCTATTAACTCATTCCCGAGCTTAATACTCTGACCACAATGGTAGTAATAATTCTTCCTCTTGTTGCTACAATGAGCTTCAATTGCAATACGGGATAATCTCACATTATCAAACACAGAAACAGCAACTGAAAACAGTCACAATCTCAAAGAAGAAGAAAGCCCTGTTAGTTCTGCCCCCAGTTACCAATGGTGCTGGACATTGATTATGGCCCAGAACAATGATAGGGAGACACAGTTCTAAGCTGGAAGAAAATACAGGATCCAAAGCTCCCATGAGCACATACACTGTAGTCCCTGGTTTCTGGCCCATGTGGTCCTGGTTTGTAGTAAATACAGTATTGTCACAAATGTCCCAAGTCCGCATAAACCACCTCTCCCTTACTACTTCCGCTACATCCCAGAGACAATTTAATTTCTGCAGAATAGACTTGGTATACAGTTTCTTTTTTTTCCCTTAATTCCTCTGAGGGTTTCCTATTTCACAAAATAATCTGTTCCTGTCAGTATTACTTGATTCATAAGTCTTGAAAATCATCTCAGCCATTATATGGAAAATTATATTGAAATCCAGAGTGTGTTTACTAATTGAAGTCTCTCTCATACGGTTGATCATCAGATCAATGAATATAAATGCAGAATACATTTGAAACAAGCTACCTGGCAAAGATTCATTATGCTTTTAATTTACTTTAAAAGATCCATTGTTTGCATACTCAATAGATTTTTTTGAAGGTGGGGGTTATAAGTTGTGGGTAAAAATAATTCTTTATCAATATACTATGAAACCCTTATAGTAAGTAATGTTTTAGTAACACAAAAGGTTATGACTAGTGATGAGGCAGTAATTATATGATAAATAACAATCCCGATACAATCCCAACTCTAGCTTCCCAGCTCAAATTGAGAACTAGATGCCAAGAATAGATCGCGAAGGGCTTTTGCCTCCTGAGCCCTCAAGGGCTCCTGTGACACCCATGGAGAGAACCAAGTACCACCCAACACAAATGATCTGATTCTGTCTGCTGTCACAAGGAAGCACATCTACTGCACAATGCCATCTTTGTTCTCTGATTAGCCTTGGATAAGCAGATTCTTAGAAAGTGAGACATTGGCTTGTTGCATGGCAAATGACAACTGAAACACTAGGAAGATACTTTAAGATAATGGGCTAATGAACAGCTCTTGTCACCAATCTGAAGAGATTCTGAAACGACTTGTTTTACATATGGAATGTGAAAGATCTAGGGATTCACCTTAAAATCTATGGAAATTTTTCTCACAACTTAAGATCTTTGCAAGGGAATGAATTGCTTGTTCCTAACTATTGAGGAGACTGCAGCCGACCATCTGCTTTAACACTGAAAAATCAATTTTCTTCGTGGCTTCGGAGACTTTCTGAATATCAAGACTGAATATCCCTGTCACCCTCCAGACAGTTCAGGTTCCACTATTTCCATGTCAGAAATGCCTTTCTGTTTGGAATTATATTATGATCGCTAAGCTATCTGCCTGCTTGCCTTCCTCCCCTTCTTTCATCTGTGTATTTTAGTTTTAGGGGCTACACCTCACGGAGCTCAGGGCTTCTATCTCTGCACTCAGGGATCACTTCAGGCAGGCTTGGGAACCATATGGGGTGCTGGGATCCAACCCCAATTGGCCAGTGCAAGCAAACACCCTCCCACTGTGCTCTATCACTGCAGCCCCAGGTGTCATTTCTAAACTGTCATTTTAAGATGAAGTTACACTATAAGCCAGATAGATCAGCTCAATCTTATTATTAAACATTTCCCCAGTAAATCGGATGGTTTAGGCCCACCAGAAGAAGTTAGAGTTTATTGGTGAATATTTCTAAATTAACATTTAAATGGATGAATGAAGGGATGAATTTTTTTTTGTCCTGGACTGTCTAGGGGCTTAATTCAGACCTGATAGTCTCACATCAAACTGTGAAATGAACACTTACATTTCCTTCTTTCTGCAAACTCAACACCAACTTTCATTTAGAGGAGTCAAAGTGTTAACTGTTGGAGCATAGAGAGTCCCGGACAGCCAACACTCCACAATCCTGTTGCTGGTACAGAGAGGACAGGCCAGGCCTGACTTGGGGCCCAGGTGGTCAGTCTGAATCACACGTGGGCCAGCATCTCCCCTCATCACATTTCCCTTGGTGTTTCTGCAGCATGTGCACAGCAAACATCCAACCTTTCAGTCTCAAGCTGTGTTTGCTGTGCTATGAAGGTTTATTCTGTGCCCAAACACCAGACACCAAATCCCATGAAAATAAAAACTCTCCCTGGACTGACAGTTCTCAGAGGAAAAGCCCTTGGGAGAGCACAATTACTGCTGCCGTTTCCGGCATGTTTATTAGGAGTGTCAGAGGCTGCTTCCCAGGCATAATCTGAGGCTTTTTCTTTTCTTTCTTTTTTTTTAATGAGTTTCAGGTCATGAATAGGACTTGAGATTGTGTATTTCTTATCAATCCCAGTTGGCTGTTGTTTCATAATTTATGCTGTAAATAGCAGGTTTTAGAGAAGAACACGCCCTGACTCATTGTTGTATTTTTACTAGTGATAGAATTGTTCAAATTTTTAATTAAACTTTTACATTATGAAGTCCATTTAAAATGTTCTCAGCATTTGCTGGGCACAGAAAGGACCTGGGATTCTGGTCCAAATATAAGCTTGGACCAGATATAGTCAAATATAGGCTTGGACCAGATATAGTCCAAATATAGTCATACGCAGATTTGCGTATGACTTAAGATCATGTTTCTAATAAACTCTCAGAATTTCCTCCTGCTCCTCTACTCTGAGAAATAAAGTTATACATGATCTCTTCTTTGGAATCCATTTCCCCCAAAACCCCTTGAATTTCCTGAGGAAGCTCCTCTGTAGGTGCATCCAAGAGCTTTGGTTCGTTTAGGACTTGCAGTACCAAGGTTTCTGGAATGTTCCTAGGGAAATACTATGTGCCTGGGTGTTCTATGGGCTCTGAGTGTCTGTGGATAACTGTTACTTTTTGGGTGCTGTACATAGGAATAAGAAGGAGAGTAGAGACTTTGCTAAAAGTGGACATGGGACATAAACATGCCTTTTAATAAATGATGAGACAACTATGAAACACTTTAGAGACGGGATGAAACCATGTTTTTGTTCAGTTATGTACTGATTAGACACACACACATGGGAATAAATAGGCAATAATGGAAATGATCATTTTGGATAGGAACTGTGTTGAAAGCAGGTAAAGGGATATACATGATAACCTTTCAGTATCTATTGCAAAAACTGTAAGGCCCAAAAGGGGAGAGAGAGAGAGAGAGGGAGAGAGTGAAATGTCAGCCATATAGGTAGGCAGGTTGTAGGGGTTGAGAGGGAAACTGAGGACATTGGTGGTGGGAAATGTGCACTGGTGAAGGGACCTGTGTTGGAACATTGTATGACTGAAACCTAATCATGAACAACTTTGTAACTGTGTATCTCATGGTGATTCAATAAAAAATGAATAAAACAAAACAGACAAAGAAGACAGTGGATAAAGGAAACAAGGAAGGAGACAAAGTTCCAGGACTTATGTTTAGAGTCATAGAATTCCGTCTTCCACCTCAGCTTGGTAATCCAGGTCAGAAGCATGCATTGTGTATTCCTTCGCGTCTTCCTCTGCTCATCTCTCAGTCATGTCTGAACAAGGGGCCTTTTCAGACATCTCTTGACTCTCTGTTTGGGTGGTCCACACCCAGCAGTACTCAGGTCTTCTGACTCTGCATTCAGAGGTCACTCCTAGCAGTACTTGGAGGACCATGTAGGGGTCTGGGGATAGAATCTAGGTCTGCTGCATGCAAAGCAAGCATCCTTCCAACTCTATCTTTCCAGCCCCGAGAGTCGTGTTTCTAGTTCCACTGATGCACACATATGTAACGTCTTGCTTAGCCACTAAGAGTGTTGCCGCCCTGTCTCTTTGAGCTCAACCTGACCCTCTCTTGTGCACATTCTCCATCAGTGGGAGTGTGATATAACCAACCTGCATCCCTTCTCTGTTTGGACATTGAGATCTTTCATCACTAAAATAAGGAGTGATATCAGTGATCCATAAGAAATAAATGAACTGTCCTCTGTGATTTTTCTGTGCAGTTTAATTATATTTATTACTCTAAATACATGTGGCTTTCTGGACAGCACATAATTTCCCCCCTTTCCTTGATGAATCCATCGCCTTTAAGTTAGTCTATACTTTCTTTTATGAACTTGACCCATCATTCAAGGGTCTATCTCTCTGTCCCTCTTTGATCTCTGTTACTCTAGTCTTGGGTTCTGGAGCCAAGCCAATAGGCTGAAGGTATTCATGTATTATTATTATACATAATCATGTATTATTTGAGGGGGTCCTTGGTTATTACTCAGAATAAACACCAGTGTCTTTATCTTTACAATGGAATGGTTCTGCCCTAGGGAATGTCTGTGGGCATATGTTTGATATTTTATAAAATCTTTATAATCCACATTATTATTATGTTTTAGAAATCAGATTCATCATCAATGTTATCACCATATATTTCATTTTATTTACTTATATATTTAGTTTTTAGGTCATACCCAGCAATGTTCAGGGCTTACTCCTGGCTCTGATTTCAGGGATCACTTCTGGTGATGCTTGGGAGATTATATGGGTTGCCAGGAATGGAATCCAGGTTGTCCTCATGTAGGAAAAGTTCACTTCCCACTGTACTATTGTTCAGGCCCCTCAGCATCATATTTTATTGCCTGAAGTGTCATAATAGTTATGCTATTATCAAGTCTTCTATTTTTGTTTCAAAGATATTGTCATACATAGTAAGTATGTATAAGGCTCAAAGTGACTTATATGGAATTTATGAGATTTTTATATATGAAATAATAAATTTTCAGATGCCTTATATAAGGAAGAACCACTAACTTTCCATAAATATTGAGCACATTCATATACCCAAGGCCTGTTTTTGTCTGACATCATGAAACTGTTTCCATTTATAATTGTTTTCTACAGTTAAATATTTTCTGCAATGCTAATTTGACATCCTTATTCCTCAGACTATATATTAGAGGGTTCAACATGGGCACAACAGTGGTATAAAACACAGATGACACTTTCCCTTGATCCATTGAACTGACTGATGATGGTTGTAGGTACATAAAGGCGGCAGAGCCAAAAAAAATAGAAACTGCTGAGATGTGGGAGCTGCAGGTGCTGAAGGCTTTGGTCCTGCCCTCAGTGGAGCGGATGCGAAGGATGCTGGCAATGATGAACACGTAGGAGGCGAGGATTGTTAGGGCAGGTGTCAGGATGTTAAATGCACCCAAGAAGAGAACTAATAGTTCATTAATGTAGGTGCTGGAACAGGATAGTTCCAAGAGTGGAAGAAGATCACAGAAATAATGGTTGACCACTTTGGTCTTACAGAAAGACAGTCTCATCATAAAGCCTGTATGGATTGAAGACCCAATAATGCCCAAAATATAAACTCCCACGGTGAGCAGGAAGCAGACACGAGGCGACATGGTGACATTGTAAAGTAAGGGGCTACAGATGGCAACATAGCGGTCATAGGCCATGACAGCTAGCATGTGACACTCCGCAATAGCAAAGACCATGAAGCAATAGAGCTGAGTCATGCATTCCGGGTAGGGAATGATGTTCTTCTCGGACACAAAGTTCACCAGCATTTTGGGGGTGATGACAGTGGAATGACAGAGATCAATGAGTGGCAAGCTGCCAAGGAAATAGTACATGGGGGTGTGGAGGTAAGAACTGAGGCCTATGAGTGTGATCATGCCCAGGTTCCCCACCACAGTGACCACGTAGATGCCGAGGAAGATGAGGAGGAGCAGTAGTTGGAGTTCAGGATGTGCTGTCAGCCCAGCTAGGATGAACTCGGTCACCATGGAATGATTACCTGGGTCCATTGTCCTTTCAACAGATTCTAAGATCAAAAAAAGGATAAACAAAGCTAAGTGTGTGTGTGTGTGTGTGTGTATTTGGGTATATATATGTATGTTTGTGAAGGAGAAATAATTCCTTTATCCCCCATCAGAGGTGATACCTAACGCAAGAAATACTCAAGTCTTTGCTGATTCTGGTACAGTCCATGATTCTGAATGGATGCAAGTGGACTCATGGGCTCTAAGGACCCTCTAACTAAAAATGTTATAGTGCGTTAAAATGCCAATCTTTTGGGGGCAGTAGAGAAAATACTCCTATAGTACCGATGGCCATTTACACTATACCCAGGGGGCTGCGAGGGCCATGTGGTGTTGGGATGGAACTCTTGGCCCTTACATGCCAGGTGTGTGCTCCAGCCCTTGAATTTTCTTCCGGGCACCATCTTTGGAAATTTTTGTCACAATAGCATGGCTATGATTTTATGAAGATTTTTTTTTCTTCTGTGTTCCACATATGCATAGCACACAGTCCAACTAGTGTGCTAGTTTCATTTTCTCCTAAAATATTAGTGTGTTACTTTTTAGCTGTAGTTTTAAGTTACATAAGTCTTGGGATATAAGTTATTTTATTCTGGGCTCCTTTTCTTCCTAGAGTTTTAGCAGAAAGAGGCAAAGGATGCTTGTCTTTGGCCCTGAGCTTTGCCATGTCTCAGCTGCCTGCAGCCAAATGGCAGAAACATCACTACCCAGCTGATGACGTCATGTGTTGGGGGCTGTCTGGGTCCCCAAGGACAGCCCCAACAGTCATGCTCATTTGCACCTACGCCGGCTGCTCCACCACTGTCTGTGAATGGTACGGATTCATTGTCTGTGTCTCCAAAAGGGAACTAAAGTTCAGAACTTGAAACTAGGAGACATCTCTAGTTCCACAACAGAGATAAAACCTCCCAGTCATCAGGCATCTGCTGACCTGCTTAAGAAGAGCCTGGCCACACACTTACCCAGCAGCTACATTGAAGGGTGCTGGCATGGCTTGGTAGTGCTGGAAATGGGTTCCACATCTCCATTTCACTATTGCATGGTCTTAGCATTCTGATAGAAATTTTATTTATTTTTTTAATTTTCCACACGGCAGAGCCTGGAAAGCTACCCATGTTTTATTTGTTATGCCACAAACTAGTAACAGTTATGGACCTCAATTCCATGACCTGAAGAATGGTTTGAGGCTCTTCCTGTCCCTGGAGCAAGCAGATGCCCTTGGGTTACACTTGCTTGTGACAGGATGTATGGAGATGTTACTGGTGCCAGCTTGAGCAAATCGATGAACAATGGGAAGACAGTGATACAGTGATTGAACTAAAATATTCTCAGAGTTATTTTTATTCATTGGATTTGTCTCTGATTGTTTTAACTTGTTTCTCAACATTTTTTCTATTGTGAAAGCAGTCAGATTCCCCCTTAAAACATCCTTTCACTCTCTTCTACACTAGTATGTACAGTACAAAGATTTTTAGTTTTTTAAACTGACTATTAAGTTTTAAAATGTAACAATATTTTCTATCTAATCCAAATAAAACTCAAACCAATTTATTTTTCATTTACTGTTTATATGCCTCAAGAAAGAATTTTCCCTTTTGTTTTGGTTTGAAAAGTTTTCTATACCTCAACAGGTATCACGTGACTTTTTTTTATATATACAAGAGCACCAGGTAGCTGCTTGGGATCTACACACTGCATTCCTCTGACTTTTCTTTCATTCTGTTTTCTCTGCCCTATGAGTTATGAGTTTTGGGTCCCTTTGGTTAAAATTTCTCACACTTAAGTTCTTAATAAAACCACTTTATACATACCAGGAATATAATTCTCATGTTTACAGTTAGCACATACCTTGTTCCTCCATTATTATGCATTAACTGACTTTTCTTCTCCAGTGTATTGGCCATAGGGCTTGGCACAAAGCCTTTTATAGAGCAAGTTTCATTAAATATATATTTTTTTAATTGAAAGAGGGTCTGAGTAATGTTAGACTCGCTCAAAAGGCAGGGAGTGTGAGGGGTTTTTTCACTGATAGATAAGTGTCTGTTGGAATGCTATTCAGCAGGGACAGGAAGAAGATGGGAACTTTTGTTCACTAAGAGAGTGACAGTGAAGACAAGTCAATTAACAGGAGGGCTGGAAAAATGGAGAAGTCCACTGTGGTCTTGAAGGGCCACAATGCAGAAAAATCCATCTGGCCCCCTAGAAGTTCAATTCTGTGCACGTTTTGCTCTGTGTCCTAAAGGAAAAAAAAATTCTTATGTTGCTGGTGTAGTTGGAAGTACTAACCTTCAATACTCCTTCTCCATGGTGCCAAGGGTTCATAGCCTAACGGTCTTCATGGTAATAGTTGCGAGCCACTGGTCCTGATCTCCGTGAGGTGGTGGCCCCTCTGTGTAGGGCAGTTTATATGATGGGATGAGTTTCTTTTTTAGAGTATTGAGCCTCTGCATCTATTTAGACACAGTGATAATGAACTCCCACTAGATTGCTTCCTACCTGCTCGGCTCTTGGGGAAAGAAATCATTAAAAGATCCCCTAGGTGTGAGTCATTAGCTTTGTTAGATGATGAATTATAAATGAGAGTGTGACAGATTCTGAGTTCCTGTGAATTTCATGTCTATCAAATTCTTCAGCACCCATCCCTCCACTAGTGCCCATCTCCCACCACCAATGTTCCCTGTTCCCTCCCACCGCCCCACTCGCCTCCATCTTGAGATGACTACAAGAGTATGCTACCTGCACGGCAGAGCCTGGCAAGCTACCCGTGTCGTATTTGATATGCCAGATACCAGTAACAATTATAGACCTCATTCCCATGACCTGATGGAATGGATTGAGGCTCTTTATGTTCCTGGAGCAAGCAGGTGCCCTTGGGCTCTACTAGCATGAGACAGGACATATGGAGATGTTACTGGGGCCCGCTCGAGCAAATCGATGATGAACAGGAAGACAGTGATACAGTGATCAAATTCTTTCAAAGTTCACAATTTTAGGCAATTTTTTTGTTTTTTTTTCTTTTGGGGTCACACACAGTGATGCTCAGGGGTTACTCCTGGCTCTTCAGTCAAGAACTACTCCAAGGTCAAGTGAAACATGTATCAGGAGGTTTTGTCAAAGGTGGAAAATACCACAAACGTGTGGGAGTCAGAGGCTAGGTAAGACAGAAAATGGAACAGTGTGTTAACAATTGTCGAAAAGTACTAATACCAACCTAGAACTGACCATTAAATACAGGCATAAAGATACACATGACAGCCCTTTAATATATGTTCTGTAATCCATAATCTGGAAGGGAGGGAAAAGAGAAAGAGATAGAGAAAGGGAAAGAAATAAAAACCTGCCATGGAGGCGAGGGGGGGGTGGGGGGGTGGGGAGGGAACAGGGGACATTGGTGGTGGGAGATGGGCACTGGTGGAGGGATGGGTGCTGGAACACTGTATGACCGAAACCCAAGTGTGAACATCTTTGTAACTGTATATCTCATGGTGGTATAAAAAAATACTTATAAAAAAAGAACTACTCCTGGCTGTGCTCGGTGGACCATATGGGATGCCAGGGTTCGAACCTGGGTCACCGTTTGCAAGGCAAATGTCCAACCTGCTGTGCTATTGCTCAGGCTCCCATTTTAGGAATTTTTAAAAACACATTAAATATGATTTCCAAAGTGATTCCCCATAGCAAGAGGAAATAGAAAATCATAGGGATGGAGGGAGGGACTCTTCTATATGTCAAATTTGAAAGTTCTCACTTGCAATGGCTTCTGTTAGCCCAAAGAACTCCTGAGGCATGAAATATGGAAAAAATTTAAGTGGGAGACTGACTGAACGTGAGCTCTTGTATTAACCACATGGAGAATTCCTGAGAAGTCTAAGAATGTAAAATGATAACTTCCTTTCCTCTAAATTTTAAAAGATCAATGTGGAAGAACAGTATAGGGATAAAGTTATTTTAGAGATGATCAATTCTATATAAATACTAAATTATCATATTTGGAAATAAAGCTTGTATCCTATGCTTATTTATTTATTTTGTCTTTTTGGGTCATACCCAGCGATACTCAGGGGTTACTCCTGGCTCTGTACACAGGAATTACTCCTAGTGGTACTCAGAGGACCTTCTGGGATATTGGGGATTGAACCTAGACGGCAGCCCGTGCAAGGCAAATGCCCTACCTGCTGTACTATCATTCTGGCCCCTGTACTTTATGTTTAATTTAAAATATTATTAGAATTAACTTATTATATGCCATTTAAAATGATAAGACCTATAAGTCCTCATTATAGGCCATTAAAATTTAAAACATTTAAAATTTTTATTTTTAAATTATTCTTATAGGGGGCTAGAGCGATAGCACAGCAGGAAGGGTATTTCCCTTGCATGCAGCTGACCTGGGTTCGATCCCTGGAATCCTATATGGTCCCCCGAGCACTGCCAAGAGTAATTCCTAAGCAAAAGAGCCAGGAGTAACCCCTGAGCATCGCAAGGTGTGACCCAAAAAGCAAAAATAAATAAACAAACAAAAAATAAATTATTCTTAAGGGGTCTTAATATTTTTTTAAAAACTATTTTGAGATTAGTATAAAATGAACACTGTATGAAAAATGTAATAAATAAATATTTTAAAAATAAAAATATTTGGGTTACTTTTGTCCTGGAAATACCAGGACAAAAGTAATCCATACGCCCTATAGAAAATGTTGCTCTTCAAGAAATATGGCACAAAGAAAACCTTTTTCTGGGGCCAGAGAGATAGTATAGCCAGTAGGGTATTTGCCGTGCACATGGCCAACCCTGGGTTCTGTCCCTGGTATCCCATACGCAACCCCCACTCCCCTGCCAGCACTGCCAGGAATAATTCCTGAATACGGAAATAAGCAAAGACTTTTTGTTTTTAATTTTTTGGGACCATACTCAAAGGTGCTCTGGGCTTACTCCTGACTTTGTGCTCAGGCTCACGCCTGGCTGTGCCTGGAGACCATACATAGTTCTGGGGGTTGAACTGTTGTACTGCCTCTCAACATTGAAAGCCATTTTTATTATTAATTTGGTAACCTTTAATACAGATAATTTCCACAAACATGCATTAATAATAAAGAGCACCAGGAAGGACTTCATTGCAATAAAATAAATCCAAAATGGGCCTTGTCAGGGCTGATGAAGGGAGGAAGGGGGCTGGTACTCCCACAGGGGCCCTAGGGTCCCCGGCTCAAGGACTCTAAGCCCCAAGAGTACTCAGGTCAGGGGGATAGACAAGGCAGCAGATGCCGGGGCCTAGTTTTGTCCCTGATAGGACTCACAATCCATTAAGGTCCCCAGCCTGTGTCTGGACCAACAACCCTGACCCCTGACTGAAGGATAAAGGAACAAGACCACAGACTCTTGACGCTGTCCTTTTAATCTGTCTCCTCTCTCTCCTCACTCCACTCTGCAGGTACTTCTCTCCAGGGACCTCTGTCTCTCCAGCAGGTTCTCCAGCAGGCTCCTCTCTTCAGGGCCTCTCCTGGGCATTTCTTCTCAGGTCCTCTCCTAGGACTTCTCTTGTCTGGTCCTTGTCGGGGTGCACCGGGGTCCCTGACAGTGCCAGGAAGCGAAGTTCCCTTCTACCTCCGGCCGGCGAGGAATGGATGAAAACTCAGGAATCCGATGCAGTTTTAAAAGGCTTTACTTATCACAGGTTCAGGCATACAAATCAGCAAAAGGAAAAGCCCGGTGCTTAGGATTCCAGGCTAGAACCCCAGCCACGTGTAGGCCAAGATGGCGACCACCACGTGTAAAGGGGAAGATAAGACTTCCAAGGAGGGTGAGCGCTCACAAAGAGAGAGAGCCCACCAAGCAGCGAGTGAGAGTGAAAACTGGCTAGTTTATACCCCTGCAGCTCAGACCTTCCTCCCACTGTTATGGAAAGCAGGGAGGGTCAAATGTCCTTAGGTAATCCCTCCCTGTACCTCACCTAGGCCCTTTAGTATGCTAATGTTTTGAGCCAAATGCAGCAGCCCTTAAAGGAGTCCTGCAACAGGTCCTCTCTCTTCAGGGCCTCTTCAGGGCCTCTCTTTCTCCCCTCTCGTCGTCTATCTTGGTCTGTCTCCGTTTCACTGTCTGTTTCTCTGTGTATCTCTATTTCTCTATTTCACTATTTCTCTGTCTCTATTTTTATTTCTGTTTCTCATCTTTTCCTCTGTTGTGTCTCTATTTCTGTTTCACCGTTTCCCTACCTCGATTTCTCTTTCTTTTCTATCAGTTCTTTCTTTTCAGGCCCTTTCTCTGTCAGGCCTGATCTCTGGGTCCTGGCCTTGGTCCTGTTGCCCTGTAGCCCTGATGCTGGCCCTTGCTCTTCCCCAGGATACTCTCCTGGGGCTCAATTTATAGCCTCGTGCCAGGTTCAGAATCCTGGTTTTCTAACTGTCAACCACAGAGAGTTATCCTAAAGGCCTAAAAAGTGCCTGAAGTGGAATGATCTCTCATATGTGAGAATTAAACATCAAAAGCAAGCAGCAACAAAGAGCCAGAGGTAACACTCTAGCATAACTGATTCACACAATTGCGTATGTGTGTATGGAGGGTGGTGCACAGGGAACAGGGAGACAGAAAGGATGGGCATTGGGGTCTTTGGGGGAAGGACATGGGTCCACTGGTGAGAGGTATGGTGCTGGAATTAAATGTATGAGGAAACCATCATTAATAGTATTCAATTTTAGGGCCGGAGCGATAGCCCAGCGGGTAGAGCATTTGCCTTGCATGCGGCCAGCCCATGCTGGCCCAGGTTCAATCCCCAGCATCCCATATGGTCCCCTGAGCACTGCCAGGAGTAATTCCTGAGTGCAGAGCCAGGAGAAACCTCTGAGCATTGCCGGGTGTGACCCAAAAAAGCAAGAAAAAAATAATATTCAATTTTAAAATGTTTTTAAGTTATAAAATGGACTACAAGAAAATACTTGATGTTACCAGAGTTTACAGGCTTGTGTTTGCGGTTGGAAGACGTGTTTAGATAAAGAATGTAGTGGAATAACAGTGGATAAGGGGCATGAATAAAAGTAAAACCAAGAGATGAACCCAGCGTTGTTGGTTCTAGCAAGCTTCCACCCAGTGTGGCTACAGCATTTTAGCAGATCCTAATAAGTTTACCTCATTGGTGCATTTTATTTGTGCATCAGATGTTTTTTAAATCACCTATGTCTAAATTCATGCTTAAACTCTTTTTTTTTAGCTTTTTTGGGTCATACCTAGTGATGCATAGGGGTTACTCCTGGCTCTGTACTCAGGAATTACTCCTGGTGGTGCTCAGGGGTCCATATGGGATGCCAGGGATTGAATCTGGGTCAGCTGGGTGTAAGGCAAACACCCTAACACCCTACCCACTGGACTATTGCTCAGACCACCCAATGCTTAACTCTTGAAAGATGAATGTAATCGAAGATATTTGCAGATACTTTAGAAGGAGCTGCTGTGGTTATTCCTCCTTCCTCATCTTCTTTTGCTCAGTGCCGCCCTTTGAGACACAGCTAGAAAGGCAGGTTATTGCATTGTGCCTGTTACAGCCATTGTTACCCTGTGATTAAATCTTTACCAGAGGGAACTACAGGTAGGTGTGGTCTGTCACTTTCAGGTATTTCCTTGCAGTGAGGAGACACTTTTCTTTCCATGTGTTTTGATGACTGTTTTGTGGAAGGTGCAAAGCAGTTTATGGACTAAATCTGAAGCCAAATGATGGAAGCTACATTTTGTAGCCAGTAGAGCAACAATTTCAAGGACACTTATGTCCCTGGTGGGCCAGTGTTCTGGTCCTGAATCACTGTCTTCTGGGTTAAAGCACTGTGTATATGAGAGACGGAGAGTAATGCAGGTCAGACCTAATCACTGTAATCAGCACCAAGATAACATGACAAGTGATTCTAAACTTCATCTGGTGACAAAGGATCATCCTTGAAAATGCTGATTATGTGCAATCTGTTTCATTTTAGAATTTAATAGCATGCTTAGATCGACAGAAAGAGACAAACATTGAGGACATTGTCTTGGTTTATCCTGTGCCCAGTGATAGACTATGTTTGCTTTGTCATGTTCTCTTCTGTTACTCAAACAACTCCTTCCATATGGGTGCCAGGAAGTCCTGTGCATTTCTCACTTGGAGCTTTTAAAGTCTTTACCTCACTTTGCTCAGTGGAATTCCATCTCTGTTTTGAAGTATATCTGACACCTATGATAATTGAATAGCAGGAGTGTGTGGAGTTCTTTTGGTTTGTCTGGTTTTTGGTCTTTTTGATCACAGAGGCAGTGCTCAGGGCTTTTTCCTGGCTCTGCCAGGAATCACTCCTGGTGATGCTCAAGGGACTATGTGGGATATCAGGGATCAAACCTGGGTATACCAGTGCAATGCAAGCACCTGACCCACTGTACCATGACTTTAGCCCCCACACAGATGCTTTATCAGTCCTTTTTAATAGTTACTGTATGCAAATAAGTGCTTGATATCACCAAGCATTCCAAAATATTTTATCTACTAGCCACCAATACAGGGAAAATGTCGTAGATGTTATTTGTTTCAAGGCTGCAAAGAGTACCAAACGTTATATATAAACCTGGTAAAATTCTGAGATAATAACAGCGAATATTGGTATATAGATCATGTGCAAATGTGCATAGCCCTGTGCACAGGGGACCGATCCATGACCACTACAGTAATGCTTCCATGGAAGATTAGACTCATTACTATCTAGAAGTCAAGAAAGAAATTCCCTCTCCCTTTCACAGAGAGGAAAGGCCTCCCGCCCTCACCACAAGTTCTGCTCTGATGGCGTGTGATTAAAGCTGACACTGGGTTGTCCTATTTGTTTGGGTTTTGGGGGCCACACTAGTAGTGCTGAGGGCATATTCTGACTCTGTGCTCAGGTACCCATCCACAGTACTGATGTCAAATCGTAGCTGGCAGTGTGCAAGACAAGTGCCTTGATCTCCCTATCCTTAAGGCATCACATATTGGAACATAAGCACCATTGGTTCACCCCCACACTGCTAGGAATAATGCCCACAACCAAAAATATATATATTCAGATGCACAGGACACATGCAGGACTGTTTATTCATCTGGGCTCCGCCCCAGTAGTCTACTCCCTTATGATATAGAGTTATATCTTATTATTGGTCATATGTTCCAGCATTCTCTAAACCAATCTGTGCATTTAATATTAATGATGTATTAAATTGTGTAGATTTCTAACAGTAAAAATATTTATTTTAGAGATTGTGCTTCAAGAAATATTGTTCTACTCATTTATCATTAAACAAGGCCAGGCATATCAGTATTGGGAATATAAAAAGAGACTGACCAGATGGATTTATTTCAGGAATTAAGACAATAAGTCTTGTCCAATAAACAACATACATGCTAGGTATTTTCAGTCCAGTGAATACTGGAAGATTAAAGAAACACTTTGGGGGAGGGTGGAGTGATAGCACAGCAGGTAGGGTGATTGCCTTGCATGTGGCCAGAGCCGGATCAATCCACAAAATCCTGTATGTTCCCCCAAGCACTGCTAGGAGTAATTCCTGAGTGCAACCCCTGAGCATTGCCAGGTGATGGGGTGTGGGGAGGGAGGGGGAAAGAGAGAGAGAGAGGGAGGGAGGAAGGAGGGAGGGAGAGAGAGAAGGGGGGAAGGAAGAGGGAGGGAGGGTGGAGGGAAATGGAGCTGCTAAGGGCTGATGGACTCTGGCATCTCAGAGCCAGGCTGCTCTCTCTCTCTCTCTCTCTCTCTCTCTCTCTTTCTCTCTGGCTACCCGGTGATGCCCATCCTGTTTCCCCAGGTCTCTCCAAGCAATCAGAAATAGTAACTGTCCCATTCATTGTGGCCATGTGACATTCTTACCAAAACTTCTCAGGAAATGATAAAATTTCACTGAAGCAAAGACCATTTTTACAGGGTACAGCTCTTTTTAAGGATCTTACTCAGGGCAACTTTGGCATCTTTGTTCCTGACACTGTAGATGAGGGGGTTCAGCATGGGCACGACTATGGTGTAAAACACTGAGGACACTTTTCCTTGGTCCATGGAGCTCACGGATGATGGCTGTAGGTACATGAAGGCAGCAGAGCCAAAGAAGACAGAAACTGCCGAGATGTGGGAGCTGCAGGTGCTGAAGGCTTTGGACCTGCCCTCCGTGGAGCGGATGCGGAGGATGCTGGTGATGATGAACACGTAGGAGCAAATGATGATCAGGGCCGGAGTGAAAATATTGAATGCACTGAAGCACAAAACTATCACCTCGTTGATGTAGGTGCTGGAGCAGGAGAGTTCCAGTAGGGGAAAGAGGTCGCAGAAGTAATGGTTGATTCTATCAACTTGGCAAAAAATGGAGCCGTAGCATACAGCCTGTGTGAGCTGTAGCGCCAATAACACCCATGCTGTACACCCCGACTACCAACCAAGAGCAGACCTGATAGGACATGGTGACATTGTAAAGCAAAGGGTTACAGATGGCAACGTAGCGGTCATAGGCCATGGCAGCTAACATGTGGCATTCGGATATGACAAAAACAAGGAAGAAATAGAGCTGAGTCATGCATTCCGGGTAGGAGATGATGTTCTTCTCAGCCACAAAGTTCACCAACATTTTGGGGGTGATGATGGTGGATTGACAGAGATCAATGAGGGACAAGCTGCAGAGAAAATAGTACATGGGTGTGTGGAGGTGAGAACTAAGGCCTATGAGGACGATCATGCCCAGGTTCCCCGCCACGGTGACCACATAGATCCCGAGGAAGAGGAGGAGGAGCGGCAGTTGGAGTTCAGGACGTGCTGTCAGCCCAGCGAGGATAAACTCAGTCACTGTGGAATGGTTACCTGCTGACATTTTCCTCTGGGAATTTTATGTATGAAGAGAGGAGGAAAGTTTGTGAGACAGGTGTTAATTGTTTCATCCTGCACTCAAGTGTAGAACAGACCTCAAGTGCTTTCAACAAGTCACTCCCACTCTGGGACAGTGAAGACACTGAGACCTCAGTAGTACTGAGATCTGGTATAAGTGCTGGGACAGGACACATAATGAGTATCAGATGAAACTGTCCCTTTCTGCTCTGTGCTATAGAATGAGTCTTAGTTCTGCTCACTTTCTGAACACAACTTTTCTGTCACCTTTGATTCAAAGAACTTTGCAAGATTTCAAATTTGAAAACTACATGTTTGATGATAAATAATCCACTTTTTAAAATGATTTTCTGGGCTGGAGAGAAAGTACAACAAGTAGGCGCTTGCCTTGCACGATGCCAAAGTGGGTTCAATCCCCAGCACATCAGAAGTGCCAGGATCCCAAACCCACCAGGAGTGATTTCCCAGTGAAGAACCAGGAATAAGCCCTGAGTGCAGCCGATATGACCCCAAACCAAAAAACTAAATAAATGGCTGCATTCATTAATGGCATATAAATATATACCAGTGTTCTACTAATTATGGTAATGGTAACACCAGTCCAGAACTCAGCATTGAATATAAATAAAGAGACTTACATGATAAACCCTAAATGTCTGTAGGGCAAGCCACAATGTGTAAGAGAGAGAGAGAGAGAGAGACAAAAAGACAGAGAAAGATAGAGAGACAGAGAGACAGAGACAGAGAAAGAAGAAAAGAAAAAGTGCCTGCTATAGAGGGAGGCTGTGAGAAGGAATGTGGGGACATTGGTGGTGGGAACGGGGCTCTGGTGGAGGGATGGGTTGTAGAACATTGTATGATTGAGACCCAATTATGAACACCTTTGTAATTGTTTATCTCACTGTGGCATCATCATCATCATCATCATCACCATCATCATCATCATAAAATAATCTTTCTAGTTGAAGGTTAGGGTATATGCCTACTGGCAACTAATAAACAAGCAATGAGTGGTATTAATATAAAAAACTAAATAAAATTTAAATGGCTTCCTTGCTGGCAACTAGCCAAAGGAGACGGAAAGGACAGTTTGATGGGAAGTTTCAGTTCAGGAGCTGGCAGTGGAGGTCCACTGCCCTGGGCAGGGGTCCTGTATCTATTCTATCTTTGTTCCCTCCCTTGGAAGGACTTACTGTTACAAAAATCCTTTATAAAGTTCTTCATGTTATGTGTTTTACGATGATGTAATCTATGATTACCATAAATTAAGGCCCTTAAATGTGTAAAAGTCTAAGATTTGATCAAAGAATATTCTTCTCTTGTTATGCCTAACCAGTAAATACTGGACTTAATGGACAGAGGACATTCAGGCTCTCCTTCCTGGAGGCCGTAGCCTTCTGACCTATGACTTTGCTCTCATTTCTATTTTCTTAAATCTCACAGTGTTTGACTTCAGGTCTGTTCTCTGGCCCTTCCTTAGTTTTAGGAGGTGAATTAAAGAAAAGAATGCTCTTGGCCTATAGTATCTTGATGTTAGTACAGTATCCACTACATTGATTATGATTATGAAAAGGACAAGTATACTGAATAGAAATAGAACAAGCTTAGAAATAATCTTGGAATTCGTACTTGATGTTTGCATAGTAAAGAATAACCAACACTTGTATACAATAGCAGTCTAGGAAGATATTATTTGATGTTAATCTACAGTATACTAAAGAGATTAATTGGTAAACATTAGTCCTAGAATAAAGTTTGCTGTGGGAATTAGGAGAAAGGAAATAAAGTGGGTTGCCTACTCTTCAGAATATTACAGTCCATAGAAATGATCACTCTGGAGAAGAACTGAGTGTTGAAAATCAGGAAAGGCAGGCAAGAATTCTACCTCTGACCACCCATGCATTTATGCATCTAAAAGTAGATAAAGGGATATACATGAAAACCTTTCTGTATCTGTATTGCAAACCGTAGTGCCCAAGATGAAAGAAAGAAAGAGAGAAAGAGAGAGAGAGAGAGAGAGAGAGAGAGAAGAGAGGAAAGGTCCCTACAGGCAAGGTACGGGAGTGAAACTGGGTTCATTGGTGGTAGGAAATGTACACTGGTGAAGGGACAGTTGTTGGAACATTATATGACTGAAATCCAAGCATAAAAAAATAAAGAAATGAAATTTAAAAAAACCTACAATCCAAGCATAGTAGGGAGGCAGACTGCATAGTGTGCTGAAGCTTATGCTCACACAGGTTCTCCAGAATATGGTGGATGTGGAATGGACCCAGAATAGCTCCACAGAGGCTTCCAAGGGAGCCCCATGGTTGGAAGAGTCTGTAGGACGGCCAGCTCTTCGAACATTCAGAATCACTAACATTGGCCTCTTAAAAGAGGTTTAAAAAGAGGTTTAAAAGTCATGTAAGAGAAGGAAGAGAGAGACAGAGAGAGAGAGAGAGAGAGAGAGAGAGAGAGAGAGAAAAGAGATGGAGAACCTGCCATGGAGGCAGGCTAGGGGAGAGGGAGGGTATCAGGGACATTGGTGGTGGGAGGTGGGCACTGGTGGAGGGATGGGTGCTGGAACACTGTATGGCTTTAAACCCAAACATGAACATTTTTGTAATTGTCAAAAAAAATAAAATTAAAAAGATAAAAAAAATTTTTAAAAATTAAAAAAAAAGAGGTTTAAAAGTCTGGTTAAAAATAATTTACTCCCGGGACCGGAGCGATAGCCCAGCGGGTAGGGCGCTTGCCTTGCACGCGGCCGGCCTGTGCCGGCCCGGGTTCGATCCCCGGCATCCCATATGGTCCCCCAAGCACCGCCAGGAGGAATTCCTGAGTGCAGAGCCAGGAGAGACCCCTGAGCATCGCCGGGTGTGACCCAAAAAGCAAAAAAAAAATAAATAAATAAAAAAATCTCTGAGTGTGTCTAAAAGGAGTGAAGTTTCAATAATTAAAGAAGACACTTTCTTGTCTTCAGATGTGTTACAGCAAAGGACACGCTGTTAATTTTCGCAAATACCTGTGATGCTATGAAGAAGTCAGGCTCCTTTGGCATCCTGAGATTCAGGAGTTCTAGACTAGATGGAGCTCCGATACTTAGCCTTCGTCTGCGGTAGATGCTGGCTTCACATCAAGTGCCTTCAGGGGAAGGACTCTGGGAGATGATGAGAGGCTGTTTCGAACACCAACTCCTGGACTCTTATTAGGGAGCCGAAGGCAGGAGCAGGTTCCTGACTTGCTCACACAGATTTTATGTGCCCTGGTTCCCCCATGGAGTGTTCTTAACGTGCTACCAGGCATACTTACCAAAGTCACATGTTTTTATTGGGATTTCAATGTACAATAAGTTTCTTCTGAAACAACGCGCTCCCCCAAGACTTCCTGTCACTAGGGATGAAGTATTGAGGTGTAGGAGCAATTAAATTATGTTATTTTCCTCCTTTCTCCTTCTCTCATGAGCCCCTCTATGCTACTCGCTCTGTCTACTGGGACATCACAGATAAAACCTAACAGCCAAAGCATCTCATGGGCTGAAACAGAAGCCAGGCAAACACTGTCTTTGAAGGACCTGTCTGGAAAAGACTTCTGCACATTGGAAGTTATGATTCCAACATTTTCTATTTATTTAAGGTTTAGGAAATAATGCTAGATAATTATTCGTCTTGCTTGTGCTTTATAATTTTCAAAACACTTTATTTTTTGATGTGCAGAAATGATTATCATGTCTATAGTATTTCAGGGTTAGTTGAATGCTTTTGTGTCCCAAAGAGAGTTCTAGAACTGTTTTATTCGTAAGCACCTTACTAACAGCAGCTCGAAGTGGAATTAATTTTAAGCTGAGTGTGGTAGTAATTTCATATCATTCAACCTCATATTCATAATATTTACAATATAAAGGAACTCACACACAAAAGATTAAGTAATTTTATCCAAACTTGGGGCTGGATGATAGCACAGCAGGTAGGGCGTTTGCCTTGCACGTGGCCGGCGGATCGACCCCAGCATCCCATATGGTCCTCCAAGCATCACGAGGAGGAATTCCTCAGTGAAAAGCCAGGAGTAACCCCAGAGCATTGCCAGGTGTGGCCCAAAAAAGCAAAAAAAAAAATCCCAAATTTACTCAAATGGTAGATTGTAATTTAGTTGGTTCACTAAGTGGTTATATATGGCATATTATAAGTTTAGCATTTTAAATTTTGTTTACTTATTCAATCAATTGCCATGGCATTACTAGGACAAAGTTAAAATGTAAATGTAATGCACACACAGTAAACAGTCAAGCAGTTGGTGATATATATTTGATGAGGCACTTTCCTCTTCTTCATCTCATTCCATATATATATTATTGCCCATTCATCTCATTTCATATATAATCTAATGGAAGCACAGAAATATTTATTCAAAATGAAAACATAATTATGAAATAGCACCAACCATGAGACTTTGAAAGCTCCCAGATTATGAATTTTTTTATTCACACTTAGCTCTTACTAAATATTATTTATTGATGTTGTTGTTTTAATTTGACTATTTCTGGCTTTCGATGCCATCAATAGATTAAAACTGATTTTTAAAATAGTAATAAACCAATTTATAATGATTACTTTTAATTGCATATTCATTGTGCTTTTTGACATCTCATCACAAGAAATGCTTATAATCAGATCATTAGTTATTGTTTACCCCTTTGTTAAATATTTTAATTGCAATGGTTGCTATTTATGTAGAGATTTTCATCTTCCAAATGATCAGGAACTTATAGACAAGTTTTCTACCCTTGATGCATCCATCCACATGTTAAATCCCAGTCTCCCTGTCTTACATTGACAACAACATTCCAACATCCACTAGAGGGCAAAACAGAACAACTCTCAATTCAGGGACCGTGACCAAACCCATATGACTTTTATGTATATCTTTGTAATTTAAAAATAAAATTAAAATAAAAAAATATTCAGATGCTTGGGCCTTGTAACAATTTATTGGCTGGAGTTATTAGCTTATAGACTATCATCAATGTAAATGTAGCCGAATTTCTGCTATCAACTGGAAAGAAAATCTCTACTAAAAAAAGAGCAATCATTGTTGCTGCATTCTTGCAGGGAGAAGCCATGGAAAACAGAAGAGGAGGTTGGGGCTTGTCGCAAGCAGGAAGTCAAGAGCAGGTAGGAATCACAAACCCTCCTTGCATTCCCGGGATGAATCCTACTTGGTCATGATGTATAATCTTTTTGATGAGTCTTTGGATTCTGTTTGCTAGTACTGTGTTGAAGATCTTAGCATCTGTGTTCATCAGGGAGATCGGTCTGAAGTTTTCTTTCTTTGTCTTGTCTCTCCCTGTTTGGGTATCAAGGTGATATGTGCCTCATAGAAGCTCCGTTCACAATTGTACCACAGAAAATCAAATACATAAGAATCAGCCTAACTAAGAATGTAAAGGACCTGTACAAAGAAAACTACAAGACACTGCTTCAAGAAATAAAAGAGGACACAAGGAAATGGAAACACATTCCCTGCTCATGGATAGGGAGAATCAACATTGTCACAGTGGTAATACTCCCTAGAGCTTTGTACAGATTCAATGTGGTCCCTATAAGGATACCCATGAAATTCTTGAAAGAAATTGACCAAACACTCCTGAAATTCATATGAAATAATAAACCCCACACAGATAGTTAAAGCAATTCTTGGGAAAAAGAAGATGGGAGGCATCACCTTTCCCAACTTCAAACTGTACTACAAAGCAGTAGTAATTAAAACAGCGTGGTATTGGAATAAAAACAGACCTGTGGACCTATGGAATAGAGTTGAGTATCATGATATCCATCCTCAAACACGTGATCATTTAATCTTCAATAAAGGTGAAAAGAGTCCAAAATGGAGCAAGAAAGCCTCTTCAACAGGTGGTGCTGGGAAAACTAGGCAGCTACATGTGTGAAAAAAATGAATTTGGACCTCTGTATAACACCATGCACAAAAAATCAGATCAAATGGATTAAAGATCTCAATATCAGACCTTAATCCTTAAAGTACATCAAAGAAAATATAGGAAAAACCCTTCACAACATTGAAGCTAAAGGCATCTTCAAAGATGAAACACAACTAACAAAGCAACTGGAAGCAAAGATAAACATATGGGACTACATGAAACTAAAAAGCTTCTGTACCCCAAAAGAAAGGGACCAAGATATAAAGACAGTCCACAGAATGGGAAAGAATATTCACCCATTACCCATCTGATAAGGGGTTGATATCCAGGATATATCAGGCACTGGTAGGACTTTACAAGAAGAAACAGCCAACCTCATCAAAAAATGATGAGTAGAGATGAAAAGAAACTTTGACAAGGAATAAATTCGAATGGCCAAAAGGCATATGAAAAAATACTCATCATCACTAATCATCAGAGAGATGCAAATCAAAACAACAATGAAATATCATCTCACACCACAGAGACTGGTGCATATCCAAAAGAGCAAGAACAACAAGTGCTGGCATGGATGCGGGGAAAAGGGGACTTTCATCCACTGTTTGTGGGAATGTCGACTGGTAAAACCTTTTTGGGAAACAATATGGACATTCCTCCAAAGACTAGAAATTGAACTCCCTTTTGACCCAGCCATACCACTCCTGGGAATATACCCTGGGAAGCCAAAAACACACAGCGGAAACACCATCTGCACCTTTATTTTCATAGCAGCACTATTTACAATAGGCAGGATCTGGAAACAACCAGAGTGCCCAAGAACTGATGACTGGATAAAGAAACTTTGGTACATCTACTTCCCTTTGCTTCTCTGGGTCTCAGTTCCAGATTCAAATTGGATTTCCTGGACTGGGTCACTCGTGTCCAGAGAGAGAGGGAAGGAACATGTAGCTATGCCCAAAAGAATTGTAAGCTTCATGTCAAGAAGCACTTCTGAGTTAAATGCCCTGTATGCTCAATAAGTATTATTTCTTGATTTTTAACTTAAAAAATGATTTTACCAGAAGATTCTGTGTGGTGAGGTGGTGGTTTATAGATTGTTGTGTTTTTCATGGACCCATTCTCTCTTCTGATTTTATATAATACATGAGACCATTTCTTCCCACAGATACTGAGCATGTAAGGCAGAAAATTTGTTTCTCCTTAGGAGAGACAGAGAAGTTGAGTTGACTTAGGCTTAGTTGCTGCTCCAAACCTGGAGAAAAGGGTGTTTCCTGGCCTAACCTTCCTCTGCTTATCTGTTGTTGGCTCGGGTTGTTATGGTGGTGCCATGAATATATGTGGGCATAGATTCTCATGTATTAGTGTTCCTGTGTTGTTTGGGTAAACACTAGGAGTATAATCACTGCATCATGGAACAGATTATTTTTATTATTATTTTGTTTCTTTTGGAGGCTATTTTGTTTTGGTTTTTGGGTCATACCTGGCAGTACTCGGAGCTTCTAGCATTCAGGGATCACTTCTGGGGTACTCAGAAATCACATGGGGTATAGAGGATCAACCCTTGGTGACTTCATGCAAGGTAGCCCTGTACTATTTCTCTGCCACCTTGGTTATTTTTATTGACTTGAGAGTTTTCCATATTGGTTTTTATAGACGCTGGTGCAGTGTTGTTTGGGTATTCATTCACACCAACAGCCTACGGGGGTTCCTGCTTCTTTCTACCCGGCCAATACTTGTTTTAGCTTTTGGGAGCTGGACCATTTAGAGCTATAAAGGGATATCTCTTTGTCATTTTGATTTGAATTTTTATGATAAACACTTGTATCACTTGTCTTCATATTGATCATTAATTTGCTCGAGTGGACACCAGTAACATCTCCATACATCTTGTCACATTCCAGTGTAGCCCAAGGGCATCTGTTCACTCCAGGAAATAAAGAGCATCAAACCATTCCATCAGGTCATGGGAATGAGGTCTATAATTGTTACTGTTATTTGGCATATCAAATATGACACGGGTAGCTTGCCAAGCTCTGCTGTGCAGGTGGGATATTATAGTCACCTCTAATTTTAAGCATTTATTAATGAACAGTAATTCATCTGTGATCAGCTCTTCTGCTGGATGGAGCTCTGACGAGTGGAGAGTCTGGATGTGGATGGCGGCCCTCATTGTGTGGGGGTGGCTCTGGATTCTTGTGAGGCTCTGCTGGGGTGGCGGGCCAGGGCTAGAACCTGCTATCCCTCCCAGGTGCCTCGTGATCAGCTGGGCACAGGGAGAGCCGGTAGCAGCTCTTCCCCATGTATGTGAGTCTCTGGATCAGCATACCTGGGCTGGTCTTGAAAAAGACTGCTACAGGGCGGGTCTTGATGAGCAAGGCTGTGATCAGCTCTTCTGCTGGGTGGAGCTCTGATGAGTGGGGAGTACGGATGTGGAAAATGGCGGCCCTCGTGGTGTGGGGTGCCTATGGCTTTTTGTGAGGCTCTGCTGGGGTGGTGGGCCAGGGCTAGAACCCACCTTCTCTCCCGGGTGCCACATGATCAGCTGGGTACAGGGAGAGCTGATAGCAGCTCTGCCCCGTGTATGTGAGTCTCTGACATTATCAGAAACATATTTCTGATAATAGGTTTATCATTGGTTATTTTTTTTTATGTTTTGAGGCATAACCAGCTTGGAAAATATAAAGATTCTATAGAACTGAAAAAGAATATGGGGCCAGAGAGATAGTACAGGCTTAGTAGAGTTCTTTTCTTGCTTGTGGCCAACCCAGGTCTTGTCCCTGGTATCTCCCATATGGTCCCATGAGTACCTTCAGGATTGAATCCTGAGTAAAGAGCCAAGAGTAAGCTCTGAATATTGCCACTTGTGGCCCTCAAACAACAAATAGAATAATAAACTAGGAGGAAAATAGCACTAAATTTAATCAATCTCATAAAAACGTATGTAGGAAAGCATATATTATGATTACATGTCTAACAACAATGGTTTAAAATCAATATGGCACATGTCTAACAAATATCTTGGATATTCTACATTCCCAAAAAGGCCCAATCATGGTTTTGAGAGATGATATGTATTATAGAATGAGTAATGATCTAATCATAATAAAATAAATTTTTCTTATTATTATTTATAGAACCCCTAGAAAGTGTAGAAATATTCCAGAATTATCATAAGCTACAAAAATATAATTTTTTAAGTGAAACAGATTTTATTATGGAGGTTTTAGGTTTTAATCCGCCCAGAGCCTCACAAGGAACAAATTATATTTCATGTTATTTTATCCACATATTGGATGAATTTTATTTCTTTAAAAATGTTATCTTTGTGTTAACTTTTATTTATTTTTTTAATTGAATCACCAAGAGATACACAGTTACAAGGTTGTTCATTATTGGGTTTCAGTCATACAATGTTCCAGCCCCAATCCTTTCACCAGTGCACATTTCCACCACCAATGTCACTACTGCCACCCACCCTACCTTCCCTCCCCCCCAGCCTCCCTCTATGCCAGGTACTCTCTCTCTTCTTTTTCTCTCTCTCTCTTTCTCTCCCACACCCCCATGGCACTATGGTTTGCAATATAGGCACTGAAAGGTGATATGTGTCCCTCTACCTACTTTTAGCCCGCAATTCCTGTTCAGAGGGATCATTCCAAATAGCATTGTCTTACTGGCTTCTTCTCTTTTATGGTTTTGATGTAAAAATTTTACTACATTTTCCCACTGTCAAAATAGTTCCTCCATCTCTTTCCTTTATGTCTCTTCTCATCCCTTCTGTCCCCTCATCCTCTCCCTCCATGGTCTGGTAATCTTAGTTCAAGAATGAAAGGCCAAGAGTTTCATCTAACTGTTTCCTTCATTTTTCTTTCTAAAGCACAGAGGAATTCAGTCATCAGGGATGTGTCCTTTTCCTTCTGACTTAGTTCTATCATCCATGTGACATTCAGTTCCTTCCAAGTGCAGCAAACTGCATCATTTCCTCTTTTCTGATACCTGTGCTATCTTCCATTGTGTCTATATACTACAGCTTGTTTAGCCATTTTTCTGTCATCAGACATTGGAGTTCTGTATGAGAGAGGATGAAGACAGCAGCTATGGAGGTCAGTGCTTTGGAGGCTGAGCTCATTATTGCCAACTGATAGTCAATGCTGGGTTCATGATTCGAAGTCTCTTAACTGTACTACGTGATTTGTGGGGACTCATCCTTGTGGGAGTTCAGGAATATTAAAAGAGATGATACCTGTGAATTCATTATCACAGTACTTGTGAAATTAGATCATCTTGCATCATTACCAATTAATACTCTTCTTCGCAATGTGGGAGAGCTGAAATGCTTGTGGGAGAACTGAAATGCTCATGGCAGGAAAGGGAGCCTTTGTGTTATAGGCAGAGCAAGGACATAAGTGAAGCATCTTTGGCCTGAGGACGGTTATCGGAGGGCATTCCTTTGGTTGGCACAGAATTTTACAGTGCAAGTCCAGGAAAATGGCTGCAGACAATGGGGATGTGTCTCTCAGCTGCTGCTCTGTCCCCAGATTCCTTCTTCAGAGTAAAGGCACAGAAGAGAGCGTTAGTCACACTTATTCATGGCACTCAGGAACTGTAGGACTGCTACAGCTAATATCACTAGGCAGAAAGAATGCAGCACCTTGGGAAGCATTTTAAAAATAGGGCTATTTAAGAAAAAGAATGAAGAGGATGTATTGGACCTTAAAGATAGTATAAATAAGGTGCCTGTATTGCATGAAGCAAACCCCAAACTGTAGTTAAATCTCTGGAATTGTATATGGTTCTCCAAGAACTGCCAGGAGCAGTTTCTAAGCACAGAGCCAGGAGTAAACACTGACCACAGCTAGGCGTGAACAAAAAAAAGAAAAGGATAATGTTGAGACAATAAAGTTTAAAAAATTAATTTAAAAGATAGACATTATTCAAGAGCAGTAAACACAGCATTGTGGAACACTTTCCTTAAGGATCTTTTCACTTCCTTGTTCCTTAGGGAATAGATTAGCGAGTTGAGCATGGGAGAGACAATGTTGTTTAAGATCTGCACTATGGCACCAAGCAAGGGGTTGGGGTTCAGGCTGCAAGTAGATGATGATTATTGGTCCAAAGGCACAGAGGATGGCGGTGAGGTGGGCACTGCAGGTGGAGAAGGCTTTCTTCCTGCCCTCCGTGGACCTGATCCTCAGAATGGCAATCCCGATGCGTGTAGGAGACACAAACAGTGAACCAAAGCATTAAAGCCAGAAATCCCACAGCAGTGGACCCCACGGTCTGGGCCTGTGAAGCATCATCACAAGCCAGGGGCAAGAGAGCAGGGATGTCACAGAAGAAGTAGTCCACATGATTCGGGCCACAATAGGTCAACTTAAAAGTGAAGGAGGTCAGGATAGTAGCTTGAAGACAGCCCACTGACCAGGCTCCCATGGCCAAACCCACACAGATGCCAGGTCTCATGATGAGTGAATACCTCAGGGGGTAGCAGATGGCCACAAAGCGGTCATAGGACATCACAGAGTAGAGGCAGCCTTCAGTGGCTCCCAGGAAATGGTAGAAGAAGAGCTGTGCGGCACAGCCCTTGTAAGAAATGGCCCGGCTCTGGCCAGAAAGATAAAACAGCATCTTGGGACAGGTCACTGAAGGGAACAACATATCGAAAATAGACAGGATTCCCAAGAAGAAGTACATGGGGGTGTGGAGGGCAGAGGAGGAGAGGATGGCAGTCAGGATGAGCAAGTTGCCAATCAGGGTGAAGAGGTAAATGAATAAGAAGACTGTAAAAGCACAGTCTCCACTCCCTGAGTCTGAGGGATTCCCAGCAGAATGAACTCGCTCAGCTCGGTACCATTCCTCATGTTCCTGCAGGGCTGGTCTGGGCAGAGACAAACTCATGAAAGCATGACCATGTAGCTGGTTTGAGACAGACACAGTATAACACATTGTCCCACCATATATTCAGATCACTTATCTTTGTTTAAACATAATTATGTTGTAATGATGAATAGAAGTTGTTCCAAAGTCATTCAGGGGCCAACAAATTATACTTTCATATCTTAACATTCCTTATTCTTTCATTAACCTAGATACGGATATTATCCACATGGTAATATGTTGGATGGACTCACAGCAAAGCTATTAATGCTAACAGGTGAAGGTCATTTAATGTCCAGTCTTTCAGACAACAGTAACCTGAAATTGACCAGTCCTTGGCTCCCTTCAGAGGACATGTACAGGTTTCCAGTGATCAGAGGTCATTTGGGGCCCCTAAACCTCCAAGGAGAACTCAAGATTAAGACTCATTTTCATGAGATTAGGATTTCCATGAGATGCTCTCATTGTGCTTTTCTCATTGTGAGTATTTTTTATTTTTTCTCATTGTGTTAGGCAGATAATAATCACAAATTGTTCATTTTTGTCTAACTAAAATGATATGTGTTAGATTGGCCATAAAGATAACGTGCTCTTATAATAAAATATATTGATATGCAATAGCATACTGTATAATGTCCTCATTAGCATTATTTTGGGTATCAAGTCTCATACTAAAGAATTTATGAAGTGGTTGCCTGTATGGACATGATCATTACTGACTTAAGCTTGGTGGAGGTCCCTGAAGAGGCAGGATAGAGAGCACTAAACGGGATGACCGCCCAAACCTTCAGAAACATTTCTTGATGGAGAAGCAGGAATGTGGGTCATTAAGGAGGAATGATGTGGGTTTTTCCAAGAATTTGGAAGAAACCAGGAAGGTGGTTTTTTACATAACTTTTTATCATAAAGATTATAGACTGCATGCTACATAAACATTTTCCATATCATAAAATAAAACATCCATCTAAGTTTCTAATTTTATATAACTGTGGTACTTAGAATGTGATCCATGCTGAGTCTAATTGCAGATAAACATACTTACAAATGCATTTCTTGTTGTTACTGCCTTGCTATGAATGGAGGAATGAACTATGATCTTTGTATAAAAATGAGAATGACGTTCCTCACTGATATTTCTTCAACAGTCTGGTTCCAAGACTATACAGTGAGGGTCAAAAGGTAAAAGGTGAGAAAGAAGGGCTGATGCTCTGAGCACTTACATGATCCAAGGGTTGTGATGGACTCAGAGAAGGAAACAAAAGCTTCTCCCTCCTTTGATCTTCTTGGTCTTCTACTGTGCTCTGCGATTCTCCACTCCCAGCACCTCTCAGCTCTAGGTGCCACGAGCAGGATGTGGATTCTCTAACTGAGGACCCCGGATGTCTTTATTTGGGTTAACACAGAGGAGGCTGTTCTGTCCCTGTTTTCTGCACTCCCACATAGGGCCACGTCCTTGGATGCAGCATAATTAAAGCATTCGAGTGATTTTTGAATGATCTCATTGTCTCTGTGGAGCCTGCCCTGAGCTACATCCCAGCACACTCGGGGCAGGAGACCCTGAGAATAGGCGTGATTAAGTATGACATCTTGAGAATGTAAAAGTGAGGGAATAATTCATGAATCAAGAGAATATTCAGAAGCAGGGCATTAAAAAGGGTTAGCTAATAATTATTCCTGAGAGGTAAGTACTGATTTGTGAAACTCCTTTCAGGGACTTTTTAATATCCTTATTTTTTAAATGTTTTTATAATATCACCGTGAGATATAGTTATTTGTGTTTCAATCATGCAGTGTTACAGCACCTATCCCCCCAACATTGCCCATTTCCTACCACCTGTGTCCCATGATTTTGCCCCTCCCCCAGCCTGCATCTATGACAGGCAGTTTTCACTTTTCTATGCATTGCAAGCCACAGTGTAAAAGAAGGAAAAGAAAGTGAGAGAGAGAACTTCTTATTTCTTAAGGAATAGATTAGTGTGTTGAGCATGGGAGAGACAGTGTTGTTTAAGCTCTGCACTATGGCATCCAGCAAAGGGTTGAATATGGGCTGCAGATGATGATTACAGGACCCAGGGCACAGAGGATGGCTGGTGGGGTGAGCACTGCAAGTGGAGAAGGCTTTCTTCTTGCCCTCCATGGACTGGATCCTCAAAATGGCAATCCTGATGCACAGGTAGGAGACGCAAAATAGTGCAACCGAATGCTACCAGTTGTGGGACGCATGGTCTGGGTCAGAAAGGACTCATCACAATCCAAGGGCAAGACAGCAGGGATGTCACAGAAGTACTTCTTCTGTGATTCGGGCCACAGTAGGTCAGTCCAAAAGTGAAGGAGGTCAGGATGGAGGCATGAACGCAGCCCAGTGACCAGGCTGTTATGACCAAACCCACACAGACTTTGGGTCTCATGATGAGTGAACACCTCAGGGGGTGGCAGATGGCCACAAAGCAGTCATACGACATCATAGAGTAGAGGCAGCCATCAGTGGATCCCAGGAAATGGTACAAGAAGAGCTGTGTGGCACAACCCTTCTAAGAAATGGCTCGGTTCTGGCCAGAGAGATAGAACAGCATCTTGGAACAGGTCACTGGGTAGGGCAGCAAATGCCCTACCCACTGGACTATCACTCTGGCCCTATCTGCAAGTTTTGAATTTTCAAACTGTTTCCTTCCCTGTTATGATTATTGAAGAAATTGTAATTTCACTGAGACTACATAGCCGTCTTGGGGATAAGAAGGGTCTTCTGCAGAATTAAAATAGTTTCTCATTAGTTCTACTGTCCTTAAGCATTTCTCTGTTTTCTCTGAATTAGATTGTAGTTTATAGTTTATAAAGTGTTTTATATCGTGTTTTAGGGGCTAATGTTTGCACAATTTTCCACATGATTTTTATTATTTTTGTTGAAGGGGCTGTACATTTCTCATTCTATTAAATATATTGTTGCAGTCTTTCTCCTTTCTCCCTTACTATTATAAGTATACCAATTTTATTTACTTATTTATTCATTCATTCATTCATTTGTTTATTTATTTATTTATTTTTGTGTCACACCTGCGATGCTCGGGGATTACTCCTGGTTCTGCACTCAGGACTTACTCCTGGTGGTGCTTGGGAAACCATCTGAGATGCCAGGGATCGAACCCGATCTGGCTGCTTGCAAGGCAGTGCCCTACTCACTGGACCACTGCTCTGACCCCTAACTATACCATTTTAAAATGAATGTGTCTTGTTTTTAAGTGTTTTTGGCTCTTTTTGATTATTCATTGTTTAACTCTAGTAATTGTAGAAGAAATTGTTGCTGGAGTGAGAAAAAGATATTTGTGTATCAGAAATCTTTTTTATAGTAATAACCCACTGTGTGTGCTATCTAAGTAACAGTATTTCCAGGATGTCAGGATTGAGCATCATCAATCTAGTAATGTGAAAGTAGAAATCAAACGTCGATCTACTGACAAATAATTTAAAAATCTAATTTTATGAGGTTTTTTTTGCCTCCTTGCCAGTACTTAGTGCAGTTTTTTAAAAAAATAGACCATTGTCACTGGTATGAGATAATATTGTCATTTTTGTTTCTATTTCCCTGATGAAAAGTGATGGTTAACACTTTTTTCCCCATTTATCTATTGTTGGAGGACAGGTTTAGCTATTCTGAGAGTTTTGTTGTTTTGCCCACTCCCAGCTTAATCTATTTAAGTCAAGGTTCATTCTAATGAGACCTCTCTTCTATGTAAACACTGCTAGAGGGTGTGGCAGTTACAGAAGTCACCTTGATTGAATAACTTCTGACTTATACATCTACTAAGACTTCTATTATGTTTTCTAGATTGGCCACAGCTCCTCTTTATACCCACTGCACCCAGCGTGGGACAGTTAGAATTAATTTACCAGGAGACTACCACCCTGGCTACGCTGAGACTATAGGAAGACTATAGGAAGAATCATACTAGTTTGCTCTAAGCAGGCGAGTGTGACCCTTTCAGTACACGAGAACAAGATACTCAGAGTCACCCTGGTGCAGATAATAATAAGAAGGACCTTGTGGGTACCATCTAGATTACATGAAGCCCATGAAGTTAAGATGTATTACTTTATACCAGCCCCTCTCTCCAGTGTTTTACATAAGAGATAATGTTGGTAGAAAGGATTAGACCTTGGCTTAACCTTTGTTTATACCTGCAATAGGGTGTGGCACTACACTCTGTTTAGAGTTCTTTGTTGACATGACCCTCCTGGTTGAATTACTTTGGTATATATAAGGGGACTGACTTGAGGCCCCTTCACCTTTGGGCCTTTAGCTTTCGGCTTTTGGCTCCTGTGGATTTTGGCTCCTCAGCCTTGCGGCTTTTGGCTTTTGGTTTTTGCTCTTTGGCCTTTTGCTCCATCTTCTGGGTAGGACTCAGCTTGGGTGAGATCCTCTCTCTTTGGTGGGAGACTTAGACTCTTTTGTATGGTCTAAATTCAGACCAGAGCTAGAGTTTGTTCATTATATTGGATTGCTGTGGAAGAGCTTTTGTACTATTAAAAGCCATTTTTGGAACTGCACCGACTCATGAGTTTTCATCTGTTCTCCCGGCTCCTCGGAGGTAGAAGAGAACTTCTGTCCTGATACTGTCGGGGACCCCTGCGGTGTTACCCGACCATCTATTGGCCAATGTATGTCCTTTTCAGAAATGGAAAAATGACGTAGAATAAAGTCAACTAAAATTTTCATGAATGCATAAGAATTCCCAAATAGCTGAGGCTATTCTGAGAAAAAGGAATATGGAGTAACTATATTTACTGACCTTAAATTGTACTATAAAACTATTATAATAATATTATATGTAGTACTGGTATAAAGATAGACCAGTGTAATAAAACTGAAAACCCAGAGATAAACCCTGAGATCCACAGGCAGTTACGCTATGACAAAGGAGCTGGATGCATAGAGGAGAACAAGGAAAACACATTCAGTAAATGGTGCTGGGAATACTGGCGACCCATATACAAAAAAGAATTAGATTCACATTTCACATCATGTGAAGGAGTTAAATTAAAAGTTGACCTAAGACTTGAGGATTCAGGTCTGGAGAGAGAGTGCTGTGGGTAAGGCACTTGTCCTGCACAGAGCAAACCTGGGTTCAGTCCCTGGTACCCCACATGACTATCCCATAACTCAGAGGGAGAAGGACAGATACTGTATGTAATACTCATCTGTGGTTTACTGAGACAAAAGAAGGGAATAGTCAGTACCAAGTAATGACAAACACTTGGACTATGAAACTCAGATTGTGATGTGGGGAGAGTGGGAGAGGGGAGGTCAGGAGGAGGTGAAGAGGGGAGAAGGGAGGTCAAGAGGGGATGGGGGTAGAATAAGGGAGATCAGGAAAGGGCTGGGGTGGCACAGGGGAGGTCAGGAAGAGGTGGAAGGTATTAGAGGGGAGGTTAGGAGGGGGTGGAGGGTGGGAAAGGAGAGGGTCTAGAGGGGCCACAGCAATGATACTAGAGGGACTTGTGTGATTTAATGGTGGTGAGGTGCAGTAACTTTGCACATGAAAACCTAAATGATAACACTATTGTAACCATGCTACCTGAAAATAATAAGGATAAATATTTTTCCTTTTAATGTTTTATTATACCACCGTGAGATATACAATTACAATATGTTCATGTTTGAGTTTTGGTCATACAGTGTCCAGCACCCATCCCTCCACCTGATCCCATTCCCCCACCATGTCCCCACCTCCCTCCCCTTCCACTAACATTCCTCTATGACAGGTTATTTATCTCTTTTCTTTCTCTCTCTCTCCTTTCTTCTCTCTCTCTCTCTCTCTCGCTTCCCTTTTGTACACATTGTGGATTGCAATACATACATTTAGAGGTTATCATGTGTATCTTTTTGCCTATATCCAATGCTCAGTTCTCGTATGGTATTATCATTTTCAATGATTATTAGCACACTGTTTCTTTCTCTGTCTTGCTTAATGTCTAACTCTCACACATTTGTGGCATATCAGGCTTTAAGATATGGGAATCGGCTGTGTCCAGCTGTGGAGTCTGGATGATGAGGATGACTGTGGTTGGGTTGTGCGTGGTTTTCTGGCTTTTGGGAGGAGCAGGCCAAGGAGCAAAATCTGCCCCCCACCACAAGACGCTCCATCAGCCAAGCACAGGGGGCAGGCAGAGACACCGCCTTGCACCTGAGTTCCTGGTATCCAGCTGAGAGCCTTAGCAGCAGTTCTGGGTGGGGCCACCAGGCCTTTGTGGAGGGAGCTGGACTTGGGGAGGTGGCCCCAGCTCTGGCTTCCTAAAATACCTGGTTGGCATAGTCACCGAGTCTGGCATGCCTGGGCTTGAATTCGGCGCCTCTCTTGATTGGGCTGTGTCCAGCTGTGAAGTCTGGAACTCGAGTATGACTGTGATTGTGTAGTATGAGATTTTCTGGCTACTGGGTGACTGGGGTAGGACAGGCCAAAGAGCAAAACCTGCCCCCACCCCAAGATGCCCTTTCAGCCAAGCACAGGGTGGGTAGGAAGTAGCCCCGCCCTGCACCTGAGTACCTGGTGTCCAGCTGAGAGCCTTAGCAGCAGTTCTGGGTGGGGGCCGCCAGGCCTTGTGGAGGGAGCCAGACTCGAGCAAGGTGGCCCCAGCTCTGGCTTCCTAAAACCTGATTGGCGTAGTCTCCAAGTCTGGCAGGCTTGGGAATAAGGATCAATTTAAGAGAAAATTGTGACCTCTGTTTTACCTCTTGTGCTCTCGTTTATACTGTTGAATGTCTATGGTTTGTTTTAAAACAAAAAGTTGGCTTTAGTTGGTTGCCAGCAACTCAGATTATTCACAAACAAGAAATTGGCATTATTATGAAATTCTTAATTCTAATCTGAAAATGGCTGTTGAAATATCTAGCACTTTAGTATTCCACTGTTTGCTATACCATTTAAAATTCTTAAATGAATTAGAAAACTGAGTCCAACATTCTCCTGCCTACAAGAAACACATCTGAATAATCAGAGCAAACACAGACTTAAATTCAAAGGCTGGAAGACCATTCTCCAGGCAAACAACTCCCTCTAAAAAGGCAGGTGTGGCCCTACTCTTATCTGACAATATAGACTTCAGACTGAAAAAAGTTAAAAGGGACAATGAAGGCCATTTCTTAATAATTAAGGGGTATGTATACCAGGAAGAAATCACACTACTAAACATATATGCACCCAACGAGGGGCCAGCAAAATACCTAAAACAACTATTGATAGACCTCAAAGAAGACATTAACAGTAGCACAATAGTAGTTGGAGAATTCAACACTGCTTTATTGACTATGGATAGATTGATGAGACTGAAACTCAGCAGGGAAATACTGGACCTGAAGGAAGAAATGGAAGAAAGAGAGCTGGTTGATATGTGCAGGGCTTTTCATCCCAAAAAAGCTGAATACACATTTTTTCCAGTGCACATGGAACATTCTCCAAGATAGACCACACGCTGAGCCACAAAGCATACCTCAATAAAATAAAAAAGATAGAAATTGGGTGTGTCAACTATCATTTCAGATTATGATGCACTGAAAATAGTAGTTAACCATACACAGAAGCAGGGAGTCAAACCAAACACCTGGAAACTGAACAGCTCACTGCTGAACAACCAATGGGTCATTGAAGAAATCAAACAAGAAATCCAAAGATTTCTGGAAACAAATGAAAATGAAGATACCAACTATCAGAACTTGTGGGACACAGCAAAAACTGTGTTAAGAGGAAAGTCCATAGCTCTGCAAGCATTCATAAGGAAAGAAGAAAGGGGCCCACGTAAATAACCTGACTTCACAGCTCAAAATATTAGAAAAAGACCAACAAAATGCGCCCAACCCAGGCAGAAAGAAGGAAATAATAAAACTTAGGGAAGAAATCAATGAGCTGGAAGCCAAAAAACCATTTAAAATTCTTATGCAATAGTAATACAATTATAATAGTTATAGGGTTATTAATTGGTCCCCCATAGAGTATAGAAAAAATAAATTTTTTAAAAAATTTATTGTATGGGGTCACTGTGACCTACAGTTCAAAGGTTGTTCACGATCAGGCTTCAGTCACACACTCTTCCAACACCCATCACTCCACCAGTGCATGTTTCCCACAACCAAAGGGCCCCTTTACCTCCTGCCACCCCTTATCCCCTGGCCTGTCTCTATGGCAGCACTTCCCTTCTTTCTCCCTCTGTCTCTCTCCCATTGTGCATTATAGTTTGCAATAAAACATAGATTTTTCTTTTTTTTAAACATAGATTTTTCTTAACCAGTATTTTTTTAAAGAAACACATCAAAGAAAGCATTTTCAATTATTTCTTTAGGAAGAAGAGGAAGCTATTAGAATACTGATAAATTTTCTAAATCCATTATAAAATTCCTAATTTATTGGTTTTTCGAGGGGTTTGTTTGGATTACACCCGTTGGTACTCAGGTGTTACTCCTGGCTCAGCACTCAGGAATTCTGGCACTGCTCAGGGACCCTATGGGATGCCAGGGATCAAACCCAGCTTGGCCACATGAAAGGTAAATCCCCAACCCACTGTGCTATCGCTCCATCTCCTGTAATTTATTCTTGGGAACCAAGTATTACTTTGTGAAACACTCTTTTCAGGGAGCTCTTTGCTTCTTTGTTCCTTAAGGAAAAGATCTATGAGTTTAGCATAGCAGAGACAATATTAGTAAATATTTGCACAACGGCATCCACGAAGGGGTTGAGTTCAGGCTGCAAGTAAATAATGACCACAGGTGCAAGGTAACAGAGGACGTCAGCGAAGTGGGCACTGCAGGTGGAGAGGGCCTTCTTCCTGCCCTCTTTGGATCACATTCGCAAAATGACAATCCCAATGCGTGTGTAGAAGAAACAAATGCTGAACCAAAATGATAAACCAGAAAGCTAACAACTGAGGAACCCACAGTCTGGGCCAGTGAGCTATCATCATACTCCAGGAGCAAGACAGCAGGGGATGTCACAGAAGAAGAAATCCACCTGATTCAGGCCATAGTAGGTCAGTCTAAATGTGAAGGAGGTCTGGATGAGCCGTGAACACAGCCCTCTGACCAGGCTGCTAAGACCAAACCTACACAGACTTCGTCTCATGATGAGTGAATACCTCAGCGGGTAACAGATGGCCACAAAGCGGTCAAAGGACATCACAGAGTAGATACTGGGTCAGTTCTCACCTTGGCAAGACAACAGAGATGTCACAGAAGTAGTCCACGTGATTCAGGCCACAGTATCATTTTGCTGAACCAAAATGATAAAACCAGAAAGCTAACAACTGAGGAACCCACAGTCTGGGCCAGTGAGCTATCATCATACTCCAGGAGCAAGACAGCAGGGATGTCACAGAAGAAGAAATCCACCTGATTCAGTCCAGGTGGATTTTTAGGTCAGTCCAAAAGTGAAGGAGGTCAGGATGGAGGCATGAACGCAGCCCAGTGACCAGGCTGCTATCACCAAACCCACACAGACTTCAGGTCTCATGATGAGTGAATATCTCAGGAGGTGTCAGATGACCACAAAGCAGTCATAGGGCATCATGCTAGAGGCAGCCTTCAGTGGCTCCCAGGAAATGGTAGAAGATCTGTGTGGCACAGCCCTTGTAGGAAATGGCCCAGCTCTGGCAAGAGAGATAGAACAGCATCTTGCGGCAGGTGACTGTTGGCAATACTATATCAAAAATGGAGAGCAGCCCTAAGAAGTACATGGGGTTTGGAGGTCAGAGGAGGAAACCATTGCTATCATGATGAGTAAGTTGCCGATCAGGGTGAAGAGGTAAACGAACAAGAAGACGGCAAAGAGCACAGTCTCCACTCCCTGAGTCTGAGGGATTCCCAGCAGAGTGAACTCACTCAGCTCTGTGCAGTTCCTCATGTTCCTGCAGGGCTGATCTGGGCAGAGACAATCTCATGAAAGTGTGACCGTGGAGGGCGATCATTGACTAACACAATATGGACATGTTGATTATCCAATCAATATGTTCATTTTGGTGATCTCTGTATAAACAGAAACAAGGCCTTCTGCCAAAGTTAGTTACTGGTCCTAAAGCAAGTCTCTGGCTTCATCTCTCAAGATGTCCCATTCTTTCATGATTTTGGAACCCAGAACAAATGCAGTATAGTATTGTAATCTACTACTAGAGTTAAATTAAGGTCTGATAATCGAATTATCCAAATTCAGTTCTCACACAAATGAAGCCACTGTTCCAAACGGGAAACATGGTTCTGATTTCTTCAGAGTGTGTTTCCCTGACAGTGAATGTCAAAGATGTGATTAAACAATTAAATGTTCGATGGCATAATAGTCCCCAGTATTCTGGAGAATCAGGAAAAATGGGAATCTTTGAAGTTGTTCAACTCTACTGGCCAGCCTATTGTTGCTACAGGACATAGAGCTCAGGCACATTCATTTTCCCTCCCATGTCTGGAGCGCATGCACAGGGTGTGCTACCACCTGCCATTTTCCAACTGTCAAACTCTCTCCTACCCTTCAGGTATTTGGAAAAACCTGCAGCAGCATTGAGAGGCTTGCCCTGAAGACAGGCAGGTTATGTTACAAAGTTGTCCTTCAGTACTTCCCTGGTCTTGTCTAATTTAAAATCATAGTTTATGAATGGAAATAAAGTACACAGGAAATCATCATTAATAACATTGAAATCAAAGAACCTCAATAAATAATTTTTAAGTAAAAGAAATGGTATAATTGTATTACAGAGAATATGTGAAATTTTATGAGATGATGTTTATAAAGTTCCTGAGCCATATTTTCGTTTATAAATATGGTATTTATAATTCTTTGAATGTGGAGGGAATACATATTTACAGATTTATCTTTTAAGCAGTTGTCCTCCAACCCCCCATTACTCTGATATTCCTTGCAGTTTTACAATAGTAAGTGGTTTTTTTTGGTTTGTTTTTTGTTGTCTTACTCTTTGGGGTTGTTTATTATTTGTTTTAGCTACTAATTATAGGTAACTAGTAGCTACAAATTATACTAATTATAGCAACCCATGGAGCTGACCCCCCTCCCGGTAAGGGGCTCGGCCATCCCATGGCTGAGTCCAACATTGCTCCAAGGGTTTGCTCTCATGAGCGGGGAGAGACCATGCTGGCTGGACTCCGAGTGGAGTTTTGGGCCCTGCCCTTTCCTCTGCCTCCATGCCAGTTGTCCCAGAAGAGAGAGACCCACCCACACCAGACTCAGCTAATTTTGGGCGACCCGGAAGAGATCCTGACCCATCCACTTCAGACCCACAGCTGTGTTGCTCAACCGCCCCATGTGGAAGCAACCCATGGAGCTGACCTCCGGTAAGGGGCTCGGCCATCCGCTGGCCAAGTCCAACATTGCTCCAAGGGTTTGCTCTCATGAGCGGGTGAGACACCATGATGGCCGGACTCGGAGTGGAGTTTTGGGTCCTGCTCTTTCCTCTGCCTCTATGCCAGTTGCCCGGAAGAGAGAGACCCACCCACGCCAGACCCACATGTCCCTTACGAGCGGCTGCTTTGCAGCTGTGTGATATTTTTTATAGGATACTGAATTTTGCATAAGGTTCTTCCCAATTTCTTTCACATTTATACATAGTAAACAGTTATAGACATGTTTTAACTGATACCAGTAAGCCTGGCAAGAAGCCAGAACAAACCACACATCATGCAGTTAGTCATTCTCAACATCCAGACTCCATAGTTCCTCAGAGTTTCATCCAAGAGCAAACCTGATCTTCCCCCTTTAAGTTTCATCTGTAAATGCTCGGGTTGAGAGCCTTATACTGAGACTATACCACCTATACGGTGAAGCCGGCAAGCTACTGTGTTTTATTTACTTCTTATGCCAAAGACTAGTAACTATTATGGACCTCAGTTCCATAACCTGAAGAATGGTTTCAGGCTCCTCTTGTCCCTGTAGCAAGTAGATGCCCTTGGGTTGCACTTGCTTGTGACAGGACTAATGGAGATGTTACTAGTGCCCATTCGAAGCAAATTGATGAACAATGGGAAGACAGTGATACTAATTATAGAGGGATTTTCTGATAATGATGGTTAGGAAAAAAATCGTATCTCAGACACTTTTTTTGAGCACCACTGGGTTTGTATATATTTTATTTTATTTATTTTTTGAATATTTTATTATATCACTGTGATATATACAATTACAAAGATGTTCATATATGTTTATATTTGGGTTTTGGTCATACAGTGTTCCAGCACCCATCCCTCCACCAGTGCCCATTTCCCGCCACCAATGACCCCGATTCCCTCCCCCTCCCTAGCCTGCCTCTATGGCAGGTTCTTTATCTTTTTCTCTCTTTGTATTTCTTTATCACTCTTTCTCTCTTCCTTCTCTTACATATTGTGAATTATAATACGCATACTTAGAGGTTAGCATGTGTATGTTTTTGCTTGTATTTAATGCTCAGTTCTAGGTTGGTATTAGCACTTTCGACAATCATTAGCACACTATTCCCTTCTCTGTCTTACCTAACCTCTGACTTCCACATGTTTGTGGTAATTTTCATTTTGACAAGACCTCCTGATCTCCTGATCCATATTTCACCTGACCTTGGAGATTGGTATCATAATATGTATTTATACATATATGTTGTGCAAATAAATGCTGTCATTCTATATCTGTCTTTTTCCTTCTAGCTAATTTCATTCAACATGATCCTCTCCATGTCCATCTATATAAAGGCAAATTTCATGACTTCATTTTTCCTAACAGCTGCATGGTATTCCACTGTGTAGATGTACCAAAGTTTCTTTATCCAGTCATCAGTTCTCAGGCACTCTGGTTTTTTCCAGATTCTGGCTATTGTGAATAGTGCTGCTATGAAAATAAAACTGCACATGGTGTTTCTGCTGTGTGTTTTTGGCTTCCCAGGATATGTTCCCAGGAGTGATATGGCTGGGCCAAACAGGAGCTCAATTTCTAGTCTTTGGAGGAATGTCCAGATTATTTTCCAAAAAAGGCTGTACCAGTAGACATTTCCCCCAACAATGGCTGAGAGTCCCTTTCTCCCGCATCCATGACAGTGAAAGAATGGCCCTCGCCCACAGAACACAAAAACAGGTACCAGGAGTAACTGACAAAATGATGGCTCAACCAAGAATAACTGATAAAATGATGGCTCGACAAGAGCACAACAGGAAGGGCCTTAAGCAAATAATTCCAGGGAGGGCTATAAGACAAACATTCCCGAGAAGTTGCTCTCTATATTTGGTGTGGTATGCAAAAGACTGGGAGACTGGCCCATGCCATGCCAAATATGGAAAGGAGTATTAGGCACGCTCAGGTTGGTAGGTGATGGTTACCTGGTACAAAGTGATTGGCTGCCTGCATGCAGACCTTGATGTAATATTTTAAATCTATTGGATGGTTATGCGTGGGCTTTTCTGTAGCGGCGGGAATTATCTCTTAAAAGATCCTCTCTGGAAGGGCTCGGGGCTCTTAGCTGCTGACCGCTTGGGGTCCACTATGAGCCCGAGTATACTCATTTATTAATAAAACCCTTGCTTTTGCATAGGACTTGGTCTCTCAGAGTTTTCCTTGGTAGCGCGGTGTTCCAAGGCTCCCAGTCAGTCACCCCATAGGGTGGCCAACCCTTACATTAGCACTTGTTGTTCTTGGTCTTTCGGATATGTGCCAGTCTCTGTGGTGTGAGATGATATCTCATTGTGGTTTTGATTTGCATCTCTCTGATGATTACTGATGAGAATTTTTTCATATGCCATTTGGCCATCCTAATTTCTTCATTGTCGAAATTTCTTTTCAACTCTACTCATCATTTTTTGATGGGGTTGGCTGTTTTCTTCTTGTAAAGTTCTACCAGTGCCTGATATATCCTGGATATTAACCCTTTATCAGATGGGTATAGGATGAATATTCTTTCCCATTCTGTTCACTCTATTTGTATCTTGGTCACTGTTTCTTTTGAGGTGAAGAAGATTTTTAGTTTCATGTAGTCCCATATGTTTAACTTTACTTCCGGTTGCTTTATTAGTGGTGTTTCATCTTTGAAGATGCTTTTAGCTTCAAAGTCGTACAGTTTTTTCCTATATTTTTTTGACATACTTTATGGATTCAGATCTGATATTGAGATAGTTAATCCATTTTGATCTGACTTTAGCGCATGGTGTTAGACAGAAGTCCAAATTCATTTTTTACATGTTGCTGCCCAGTTTTCCCAGCACCACTCTTACTAGGACTCTTTTTTAATTAAATATTTTATTATACCACCGTGAGATATACAATTACAATGTTGTTCATGTTTGGAGGTTTAGGTCACATAGTGTTCCAGCACCCCGCCCTCCACCAGTGACCATTTCCAACCACCAATGTCCCCAATTCCCTCTCCTCCCATAGCCTGCATAAATGGCAGGTTCTTTATCTCTTTTCTCTCTCCCTCTCTCTCTGTTCCTTCTCTTACACATTTCTTACAAGGACTCTTGACTGAGGGCTTCAGCTCAGGGCTTCAAGGAGGTCCTGGCAGGCAGAGCAGTCTGAGATAGAGTGTGGGTCTGCTTGGACAGAGTCTCACCCAGGGAGTGGACTGCTTGTCCCTTGCTCTCACTGTCGTGGACAGGACATGCCACAATCCTGCTAAGAGAGATCTACAACTTTGGGTGTGGAACAAAGTGAAAGTTTGGAATTTTCTATTGTTCCCTTGCTTAGTCACACAGTCGCTACTTTAAGTAGGTCCCTAGAAGAGGGCCTGTACTTCCTGTAACTGAAACTCTCCAGACTGTTGGTGGCTGGCGATCTGGTGGCTGCTGGAGGAGATAGGTGGGTTGATTGCTCCCCTTGTCTGGTCCCTGCTCTGGAGGTTGGTATGTTGACCCTTACCCCTAGCTGTGCTTAGGAAGTGCAGCTCCCAGAGGGTGTTCTTTAGCCAGCCAGGCTGTACCCAGGAATCAAACCCTCTCTGGCCCAGGACTCGGAAATACTAGCCACTGTACTACCTGCCAGTCTCTCTCTCTCTCTCTCTCTCTCTCTCTCTCTCTCTCTCTCTCTCTCTCTCTCTCTCTCTCTCTCTCTCTCTCTCTCTCTCTTTCTCTTTCTCTGCACAGGGGACTTGAGCGCTGGTGGAGTTATCATTGCCTCGAGGGCCCGGAAGTCTTAGCATTTAGGACATCCTGTGGGACTGGAGGGGAATCCAGCCTTGTCCTTCACTCCTCTTCCTGTGCAAAGTGAGTGTTTTTTCTTTCACTTCTCTTTCCCTCCATCGCCCCCCTCATCCACTTTGATGGGTGCCGAACCCAGCAGTGTTTAAGGATCACTGCAAGGCTTGGGAACCATATATGGTGACAGGGATCAAACCGGGTTTACCACATGCAAGACCTGAACAAAGGACAGTGCCAGAAATGTCTCTTGGGCCCTGATTTCTCAGTCTATGGAGTGGAAGCAGCTCTTCAAGCACCCCTACACCTGATGGATTGAACTCCTAAAGCCTCCTAGAGAGAAAGTCCATGTACCTGCCTTTCCTACTTCCTTTATGGTCCTTTAGGGTTTAGTCACCCACTTTTCTTCTACCTCACCCACATAGCTTCCCTGCTGGCATGTTTATTCTACCCCCTGATGCTGGCTCCTATACATGCTGGCCAGCTCTTCCTGATTCCCCAGAGAGGCTGGGCCTTTCAGGGGTTCCTGAAGGCCTGCCTCACAACCACATCACTGGGTTTTTTGGTGTTTTTTTTTTTACCCAGCTGCATCGGAGTCAAGGTAGCAAAGTCTGGCCAGTTTCATCGCTTAACTTTTGTTCAGTGATTGAGAGTCAGCAGGTGTCTGTGATCAGTTCAGCACTGCCTGCTGCCGCGTGCCTTAGTGGGACAGTCACAGGCAGAGGAGGGCCCCGAGGCTGAGATGAGGGAGTTAGAGATCCCCATGCTGGGCCTTTGTCTGTAACTGCTGGAAACCAGCCCAGTGAATGGCTCACTGTGACTACTGCTTGGTCTCCCTGGTGGTACTGACGAGATTCTGGCACACTCCAGTTACCTGTTTCTGATGCCAGCATTCCTTCAGCTGCCGCCACAGCACCCCCCAAAGTATTTCTGGCAGTGTGGGGGTAGCATGTGAGTAGACACTGCTGTGGCTGAGCTTGGGGTGCAGACAGGAAGTTCACAGCATTCTGGTACTGGAGTGGAGTGTTCCAATGGGTTGTTCCTGTGCTCATCTCTGCTGTTACCACAGTCCCTGGCATCACCATGGCGCGTCCCTATGGCCTCCTCAACGAGATGCAGGAAGCAGGTAAGTGGAACCCAACCCAGCTTCTGAATAGCCATGGGGGTGCACGGCCTTGGCTGGCTGCCACGGGGACACAACTGACACTGTCTGTGCTCTGTCCCCCTACAGTGCCACTGAAGGGAATCTCCGTGAGCGTGTCCATTCTCGAGTTTGTGGCCAATGTGGCCGTTATGCTGGACTATGAGAACAAGGAGGCTGTGCCTGTTGAGGCCTTCTTTGTGTTCCCCATGGACAAGGACTCTGCAGTCTACTCCTTTGAGGCCATCGTGGATGGAAAGAGGGTTGTGGCAGAGCTGCGTGACCTGGAGACGGTGCGGGACTCAATCAGGCATTTACCTCCCACTTGCTTCCTGAGTCACAATCTGAGGGGGCTTGAGCAAATGCTACTGCCAGGGGCACAAGCTCCTCCCCTGTTGTACTACCTGGGACTGCTGTGAAGTGCTCAGCGTGGCTGGGGTGGCCAGCGGGCAGACCTGTGACATCAGCCCCTTACCTTCCCTAACCTGAAGGCCCACAGCGAGTAGGAGGAGGCCCTGAGTCAGGGTCATAAGGCCTTTCTCCCGGAGGAGGACAAGCCTCTGGGGACGTTTTCTGCTGCAGTGTGGGCAACCTGCCCCCCGGCTCACGGGCGCTCCTCACCCTGAAGTATGTGCAGGAGCTGGCCCTGGAGGCCGATGGTGCCCTGCACTACGTGCTCCCGGCTATCCTGAACCCGCGCTACCAGCTCTCAGGTGAGTGGCCTGTACCTGGAGGGCGAGCACTGCCCTCCTCAAGGTCTGGGGTGCTACAGGTGTGGGAGAGGTGACAACCACGACACTGTTCTCAGGCTCGGCCGAGAGCAGCTGCCCCAGCCCGCAGCCAGCGGCGGTGCCTTTGGAAGCTTTGCCCTACACACTCAGCCTGGCCGCCTCCATCCGTTCCCGGCATGCCATTGACAGGATTCAGTCCAACTGCTCCTTAAATGCCACCAAATATCTTGGGAGTGATAGGACGTCTGCTGAGGTAGGTCAGGGGTGCAAGCTCACTTGGGGCCAGCACCCTTACTTAGCCTTGGGGTTTGACCTAGATCCTTGGGATTTCTAGATGGTTCTCTATCCCCTTTGAATGAGGGAAAGAAGCTCGTGGCCCTCGGTGTCCACCACCACCTAGGTGATCAGAGATCGGCCCCATATGACCATTGGTCCTCTCCCGCCCAGGTCTCCCTGGCCAATGGTCACAAGTTTGACCGAGATGTGGAACTGCTGATCTATTACCAGGAAGTGCACACGCCCAGCGTGACCGTGGAGATGGGGAGAACCCAGCGCCAAACCTGGTATGTCCGGCCTTCCCACGGGGCCCCTCCCTCACTGTAATCACACACACCTCTTTCCTTCATCTAGCACTGGGTCCAACATACTATATTGGTGGCAGCACAGGCACTGTGCCACGTGTGCCCCAATGGCTCGGGATGCTGACCATCGCATGGTGATATCTCGTAGGGAACTGAGTAAAGGATGCAGACACATAATTCATAAGAAGAAACAGCTCCTTACAAACTCAAAGGGAAAGTGATGTGTGACATCGTCCCTAAATTCTCCAAGGTTTGCACCTTTCCCTGTCGGGAGCTCCGCCAGTGTCCCCGACAGTGCCGGGAAGTGAGTTCCCTTCTACCTCCAAAGCCGGTGAGGAATGGATGAAAACTCAGGAATCCGATGCAGTTTTAAAAGGCTTTACTTATCACAGGTTCAGGCATACAAATCAGCAAAAGGAAAAGCCCGGTCCTTAGGATTCCAGGCTAGAACCCCAGCCACATGTAGGCCAAGATGGCGGCCACCACGTGTAAAGGCTTTGTAAAAGGGGAAGAAGACAAGACTTCCAAGAAGGGTGAGCGCTCACAAAAGAGAGAGCCCAAAAAAGAAGCACTGGAGAAAGGAAACAGGCTAGTTTTATACCCCTGCAACTTAGACCTTCCTCCCACTGTCATGGAAAGCAGGGAGGGTCAAATGCCCTTAGGTAATCCCTCCCTGCACCTCACCTAGGCCCTTTTATATGCTAATGTTTTGAGCCAAGATCTGCCTGGAAATGCCTTTATAGGGTAGAGAAGGGGGGTTTCTGAGATGGCATGTCTCTGTACCAAAGACTAATACTAATGCCAGTTAAATATTTCTCCAAGCCTTCACAAGTCTCTTCTACTTCATTGTAGTTTTGTATTTTAGTTGCCTTTGAGTATATCAGGGAGCCATGCTTGTTTGCTTGGAAGCAAACAGCATTTCTCTCTGGTCTAATTACTTTTGGGGTCCTACGTGGCCAGGCTAATATGCTGGTAAGATCTAGCTAGTCCCACGATGATTGTGGAAGCATGGGAGAATATTTATACCAGCTAGTACAGCATACATGGTCAGATAAACTGCCACATTTAGACTACCCCCTTATCTACAAAGTGATTTGCAGGCGGCAATTCAGAGCAGATGTAGAGGCCCTTAGGAGTCCTGCAACATTTCCCTTTCGGGCACTGTCACTCTCTCTGATCTGTTTGAAGCAAAAGCAACTTTATTCGTATGGGTCAAAATGAGTGGTCATGTTGGTTAAGTTTGCTTTGGAGAATCTTCCCTGTGGAACCTACATCTAAGTAAAATGTTCACTGGACATTTCTCTGGCATGTGAATGTCAAGTGTCTGGGGCCATGGACAGCAGCCCCCAACATGAATGAAGGAGACCTAGATCTTGCCAGAATTCATCCCTGCGAAACAGAATGGGATGGACTTAGAGAAAGTCTGCCTTGTCACTGCAAGAAAGGAAAGAAAGAAAGGCACCTATGCAATGGGAAGTTCTGGATAGCAGATCTCATTTTACTGAGCACAGTTTAAGCCTTTTACACAATTTTGGGTGGAGGAGGTACAAACAAAAATCACATGGCATTTGTAAGCTTCTGGGCTGTTGCAACAGATAACCATCAGATTTAGCATTTGCAAGGTAACATTTGCATGATAAAATCATTGATTTACATATCCCTGTGATGAGAAGACTAGGCACATCCTGCCTCACCTAATATGTAAATCATTTGCCTGCCAGTCTCCAAGTGGATAAGCACAGAGCTTTTAATTAGGTGTAAAGTCTTGAGCATCCTGAAGCTCCAATGCCCTGAGAACAGAGCCCACCTCTTGGCCCAGTTCTTCAGGATCTTATGGTAGACCATGCGGGGACCCAACACTAGCAACTTAGAGCCCAACAGTCAAGGATTAGTGAACAACCAAATGGTTATACTGACTCAGCGTATTTCATTGGCAGTTAGACTGCTACTGCAATTTTAATATTTTGTTATACCCCGTGAGGTATACAATTACAAAGATATGATTGGGTTTCAGTCATACAGTGCTCCAGCACCCATCCATCCACCAGTGCCCTTTTTCCACCCCAATTGTCCCAGTTTTTTTTTCTTTCTAGTTTTTGTCATCATCTTTCCTCCTCCTCCGGTTTCAGACGCATTTACTTAGCTCTCTGTTTTTTCAAATAACAGTTGATCCTGGGAGTCTCGAGGGTCCTTTTTGTCTTATGGTGCTTCTCGGTTTTCCAAGTAGATTCTCTAATGGGAGCTCCATCTGCAATGGTGAGTTTCTACCCAAACATCCCAGAGACTCAGCCCTTGGTGGCCTGTGGAGAATTTGTCTTTGTCATGGACTGTTCAGGGAGCATGAACGATGCCATGAATAGGGATTCACCTCAGTCACGCATCGAGGCAGCCAAGGTGAACCTCTTTCTTCTTCACATACTCCAGGGTGGATACACCCGTGAGTGTATGGGCTAAGTTGGTCTGGGGCCTCTCCTCCGGCTACAGCTTTCATGACCGCTCTGAAGCTTTGGAACACAGTCTGGTGGGTGGAGTGGTAACGGCTGCCGCTCAGGAATGACATTGCAGGCAGCGGGTCTGAGCTGGCTCCTTCGTGTTCTCTTCTTTCAGGAAACACTGGTCCTGCTGCTGAAGAGTTTGCCCTTGGGGTGTTATTTCAATATCCTTGGATTTGGGTCTACCTATGAGGTCTTCTTTACGTAAGTTTCTAGAACGTGTCTGAAAAAGAGACTTAGAAAAGGGCTGGAGAGCGAGTGCAGTGGGGAAGGTGCTTGCCGAGTACGTGGCCGAGCCAGCCAGGAGTAAGCTGCAAGAGGCACAGCTGGGATTAAATAGAGGCAAAAAGATACACATGACAACCCTTTAATGTATATTCTGTAATCCATAGTCTGGAGGGGAAGGAAAAGAGAAAGAGAGAGAAATGGAAAGAACTAAAGAACCTGCCATGGAGGAGGGCTGGGGAGGGGGAGGGAACCGGGGACGTTGGTGGTGGGAGATAGGTACTGGTGGAGGGATGGGTGCTGGAACACTGTATGACCAAAGCCCAAATATGAACTTTTTTAATTGTATATCTTTGTAACTGTAAAAATAAAAAATTAAAAAAAGAGCACTGCTGGGAGTGGCCCCAGAAAGAGACTCTGTGGACAGACTTGGCTGTCCTGGGGGCTACTGGGATTTCAGGAATGGGTGTATTCCTCAGGACTAGTGTGGAGTACACGCAGAACACCATGGATCAAGCCCTGAAGAGAGTGAAGCTTATGAAAGCCGACATGGGGGCACGGAGATCCTGAGTCCACTCCAGACTATTTACAGGAACGCCTCCATCCCGGGCCACCCACTCCAGGTAAGAAGGTGCTACAGGGCTTAGGAGGGCAGAGAACGAAACTTTCTATAACCAGAGCCCTGAACTTGCTTACCGCCAGAGGAGCCATTCATTGATTTTCTTTGAAGCTCTTTGTCTTCACCGATGGAGAAGTTTCTGACACGTCCATGGTCATTGAGGAAGTCAGGAAACACAGCCCAAAGCACAGGTAAAAAAAGAATGTGATTTCTCCTTGGTATCAGCATCAGTGAATCTCAAACATCACTCCTGCTACCCACTTGGGAATCGCTAAACAAAAAACTCTAAACATGCTGTTAAAGTATGACATACCCCAGAAACACGCAGTCCTGTCTTAGCCAGGAGTGATCACCCCTCACCACTCTTAGCAGGTCTCTTCTGTGCTTGGCTCTCACTTAAGATGCAGCAGTCGCCTGTCTCAGTGCCTGTGGAGATACACAGAAAATATATTGTGAGATGCTGCAGCTGCTCACTCAGTGCTCCCCTTAGGCCTTGGGTGGAGAGTACGAACCACCTTTATGTACTTTTCAACCTTATAGACACTGTAGGCACTGTCGCTTTTTCTATTACAGGTGTTTCTCATTTGGCATTGGAGAAGGCGCCTCCACCAGCCTCATAAAAGGCATTGCTCGGGCATCTGGGGGCACTGCCGAATTCGTCATGGGTCAAGACAGGATCCAGTCCAAGGTAGGTGCTCTGTGAGCAGAGGCAACAGGTCTCCTCCAGTGTTCACTCCCTTCCCCTTAGGAAAACAGGGTCCATGTGGGACTGTCTAGGCCCCTTCCTCCAGTCTTCCCATCCCCTCCCACTCGGTGTAACTCTCTTTGTCGTCTTCTCATCTCCTCACTCTGTCTGTCTTCTCTTACCTTCACACTCTCATACAATCTGCCCCTTCTCCTCCCCTTCTCCCCCGCTTTCTTGGGGATAACTAACTGCAGCCTTATCTTGAGTACTGCTGCTATTTCTTCCACCAGGCTCTGAGGACCCTGAAATGTGCTCTGCAGCCCTCGGTCGAGGGGTCTCTCTGAGCTGGGATCTGCCCTCTGGTCTGTCTGCACAGCTGATTTCCCCAACCACAGACATCCGTCTTTCAGGGCCAGAGGTTAATCATCTATGCCCAGTTGTTGGGGACAATGCCGGTGAGTCTCCTGGCCGGTGGGGTGACACTTGAAGCTCTGTGAAAAGAAGTGGAGACCTCTTTCCCGCTCACCCCCAAATACCCAGTCCCTCATTTTCCCTCATGAACATTCATGTATGGGGCTGGAATGCTGCTCCTATTCTGACCTTGTTCCTCCTCTTCTCTCTGCTAGCCAGGGGAGGCCGACAGGAGAGGTTTGCTTAAAGTACACGTTCCAAGGCAAGAGTCTGGAGAATAAGGTGACGTTTCCTCTGCAGAGCCAGCTGGACCCCACATGAGAATGCCCTTCACCTCTCCTGCTGTCTCTCTGGGTGGGCTCTGTTCCCACTCCTCAGCTTTTTTTCCTTTTAGCTTCACTGTCCACCGCCTGGCTGCCAAGTCCTTCATCCAAGCCAAGGTCATGGGCCTCAAGGAGACATCCCAGGAGGATGTGAAAGCCATTGTTAAAGTCAGCCTGGAGTCTGGGGTCATGAGTTCCCACACCGCTTTCATCGCCATAGACAAGGAACTAAACAAGCCAGTGCAAGGGACTACGGCTCGCAGGGACATCCCGATGCCGATGTTCTGTCTCTCACCAATATGCTTGTTTCAAATCAGTGAGTTTGACCTCATCTGAACTCAGCATCCAGGATGTCTGAGCATTCCATTTCATGGAAGAGCTTGTGAAAGATCCTCATTGGCATTGTCCCTTCTCCCCCTTGCAGCTAGGATTTCTGGCTGGTATTGCAGCCTTTTGCCTGGGGAACATTAAAACAGAAAGCACACAAAAATAATAAATTGAGTTGTCGCATAGTATAAAGCAGCAGCTGATAGCAAACAGTCTAGTGGAAGGGAAGAGAATTGTGCGGGTGCCAGGAAGCCTCCAAGACATGTCCCTGAGGACTTGAATTAAGAGAGAAATCCCCTAGGCAGGATCCTGAGATTGGGTGAAATTAGTTCTAGTGGCAAGGAGATGCTGTATTAGACAGAGGAGTTAAACAAAAAAAGGAGGGCATGGAGCAATAGTACAATAGGGTTGAAGGGTACTTGCCATGCATGTGGCTGACCCAGGTGACTCCCTCCCACAAATAGGAGTTTAAAGGCTCCTATATTAAATTCTTTTTTTTTGTTTGCTTTTTTGGGTCACACCCGGCGATGCTCAGGGGTTACTCCTGGCTCTTTGCTCAGGAATTACTCCTGGCAGTGCTCGGGGGACCATATGGGATGCCGGGATCGAACCTGGGCCGGCACAGGTCGGCCACGTGCAAGGCAAACGCCCTACCCGCTGGGCTATTGCTCAGGACCCAACCTATATTAAATTCTTTAGGTGCACTTTTAACTTGAAATGCTTATGAATATCCATATGAAGTATAGAGAGAAGTGTTTTGGCATCTGAGGAAAGGTCAGGAATGAAGATAAACCTTTGGTCATACTGAACATCAAGGTAATGACTAGTCACATGGGAGAAAGAAACTTTTTAGGGGCCGGAGCAATGTTATAGTGTGGAGGTTGTTTGCCTTGCACTCGGCCCACCTGGGTTCTATCCCCAGCATCCCATATGCCCCCGAGCAGCACCAGGAATAATTCCTGAGAGCAGAGCCAAGAGTAACCCCTGAGCATTGCCAGGTGTGTGTGACTCCCCCAAAAAAAAGATGAACTATTCAAAGGTATGAAGGGAGATAGAAAGGGGAAGACTCTGAAACACTAGAGGATAAATCGTAGCTAGTCAGAAGTCCCCAAGCACTGGGCCTGAGATACAGTGGGAAAAATTACAGACTATATATTTTATACATATGGAGAGAGCTTTAAGGAGATTTTTAACACGCAGGTGTATCTGAATGGATCTCTGGAGAACACTTGGACAGTAACTCTGCACCTCCCTCCCCCACAAGAAAAGAAGACTACTTGGAAAAGAAAGTGAGTGAATATTCACAGTAGAAAAATCTGTGGAGGGCCTGAGCGATAGCCCAGCGGGTAGGGCATTTGCCTTGCACGCGGCTGGCCTGTGCCGGCCTGGGTTCGATCCCGGCATCCCATATGGTCCCCGAGCACCGCCAGGAGTAATTCCTGAATGCAGAGCCAGGAGAAACCCCTGAGCATCGCTGGGTGTGACCCAAAAAGCAAAAAAAAAAAAAAAGATGAAGAAGAAGAAGAAGAAAGATCTGTGGAGCCGGAGCAAGAGCAGAGTGAGTAGGGTGTTTGCCTTGCATGTGACCAACCAGGGTTCGATCCCAAGCATACCATATGGTCCTCCAAGCACCGCCAGGAATAATTCCTGACTGTAGAACCAGGATTAACCCCTGAGCATTCCTGGGTGTGACTCAAAAAGCAAAAAAAGAAGGAGAGAGAGAGAGAGAGAGAGAGAGAGAGAGAGATCTGTGATAGAACAAAGGGGTGAAAGAATCAGACCCTACAGAGAAGTCAAAAGGGAAACAGATACTTGGTTAATAATAACAGATACTTGACTGGTTATTGCTAATCTAATTGAGCAATTTGACTTAGATCAAGAAGAAATCCCTATTTTAGGATGTTGAAGCAAATCAGTGGTGGGAAGCGAAAACTTTTTGCAAATATTGAGCTGGAAAGGGGCAGGCATAGGCTTGCTCGCCTGCCTGGGGAAGAGGCTGCAGCTGTGCGTCTGGTCTCTGTAGAGGTTAATCGGAACACCCTGCAGAGGTGACCTGAGGGGAAGAGAGGGTGAGGTCCAGGGCTGTGCTGAAGGAAGTAGGACAACCTCCCACCTCAGAGCTTGAACTGAATTCTTAGACCAAGAGGTGAATTTTTTGAGGTTCCAATAGTTTGTGCGACTGATTTGCACGTGAAAATGGCAGCAGGCAATCTGAGGAAGGGCGAGATGAGTGACTGTGGAAACAGGCTCTTTCCTGGTCCTGGAATTCACCCACTCTCTGGAGCAGCTCTGGTTAAGAATGGAGCTGAGGTGCCAGAGTGATAGCACAGCGGGTAGGTCAGCCTTGTGCGTGGCTGACCCATGTTCGATTCCCAGCTCCCATATTGTTTTCCGAGCACTGCCAGGAGTAATTCCTGAGCAAAGAGCCAGGAGTAACCTCTGAGCATCGCTGGGTGTGACACAAAAAGAAAAATATATGGAGTTGAGTGTTGGCTTAACCTCACCGTTGGGGTTTTGCTGGGTGGAAGGAGGTGATGGAAAGATGGAAAGGGAACTAGAGCACCAAGTTGAAGATCTTGAGAAGAGAGTGGTCAAGTTGGGGTTAAAGGGTACAAGAGCAGAGATAGAAAAAGGTGAAGTGCTCAGAGATGAGAGACCAGGCAGGCCATATCTGAATCAGACCACTGGAAAAGCCAGACTCGGTGTTCACAGGGGGTTAGGGTTGGCACAGGTGAGCTGCCTGAGCACCAAAGCCTCTTCCCATACCCTACCTCCTGAGGAGGGCAAAGTCGACTGCTGATGCCACACATGGCAGTGAGGGGACAACAGTCATCTTGGGGAGAAGCAGCAGTCTGGAGGAGAATAGAATAGTGTTGCGAAAGAAGTTTCCCATCACAAGTCACACATTCCAGAGAGCACTGTGGGATGAGCTCACATATGCAGGGAGGTGGTCTCAGGTGGGATGCCACAAAGCTTTGTCCTGTGGGTTCTTTTTTGCAGTCCTTACCTTGCTGCTTACGTTTCAAGTGCAGCTCCCCAAAATATGCATCTGCATCACAGATAGCCTCCAGTGTCCCGAGAAGATACACTCTGTGGTTAAGCTCAAATGAGGCTGCCTGATGTGCTCTTGTGTCCCACCAGAAAGGATTACTGCTTTTTTTTCCAGTTTAATAAAATTTTATTTGACTTTTTTTCTAAAAGAAAGGTCCCCAAATTTATTTTTTTAGATATACTTTTTTTTTTGGTTTGGGTCATTCCTGGCAGCACTCAGGGGACCATATGGGATTGAAAGAATCAAACCCGGGTTGGCCGCTTGAAAGCACCCTCCCCACTGAACTGGGGGTTCTTTAATGGGCCGGGCGCTTGCTCTGGCCCATTAAATGGTGTCTTGCTACACTTTAGTTGGCGCTGGACTGTGGGTCAGCCAGGCCAAGGGTCAGGACCCCTTGGCCTGACCTTCTCTTTTCACCACTCTCTTTTCCTCCCCCACAGTGCCTGGGGATGATCTTCTGCAGCTTATCGAACTCCAAAGGGCCAATGGCTCCTGGGAGCTAGATGAGGGTCTGGCCACTGTCCTCGGGCTGAGTTTGGTGGACATGGTCGCGGCACTACCTGTCAAGGTAAGACTCGGAGAACGGGAAGGAGGTATGGTGGTTTTGAGTGACTATAGAGTCAGAAATGAGAACCGGGCCAGTCACAGCTCAGTCGAGGAAGGGACGTATCAGACACCCACGGACCGAGACCAACGGGATTTCTAGGTGAATTAGAGCAGGAAGGACAAGCAGCCAGTGGTCAGGTAGGAGTCGATGATTCAAGGGCAGTGGACTAGAGGAAGGAGGTAGAACTTATCTGCTTTCCCTGCCAATCACTCCAGATAGAATCAAAATTCCTGAGCAGCCACAGACAGAGAAAGAGTAGAGGGCTGCTGCCCTGAAACTCCGGCCTGGCATTGTGGCGCGCACATGGTAAAGTGACAGACCAGCCTGGGTAGCAATGGGAGGGAGTTAGAGAGGTCCGGGAGCTCCAGAGAAGGCTGTTTTGTCGTGCAGGGTGTGGAGGCCTCCAGCTGGGCCACAGTCCTGGCCGTGACCTGGCTGCACACACATGGGCTGGGGAGGAAGTGTGAGTGGGAGCTTCTGGAAAGGAAGGCGGTGTCCTGGATTCACAACCACACAGGTAGGGGCACAATCCTAGGGCCCCTGCTGCTTTGTAAGATGGGGGGCCAGATGCTGGGGAAGGGGAGGGGGGGTCACATCCATTTCCCCCAGCTCAGCACCAGCCAAGTCAGAACAGAGTTCCTTCTGCAGGGCTGCCCCTTCTCATACCACTGATGGGCATCAGGGAAACCAGGGGTGCCAAGGGAGGTGTAGGGTCCCACATGGGGAACACAGGGGCCATTACCATTATTGTCCTAGTTGGTGGTTCTCAAGTGGGCTCTGGGGGCCATTTGGGCATCATGGATTGAACCTAATTTGGCCTCATGCAAGGAGAGGGCCTTACCCACTGCACTATAACCCCCAAAAGCCCAAGTATTGTTTTTTCAACACAGGCTCTGCCCTGCAAACACTTGTTGAAGCTGCCAATACCTTCCTGAATTCATCTGTGGATGCCGCCATCTTTGTCCTCTGAGCACACCAGCCTGGGCCCCTACTCACTGCAGCCTGTCTTCACCTCTGACATCTCTCCAGCCTGACTCTTGTCCCCCAAACCGCCTCCTGATTCCCTCTGGAGACAATCGTCCTTTCCCCTGCAGGAATCCTCTACCAAGTGTCAGAGGGCAGGAAGTTCTGGCGCAAGACAAGAAAGTCCATCGGATCACTATTAGCAACAAAATTGTGCAAAGCATCTAGGAAAAAAAAAGCCATCAAAGGAGTCCAAACTGGAAAGGAAATAGAGAATCATTGCTACTTACTGGGAAATGATAACGCTTTTAGAAAACATTAAAGACACCACAAAATATTACAATAGATTGTATTTGTGGGTCTAAAATTAGCATTATTTAACCTACAGGTTAAAGACAATATTCCTATCAAAGTACCTAAAGGCATTTCTCAAAGAAATAGAACCATAAAATTCTTTTTTTTTAATTTTTTTTTAATTTTTTTAAATTTTTTACTTTTACAATTACAAAGATATACAATTAAAAAGTTCATATTTGGGTTTTGGTCATACAGTGTTCCAGCACCCATCCCGCCACCAGTGCCCATCTCCCACCACCAACATCCCCGGTTCCCTCCCCCTCCCCAGCCCTCCTCCATGGCAGGTTCTTTATTTCTTTGCCTTTCTCTCTCTTTCTCTTTTCCTTCCCTTCCAGATTATGGATTACATAACATACATTAAAGGTTGTCATGTGTATCTTTTGCCTCCATTTAATGCTCAGTTCTAGGTTGGCATTAGTACCCTCGACAATTGTTAGCACACTGTTCCATTTTCTGTCTTACCTAGCCTCTGACTCCCACACATTTTTGATAATTTCCACCTTTGACAAGTCCTCCTGATACATGTTTCACTTGACCTTGGATATTGGTATCATAATATGTACCTATATATTTATGTTATGCAGATAAATGCAGTCATTCTGTATCTGTCTCTCTCCTTCTGGCTAATTTCACTCAACATAATCTTCTCCATGTCCATCCATTTATAGGCAAATTTTATAACTTCGTTTTTCCTAACAGCTGCATAGTATTCCATTGTGTAGATGTACCAAACCTTCTTTATCCAGTCATCGATTTTCGGGCACTCTGGTTGCTTCCAGATTCTGGCTATTGTGAATAATGCTGCTATGAACATAAAAGTAGGGATGGTGTTTCCGCTGCGTATTTTTGGCTTCCCAGAGTAGATTCCCAGGAGTGGTATGGCTGGGTCAAATGGGAGTTCAATTTCTAGTCTTTGGAGGAATGTCCATATTGTTTTCCAGAAAGGCTGTACCAGCCGGCATTCCCACCAACAATGGAAGAGTGTCCCCATTTCCCCACATCCACGCCAGCACTTGTTGTTCTTGCTCTTTTGAATATGTGCCAGTCTCTGTGGTGTAAAGTGATATCTCATTGTTGTTTGATTTGCATCTCTCTGATGATTAGTGATGATGAGCATTTTTTCATATGTTTTTTTGGCCATTCGAATTTCTTCCTTGCTGAAGTTTCAACAACCATAAAATTCTTAAAATTTGCAGAACCACTAAAGTCCACAAGAACCAAAGATTGAGAGAATAGTGGAGGCATCACATGCGCTGACTTATACACTTTTGCAACAACGTAGTGCAGGAACAAAGCAGATCAGTGAAATAGAACAGAGAGCTCAGGCATAAATTCACACATTTGTAGGCACGTAATATGTAATAAAGGAGCTAGAAAGATTTAGCAGATATGAGAAAAATATCTTCTACACAAGCATTGAGAAAATCAGATCACAATTTAATACTATCCATGAAAATCAACTCAAATAGACCAAAACTTAGTTCCTAGATACAAAACCCTAGAAGAAAATATTGGTGATACAGTTCTGAACTTCAACAGCAGAAGTATTAGAAGACAGTTACTTTACTAATGATTTCATAATTTCTGATGATTTTCCTTATATGTGGCACTAAATAACTAAATATCAGTGAGTTAGAAAAAAAGCAACAAAACTAATTCCTAGAGTCAGTGAAAAGATTGTGGTTACAAAGGGAAACCAAGAGAGCTGTGGTGTAGAAGAAATGAGAAAGGTATTTGCGCCGAGTAGTACCCACTAGGTACCCATTAGACACCAATGGAGGATAATGCTATAGCAGCCTAAACCAATGGAAAAAGACATTTTTAAAAGGCTGTCTTGGCCAGGGATGTTGCCCAGTTGAGAGAACATAGGCTTTGCATGTTTGAGGACCTGGCCTTGAGCCCCAGTACCAAACACAGACCCTCCACTGCAGGTGTCAGTACTGGATCTTTTATTAGTCTGGGTTTCCATTCCAGCTTTACCTGCATCTCCATATTTTCTGTTATTCTACTTTCCTATTTTGGAGGAGGTGACAACGAGGGCTGGACAGAAAGCCAGGTTAGAATCCTGGCTCTAAATGGATGGTGTGATCTTGAACAAACGCTGTGACCCTTCAGGAATTCACTGTCTGCAGCTGGTGCAACTAAGGCTCCAACCTGCTGCTGCTCTCAGCTCCGATGGGTTAAAACATGGAGCTGGGTCCCAGCGCCCTTTACCCAAGAAGCCAGAGGATTTGCCTCATGTACCTAGTGGAGATTTCTCCCAGGCCTTTCTTCCAGTTTTACTTATGACTGAGTGTGACCTTGGAAAATTGCCTGAAAGTTTGTTAGAAATGAAGATTCTAAGGAAAACCGGGGGTGTGGAACGAGGAATCATTTTAATGGGCTTCAGGTAGCTCATGCACATTGATTTTCCATGAAATAACTTTGGATCCAAGTCTGCAGTCTGGAAAGGCCCTGGGAATCTAATGAGAAAAGTGGCTGAACCCTTGGACCTGGAGACTTGTGGGACCACCCTTGGTTATGTAGAGCTGCCCTCAAACCAGCCTATTTTAAGGGGATCTGGTGTAATTTATCCTCTAGCATTCTCAGGCGCCATAAAGTGGCAGATGTAAATTCCTCAGGCCTGAACAAGATCATCATACTCAAGCATGTTTTGGGAGTGCTCTAAGTACCATTTGTGATTTTGGTGTTTCAGAACCTCTCCAGCCGGGCAGGGTGCCTCGGAGGCTAGCTGCTCCCATCTCCACTGTCGTGGTCACAGAAAGAGGGCCTGGAGCACAGTGCCCCCTGAGTCTCCCACTCAGACAGGCTCTGGCAGAGGCCTGTTGTGCACAGCCTTAGTGAAAGCCACAGTCTAGTGTCCCCATCTCCACGCGGAGGCTCATTCAGCATTTGCTGTCCCACTCCACAGCCACGGTTTCCTCATCTGTGCTGTCGCTCTGACCTCTCTGCTCTGTTCATAAAATGCCGTGTCATTCACATTTGAATCATTCCGACTGGAAGAAAACCTTCATGTTTGCCATTTCTCCTTTCATTTCTTCTGTCCCTGTTTGCCTAATGCGTTTTATGTTCACTCTGTCAGAACAGTCCAGACCAATAATACAGGATTATTCTGTTGTCTTGGAGAATTTACCCTTTTAAAACTATGTAATTAATCATGTTATCATTCATATTTCTTACTCTGAGATCTACTCAGTCTAAAATTATTTCAGTTTTTCTGATTTTAAATTAGAATTTGTATGGTTTGTGTTCGCTGTGCCCTTACTTTTAACCTATTTGTGCCTTTATAATTAAAGTGGGATTCTTCTAGAAAATATCACTTAGGACTTGTTTCCCATACCATACATATTGTCTTGTACCATACCTGGAAGTGCTCAGACATCACTCGTGGTGGACGCTGGGGACCATAAGGAGAGCCAGGAATTGAACAGGCACACAGAATGTTGCCTTGCACGCAGCCAATCACCTGACTTGCGGTATTATTGCTCTGTTCTTGTTCTCTATATTTTGGGAGGGGTTTACATCTGATGGTTGCCAAGGGATCACTTCTAGCAGGGCTCAGGGGACAGTTTTGGGTTCCAGGGATCAAATATTGTTGGTGCATGCAAAACCAACACCCTACCCATGATCTATCACTTCGGCTTCCATTTCCTCTGTATTTGTTGTTATTTTGGGGTCACACTTGGCAGTGCTAGGGGTAATTTCTGGCTCTGCACTCAAATTATTCCTGACAGTGTGAAGGGAACCGATACTGAAGATTGAACCCAGTCTGTCATTTGCTAGGCAATCACCCTACACACTGTACTATCTCTCCAGCCCCTCCTCTATGTCTTTAAATGCTGTATAATTCACATCTGAAGTGAATGTTAACACAATTGGATTTATATCTGTGTTAAACTGCTCTGCTTGTTTAATAATTTTTAAATCTTATTTGCCTTTTCTGGTTTTATAAAAGCACTTTATCTCCAGTTTCCATATGTCAATTTTTTTTTAGTTTCTGTCCTAGAATTTACAATATCTATTCAAAATCAATACCCATTCTGATCAAACTCTTCCCAAAACCAAAAGGCATGGGGTGGGGGCAGGGGGCAAGATTACTTCTAAAAAGAACTCCGTGTGGCCATTAGCACTGAAACCCCAGCCAGATACAGCAACACAGGACAGAGAAAACTACAGACCAGTAATCTGAGGAATACAGATGCAAGCGTCTTGACAAATCAAATCCAACAACAAATCAAGAGACAGCTATTATGCAGATTCCCATGCGAAAACAAAAAATGATGTACCTGGAATAGTAACATATAGGTAAATGCTGAAAGAGCCCTTGGGAAATTCTGAACAGTCACTTGATTAAAAAATGCTTAAATGGGGGCCATCCGGCTCTACCTAGCTCAGATGACCATGAGGCACCCAGGAGGAAGATGGGTTTTAGTTCCAGTCCATCACCTCAGTAGGGTCTCAGAAGCAGCCAGAGGAATCTCGCTCACCATAATCACCACCATTTTTTAAAAATTTTTATTATACCACAGTGAAACATACAGTTACAAAGGTGTTCATAATTGGCTCTTGGTAATAGTGTTCCAGCACCCATCCCTCCTCCAGTGCCCCATCACCACCACCAGTATACCCACACCCCTCCCGCCCACCCCCAAGCAGTTACCCACCCCTTTCTTCTTTTTTTCTCTCTGTCTCTCTCTGTCTCTGCAACTTTCTCCCCCTTCTTTTACACATTGTGGCTAGCCGTGCAGACATTTAGGGTTTATCATGTAAGTCTCTTTGTGTATATTCAGTGGTGAGTTGTAGTCTGACACTACCATTGCTTACACTCAGTTAAACACTGGTATATATTTATATCCCATTAATGAATGCAGTCATTCTTTATCTGTCTTTTTTTCTTCTGACTAATTTCACTCAACATGATAGTCTCCATGTCCATCCATTTGCAGGAAAATTTCACAATTGCATCTTTTTTAAACATCTGCATAGTATTCCATCATGTAGATGTACCACAGTTTCTTTAGCCAGTCCTTTGTTCTCGGGCACTTAGGTTGTTTCCAGATTCTGACTATTGTGAATAGCACAGCGATGAATAAAGAAGTACAGATAGTGTTTCTGCTATGTGTTTTTTGGTCTCTCGGGTATATTCCCAGGAGTGCTATTGCTGGATCAAATGGGAACTCAATATCTAGTTTTCGGAGGAATGCCCATAACTGTTTTCCTAAAAGGGCTGGACCAATTGGCACTCCCACCAACAGTGGATTAGAGTCCCTTTTTCCCCACATCCACGCCAGCACTGGTTGTTCTTGCTGTTTTATATGTGTGCCAGTTCTCTGTGGTGTGAGATGGTACCTCATTGTTTTGATTTGCATCTCCCTGATGATTAATGATGAAGAGCACTTTTTCATATGCCTTTTGGCCATTCGAATTTCTTCTTTTTTGGAAGTTTCTGTTCATTTCTTCTCCCCATTTTTTTGATGGGGTTGGCTGTTTTTTTCTTGTGAAGTGCTACCAGTACCGGATATATCCTGGATATTAAACCCTTGTCAGATGGTATTGGGTGAATATCCTTTCCCACTCTATGGATTGTCTTTGTATCTTGGTCACCATTTCTTTTGAGGTGCAGAAGCTTTTCAGTTATATAATCCCATTTGTTTACCTTTGTGTCCATTTGCTTGGTCATTGGTGTGTTGTCTTTTAAAGATACTTTTAGTTTTGATGTCGTAGAGTCATATGTTTTCTTCAATGTACCTTATAGATTCACGTCTGATGTTGAGATCTATAATCCATTTTGATCTGACTTTTGTGCATGGTATTAGAAGGAGGTCTAAGTTCATTTTTTTACATGTAGCTGCCCAGTTTTCCCAGCACCATTTGTTGAAGAGGCTTTCATTACTCCACTTAATATTTTTTGCTCCTTTATCGAAGATTAAGAGGTTGTATATTTGATGAATGTATTTCAGGATATTTAGTTCTATTCCATAGGTCTTTGGGTCTGTCTCTATACCAATACCACACTGTCTTAATTACAACTGCTCTGTAGTAGAGCTTGAGGTTGGGGAAAGTGATACCTCCCATCTTCTTTTTCCCAAGGATTACTATAGCTATTCGTGGGGGGTTTATTTCCATACAAATTTCCATACAAATTTCAGGAATGTTTGTTCAATTTCTTTGAAGAACATCATGGGTATCTTCATAGCTGAATCTGTATAAAGCACTAGGGAGTGTTACCATTTTGATAATGTTAATCCTTCCAATCCATGAGCAGGGAATGTGTCTCCATTTCCTCAGGTCCTCTCTTATTTCCTGAAGTAACATTTTGTAGTTTTCTTTGTAGAGATCCTTTACATTCTTTGTCAAACTGATTCCTAGGTATCTGATTTTCTGTGGCACAATTGTGAATGGGATAGTTTCTTTAATGTCCCTTTCTTCTCTTTCACTGTTTGCATATAGGAAGCCCATTGACTTTTGGGTATTGATTTTGTACCCTGCCAGTCTGCTGTAAGAACCTATTATTTCTAGGAGTTTTTTGGTAGAGAGTTTTGGGTTTTTCAGGTATAATATCATGTTATCTGCAAATAGTGACGACTTGGCTTCTTCCCTTCCTATCCGGATGCCCTTATTGTCTTTTTCTTCCCTGATTGTTATAGCAAAGTACTTCCGTACTATATTGAATAGAAGTGATCACCACCATTTTCAAGGTCTGGACTCCACCGCTTATCAGAGCCCCACCAAAAAGACCAGCTGATCTCAAACCCAGCTCACCAGAACCCCACACAACAGAGCGGCTGAGTTCAAGCCCAGGTAGACAGTTCTCAGAGGTGAAAATCACTGGGCATTCATGGAGATGGAGCTGGGGTCCCCCTTCTTTCTGTTCCATCTGGGAGGCCTGGTGGACCCACACATGAACTGCCTCAGGGCTATCGGCCATCATGTAGAGACTCAGACACAAGGAAGACAGCTGCCAACCACATGGTACATCAGATTAGTGGAGCCAAAAGTAAATTCAACCAGAACCAGAAAGTAAATTCAAGAACAGAATTTGGCCAGATCTCCCATAACCAAGAATAGGGAAGAAAATGGATTCATCAATAACATTGCCATGTATGTGCTTTAGCGGTCAATACAATCAGTGCCAGCTGTTGGAGAAAGCATAGGGATTGAGGTGGGTGGGAAATGAGGGTCTTTGGTGGTGGGAACACACTGGTAGTGGGAGTGATGTTGAAGTATGAAATGCTCAACAGTATTATGAAAACCTTTTTACTTTGTAAATCATGGTGTTTCCATAAAAAAATGGGGGAAAAGTGCTTAATTGGTAAACTCTAACCCTAGTTTCCATATCTGGTAAAAGGAGTTTTAACATTTCAAACCATGTAGAGCCGGGCTGGGGAGAAGCCCTGGGCTCTCATGTCACAGGTGGTTGGGCCTAAGACTGTGGCTGAGAGCTTTTATTCTCTCTCCCAGTGCATGTTGACCAGATATTGGCCCATTGTTGGGGTTCCTGGGGTTCTTTTTGTATAACTTTGTGTATAACTGTCACCCCCGTAGGCCTGTACCCAGGGTGTAAATATTTCTCCTCTAGCGTACCGATGAGAGACACAGAATGACACAGATTCAACACAAAGCACTGCTGAGTCCTAATCATCATGGCCCCTCGAGGTAATATTATCACAGGCAAGGATGGATTGTTGCAAAGCAAAGGACATCATAAGCAAGGACTGCAGGCGTAGGAGCTGACCAAGAGAGAGAGGACCGCGGGAGCTCAGGATGCTGGAAACTTTGCTTGGGACTCCCCAACCAACCCAAAATAAAGGAAGCGTCACATACCGTGGAAGGTTAGGCTGGAGCCCACGCTGCTGTGGGCCATCCTGGGGAACAGAGAAGTTTCATCATATTCCTCTGGTCTCAGCCCCTCTGGCCCTATTTCCTTCTCCTGTCCCTCATCTTATTGACTGGCCCCCTAGGAGTATCCTGGGGCCGCACAGGAAGCCATGTGTAGGTGGCAGAGGAACTCTGCTCCAGAGGGCCTCTTTCCTGTCATTCCCCAGGAGGTGAGTTCAGGTGACACAGTAATTGCTCTCCTAGCTCCCACTGAGTCCCAGCAAGGAGGAAGTGGATCTGATCTGAAATGAGTTCCAAGGGACTTGTGCACAAGTCCACACAACCATCCAAGACTGGATTTCTTATTAATAGGAGAATGGAGCTGCTTGGCTAGAGCACCCAGTGCTCTGCTCTGAAACGGTCACTCTGAGCTGCCGGAACTCAGACACCGACTCTGTTCTTAGCCCTGGAAACATGTGAGTATTCACACCTCTGTGCCTGTCTAGGGGAACCTCTCAATCCTGGCAATTATGTTCTTGTTGCTATCAAATGTACTTCAAATCAGCACAAGCCCCTCGGGCAGGCTGTCTGGTCATTGGCAAGGATTATGCACCACCTTCAGCCTTTGCTGACCGAAAAGAGGAGCTTCTGAGGCTACACCACTCAGGAGCACAACAGATGAGACCAACTGGGCCACCAGAAGCAGCTGTCACCAGGATCCGCTCCCAGACTGTCCCCACCCTTCAGGCCAGCCCGTCCTGCCCAGTTCCAGAGTGGTGTATGTGTGTGTATGTGTGTGTGTGGGGGGGGGGGGCTGTTTTGGTCATTTGTTCCTTTGGGCATGTTTTCCAGGGGCCCAGGTCAGGTCAGTTTTTTGATAGTTTACAGCCCCTTCATATATAACTGTCACCCCCCCACCCCGTATCTTTGCCCAAAGTGTGAGTCCTTCTCGAGGGTACTGACTTGGGGGCACAGAATGATAAAGATGCATAAAGAAGCACTGGTGAGCAGGAACAGACCCCAGAGGGTCTGTGATGGCGTGAGATGGGATCTAAATCCAATCCCACACACACACACACACGCACATCAGATGCGGTTCTAAAATGTGAAAGCTACCCCAGGAAGTATTCCAAGGCCAGGCTCAAAAGGCTGGTAAAGCCGATAGTTGAGCACCAGCCAAGATTTAGTCAAGGTTAAATATTTAGCAAGGGTTAAATCTAAGTTTAGATTCAGCTCAGTGTTAGCTAACTTCAGTTTAGCCTCTTATGTCAAGATGGAGCACAGTCGGGAGATATTGTGCAGAGAGTGTGCTGTGGAGGTCATGAGCAGGTAGGTCAGGAAGCAGGGGGACAGCTTTCCACTGACTTGGGGCACACACAGTGTCATGAAACAGTTCTGAGGCACGTGGTGGCCTTGTCATTTGGACTCTTCTAAGCATCAGTTTACAGATACCCATAGGGGAATAGTAGTTATAGTTTACACTAATAAATTTTTTAAAAGATCATTTCTGAAAGGTTACTTAGTAAAAGGACCAGAAAAAGTGAAGCAGCACCTCTGGAGAGAACCAAGGCTGTGAGACCTCTCCAGTCTGGAACACACACCTGAGGTGGCTTGAGGTGAGTCTAGTCAATAGTACCGTGTATTTAATAAGACACTGATGGGAAATAACTGTAGTCTGACTGAGAACAGTAAAGGAAAACACTTACAGAACTAAGTTTAAGAAGTATAAAATGAAGGGGCACTGGGGATTTGTGATTTTGTCAGATTACTTCATAGGCCAATTCAAAGCTTTAATATGATTATCACAGTATTTTTTGTTGATATGGTTATTGTTATAATAATTACAATTTTGATGTCTGTTGCAGTTACAACTGTGTCTTTGACATTGATAAACCGTTTTAACCAGCACAGCCGATGTGTGGCAATGCCAGAATTCAAATGAAGCCTGCTGATGGGAACACTAATTTTCCCTGAATTGTTTTAGAGTAGTGAAAAATGGGAAATAGCAATATGAAGGAAGAGAATACATTAAATTCTGCCACAGGTTTCCTGTTTAACAGCTAACTGTTCTGAATGTCTCCCTAAACTTCTGTCCTACCATGCAGAGTGAAGTCAATGAACAGCGCAGGAGTAGGTCCAGATCATCTCTCCTACATGTGACCTCCAGATACATAGCAAGGGAGCCACAAAGGGCCAAAAGCAACACAATGGGAAAACAGATCCACACAACTGAGTTGTTTCAGGGTGTTGGGGAGGTTAGAAAGGGAGGGGTGTTGGGGTCTTGGGATGAGGAAGGAGGAAAAACTGGGGATAGCTGTCACGTTGCAATCATGTGCATGGAAAACTCATTCACATTATTTATTGAACCTCAATAAAAAGTCTTTTTTTAAATGAACTCTGAACCTCTTGTAGACGTCAACCACTCAGCTCTACTAGATGTTCCTTCCTGACTAGACTGAGCTCAGAACAGCTCTGGATTTCAATGCCATAAATATATTAAAACTGATTTTAAATATTTATTAATAAACACATTTATTTTGCTTATACCCATAATAGGGTGTGGCACCACCCTTCTCCACTCTTCTACTATCTAGTAGCTGTTTAGGGTTCTTTGTTGACAGGACTCTCCCTGTCAACAGTTAGAATTACTTTGAGGAACTTGCCCCTTCTTCTTTTGGGTGAGGACTCCTCTCGGGTGAGATTCTCTCTTTGGTGGAAGACTTGGGCTCTCTTGTATGGTCTAAGTTCTGACCAGAGCTAGAGTTCTTTCATTATATTGGATTGCGGTGATAGAGCTTAAAAGCCAATGATATTTTTAATTACACATTCATTATGCGTTTTGATATCTCAACAGAAGAAATGCTTATAATCAGATCATTAGTTATTATTTACCTACCCCTTTTTAAAATATTTTAATTGTAATGGTTGCTATTTATGTAGAGATTTTCATCTTCCAAATGATCAGGTAACTTATAGACAAGTTTTCTACCCTTGATGTGTCCATCCAAATGCTAAATCCCAGTCTCCCTGTGCTTACATTGACAATGTTCCAACATCCACTAGAGAGTAAAACAGAAAAACTCGCAAAATTCAGATGCTTAGGCCTTGTAACAATTTATTGACTGGAGTTATTAGCTTATAGGCTCTATCGTCAATTCAAATGTAGTCAGAATTTCTGCTATCAACTGGAAAGAAAATCTCTGCTAAATAGAGAGTAATCATTGTTGCCACATTCTTGCAGGGAGAAGTCAAGTTCTCCCTTCCTGTGTTCTTTGACACAGGAAGTCAAAGAACAGGTAAGAATCACAAACCCAAAAGTCGCAGTAAGAACAAAGGTAGGACCTCCTCCCTTCACCCTCTGGGACTAGGGAGTCTACCTAGTAATTCACTCGCATTCTGGGAAGGTTGCTTTCAAGGGGAAATCGTTGTGGCCCAGGCTATGGAACATTTTGCATTCCTTGAATATGGGAAAGAAAATGATCCGAATAAAACCTGGAGACCTAAAGTCTAGGGCAGCTGCGATAGCCAGAGAGGAAGCAGAGTGAATCTTATGCTGACTCTTTGGTTCAAAGAGAAGATCTAAGACCTCTGTCTCTTGGCTTTGTTAGTATCAAAATGTGAAGAAATATGGCCAGGGATTGAAAACTAGTATAAATCCATCTCAGAACCATTATAAAGATAAAAGATCTTTGTATTTTGGTCACTGTTTCTTTTGAGGTGAAGAAACTTTTTAGTTTCATGTAGTCCCATATGTTTATCTATGCTTCCAATTTCTTTGTTAGTGGTGTTTCATATTTGAGGATGCCTTTATCTTCAAAGTTGTAGAGGACTTTTCCTAGACTGCAACTGGGGATGCTTGCAGGGGCCATCTATGATGCCAGGAATCTCTCTCGGGATGTCCACATGCCAGGCATGTGCCAACCCCTGTTATTTCTCTAGTTCCTGAGAAAAGCTGTTTCTTTACACCTAGGCCCCTCAAATCCAAATTGGCATGTCAAGTTTCCTCTTGCCTCTGATTTTTTGTGCACTCAATAAAAAATGGTCAGACCAAAATGGCCCAAGTGTTGACAGAGCCACAGGGTGGCGGCAGCTGAAGGAGTGGCTGGCATCAGAAACAGGTGGCCAGAGTGTGCAAAATCTCATCAGCACCAGCAGGGAGACCAAGCAGCAGCCACCATGAGCTGCTCACTGGGCTGGTTTCTAGCAGTTACAGACAGGGCCCTGCACTGGGAACTCTAACTCTCTCATCTCAGCGGGGCTCTCCTCTGCCTGTGACTCTCCCACAAATGCAAGTGGCAGCAGGCAGTAGTGAACTGATCACAGACACCTGCTGACTTCCAATGACTGAACAAAAGTAAAACCGGGAAACTGGCCAGACTTTGCAACCTAGACTCTGAAGCAGCTGGGAAAAAAAAACATGAGGTGGCAGTTAAGCAGGTCTTCAGTAATCCTGGAAAGGCCCAGCCTCTCTGGGGAATCAGGAAGAGCCTACCAGCATGTACAGTGGCCAGCAGAGGGGGGAGAATAAACATGCCAGCAGGGAACCTGTGTGGGTGAAGTAGGAGAAAAGTGGGTGACTAAACCCTCAGGGACCATAAAAAAAGCAGGTGGGGCAGGTACCTGAACTTTCCATGTCCATCTATTTAAAGGCAAATTTCATAACTTCATTTTTCCTAACAGCTACATAGTATTCCATTGTGTAGATGTACCAAAGTTTCTTTATCCAGTCATCAGTTCTCAAGCACTCTGGTTGTTTCCAGATTCTGTCTATTATGAATAGTGCTGCTATGAAAATAAAAGTGCAGATGGTGTTTCTGCTGTGTGTTTTTGGCTTCCCAGGATATGTTCCCACGAGTGGTATGGCTGGGCCAAACTGGAGCTCAATTTCTAGTCTTTGGAGGAATGTCCAGATTGTTTTCCAAAAAGGCTGTACCAGTAGATATTCCCCCCAACAATGGCTGAGAGTCCCTTTCTCCCCGCATCCATGACAGCACTTGTTCTTGGTCTTTTGGATATGTGCCAGTCTCTGTGGTGTGAGATGACATCTCATTGTGGTTTTGATTTGCATCTCTGATGATTAGTGATGATGAGCATTTTTTCATATGCCACTTGGCCACCTTAATTTCTTTCTTGTCAAAGTTTCTTTTCATCTCTACTCTACATTTTTCAATGAGGTTGGCTATTTTCTTCTTGTAAAGTTCTACCAGTGCCTGATATATCCTGGATATTAACCCCTTATCAGATAGGTATTGGATGAATATTCATTCCCATTCTGTTCACTCTATTTTTTTATCTTGGTCACTGTTTTGAGGTGAAGATTTGTTTTATGTAGTCCCATATGTTTATCTTTACTTCCAATTGCTTTGTTAGTGGTGTTTCATCTTTGAAGATGCTTTTAGCTTCAATGTCGTAGAGTTTTTTTTTCCTATATTTTCTTCAACATACTTTATGGATTCAGGTTTGATATTGAGATCGTTATCTCTTCGACTCCACCATTCTCCCTGCATTAACATATGCCTCAGAGACCTGGGCCCTATGAAAGCAGGATGAGAATGCTATTCGGGTCTCCCAGAGAAGAATCGAAAGAGCTATGCTTGGAATATCATGCCTCACTCAAGTGAGAGAAGGAATCGGAGTTCTGACTTCTGTCGCTATTCCAGATTCAAAGACTCTGTCTTGTTTTGCCAAGGTATCGAAAATCAGATGGGCTGGACATGTAATGTGATTTAGAGATGACCGCTGGATTAGAGCCATTACTGACTGGATCCTATGGGATGTCAAGAGATGACATGGCCGCCCACCTACAAGATAGTCAGATTTCTTCGGCAAGACCCTGAAGGAATAGTTTGAGGCTCTTCATATTCCTGAAGCAACCAGAGGCCATTACATTGGCACGTGATAGGGTCAAATGGAAATGTTTACTGGTGCCCGCTCGAGCAAATTGATGAATAATGGGATTCAAGTGATCAAGTGATTCCATTTTGATCTGACTTTAGTGCATGGTGTTAGACAGAAGTCCAAATTCATTTTTTTACACATAGCTGTTCAGTTTTCCCAGCACCACTCTTACAAGGACTCTTGACTGAGGGGTTCAGCTCAGGACTTCAAGGAGGCCCTGACAGGCAGAGCAGTGTGAGGTAGGATGTGGGTCTGCTTGGACAGAGTCTCACTCAGAGAGTGGACCGTTCATCCATGGCTCTCACCATGGTGGACAGGACATGCCACCATCCTACTAAGAAAGCTCTACAACTTTGGCTGTGGGACAAAGTGAAAGTTTGGAATTTTCTGTTGCTCCCTTGCTTAGTCACACAGTTGCTACTTTAGAGTCAGTCCCTAGAAAAGGGGCCATTGCTTCCTGGAACTAGAACTCTCCAGACTGTTGGTAACTGGTGATCTGGTGGCTGCTGGAGGAGGTAGGTGGGCTGAGAGCTCCCTTTGTCTGGCCCCTCCTCTGGAGGCTGGTTTGTTGACCCCCACTCCTAGCTGTGCTCAGGAAGTACAGGTCCCCGAGGGTGCTTTTTAGCCAGCCAGGCTTGCAGTTTCGGGTCAGTACCATGACCCAGAATGAAATGCTCTTGGGACACCCTGGGGTGGTGCTGGGGCTTCCCTAGGGTGGCACCCAGGAATCAAGCCCCATTATGGGCCCACTCAGAACTGCTGCTGGGGCTCTTGGCCAGAAACCCGGTATTCAGGTGCAGGGTGGAGTCTCTGCCTATCCAACCTGTGCTTACCTGATGGGGCATCCTGGAGTGTGGACAGGTTTTTGCTCCTTGGCTTGTCCTCCGCCAGGCTACCACAGTCAGAAAACTTTGAGCAACACAATCACAGTTATCCTCTGGACCGGTTCCCACAGCTGGACACAACCCAATCTCCATGGCACGTGGGCACCTGCGAGATATATCAAAACCTGGTATACCACAAACGTGTGGGAGTCAGAGGTTATGTAAGACAGAGAAGGGAACAGTGTGATGATAATCATGGAAAATGATGACACCATCCAAGAACTGAGCATTGATATAGACAAAAAAAGATACACATGATAACCTTTAAATGTATGTATCCAAAAAGAGAAAGAGATAGAAAGAAAAGGAAAGAAATAAAGAACCTGCCATGGAGGTGGGCTGGGGGAGGGGGAGGGAATCGGGGATGTTGGTGGTGGGAGATGGACACTGGTGAAAGGATGGGTGCTGGAACACTGTATAGTCAAAACCCAAATACGAACATCTTTGTAATTGTATATCTCACTGTGGTAATAAAATATTTAAAAAAAATAAAATACTAAAAAATAAATGTATGTATGCACAATTGTAAGAAAGGGAAGCGAGAAGGAGAGAGAGGAGGAGAGAGAGAAAGAGAGAAAGGAGATAAGGAACTGGCTATGGAGGCAGGCTGGGGGAAGGGGGCGAGGGAAGTGGGGACATTGGTGGTGGGAAATGGGCACAGGTGGAGGGGGTGGGTGCTGGAACACTGCAGAACCAAAACTCAAACACGAACATCTTGTAATTGTTTATCTCACTGTGGTAATAAAATATTTTTTAAAAATAAATAACTATAATCCACGACAATATCCAACTACATCACTGTCGATTTTTTGATGAATGTTGCCATTAATAAATATCCTCACAGTAGGGAATGTAGCAAACACCCATGGGTACATGAAGGTGGAGAGGATGGGAAGACAGTTTTGATATGTTGCTGCCCAGTTTTCCCAGCTCTACTTGTTGAAGATCCTTCCCTCCCTCCATTTTCTACTTTTTCCTCCTTTATAAAAGATTAAATGATCATGTATTTGAGGATGGATGTCAGGATATTCAACTCTATTCCATAGGCGTATGGTTTGTTTTTACTCCAATACCGTGCTGTTTCAATTACTATTGCTTTGTAGTAAAGTTTGAAGTTGGGAAAGGTGATGCCTCCCATCTTCTTTTTCTCAAGGATTGCTTTAGCTATATGTTGGGGTTTATTATTCCATACAAATTTCAGGAATGTTTGCTCAGTTTCTTTGAAGAATGTCATGGGTATATTTATAGGGATGGCATTGAATCTATATAAAGCTCTAGGGAGTACTACCATGTTAACAATGCTAATCACACCAAACATTAGCCAAGCAGCACAAATGCTGGCTGACTTCGACCGAGAATGTGGAAAGATAGGTCTACAGCTGAATCTAAAGAAAACCATGTTTATGAAAAATGAACTAGTTCCAGAGGCCCCATTCACTCTCAATGGAACAAACATCTCTGAATGCAGCAGTTATGTGTACCTAGGTCTAGAAATCAACATGATGAACGACCTAACACCTGAGCTGCGCAGGAGGAAGAGAGCGGCATGGAATGCCTTCAAAGGCATTGAAGAAATAGCTAAAAGGACAAAGAACCTCCGGCTCCGGGCACATCTCTTTGACTCCACTGTTCTCCCTGCATTAACATATGCCTCAGAGACCTGGGCCCTACGAAAGCAGGATGAGAATGCTATTCGGGTCTCCCAGAGAGGAATTGAGAGAGCTATGCTTGTAATATCACACCTCACTCAAGTGAGGGAAGGAATCCGGAGTTCTGACCTCCGTCACTATTCCAGAATCAGGGATGCTGTCTCGTTTGCCAAGTCATCGAAAATCAGATGGGCTGGACATGTAATGCGATTTGGAGACAACCGCTGGACTAGAGCCGTTACCGACTGGATCCCACAGAATGTCAAAAGATCACGTGGCCGCCCACCTACAAGATGGTCAGACTTTTTTGTCAAGACCCTGAAGGAACAGTTTGAGGCTCTTCATATTCCTGAATCAACCAGATGCCATTGGGCTACATTGGCACGTGATAGGGTCCAAAGGGAAATGTTACTGGTGCCCGCTCGAGCAAATCGATGAATAACGGGATTCAAGTGATCAAGTGAAGTGATCTCTATTGATGTGATGCATTTTGTTGCTGACTTACCAATGTTGGACCATCCTTGCATTCCAGGTATTAATCCTACTTGGTCATGATGTGTAATCTTTTTAATGAGTCTTTGGATTCTGTTTAATAGTATTTTGTTGAAGATCTTAGCATCTATGTTCTTCAGGGAAATTGGTATGTAGTTTTTTTTATACCTCTGCTTGTATTGGGTATCAGGGTGATATATGCTTCGTAGAAGGTATTCTGAGTGGTATGTGCCTCATAGAAGCTATTTGGGAGTATTTCTGTTTCTTCAATTTCCTGGAAGAGCTTGAAAAGGAATGGCAGTAGGTCCTCCTTAAAGGTTTGGAAGAATTCATTAGAGAATCCATCTGGACCCGGGCTTTTGTGTTTGGGCAGATTTTTAATTGCAGTTTCAATTACCTCAGTGGTGATAGTCTTATTCTGGTATTTTAGGTCTCCTTGTTTCAGTCTTGGGAGGCTATAGGACTTCAGGAATTTGTCCATTGTTCTGATTTTTACTGTATTGCTTGATTGAGTGTTTTGGGGGACACACTCAGCTTTGTTCAGGGCTTATCCTGGCTCTGTGTTTAGGGATTTCCCTGGAAGGGGTAGGGGATTATATTGGGTCCTGGGACTCTAACCCGTGTATGCCACATGCAATAGGACAGCACCTTCATGGTTGTACTGCCTCTTTTGCCCCCATAATTTTGGACTATAGTTTACAAATTGAAAGTGGATTCTTTTAGAGGCAAATGAAAAAAATGACTCAAGTTCACAGCCTTCTGGGGTCTTCAAGAAAAATATTCGGATACCAAAGATAAGGTATTAACCTGGACTTGAACATTTTTTCTTTCCATTCTTTTGCTAGATGTATGTGAATGTACTTTTAACTGAGATTTTGAGAAAGTGTATTCTCTTAACTCTTTTAAAAAATTTAAGGAGTCAGCTATGTCTAGGGATGATGAAGAGGTGGTAGAGAGAATTTTGGAAGCATAAGAATGATTTCATCAGGGCTCAGTGAGTGAAATCACTAGCTCAGATGACCCAAGCAAGAATGATGAGCTATATAACCTCTCTGATAAGGAATTTCGCAAGGAACTGTTAAGGATGTATAAGGAACTCAAAGAAGCAATGGAATACAAAGTCAAATAATACAAGAGGACATGAGAGTGGAAATGAGTAAATTGCAGACCAAAATATAAGCAGAAATAACAGATATTAAAAATGTGGTAAATGAAATTCAAAACACATTGGAAGGCCTCCAAAGCAGAGTAACAACTGCTGAAGAAAGAATTAGTGATCTCCAAGATGAGGTCCAAGATTCTCTAGACAACAGCAGAAGATAGAAAAAAAGACTCACAATTAACAAACAGACTACAAGAGATAATCAGGATGAAGCCAAAAGGAACAACATATGGATCTTTGGGGTCCTAGAAGGACAAGAAGAAAACCCTGACGAAGAAGAAACTGGCAAAGCCATCATTGATGAGAAGTACCCCAAAATGGAGAATGCATGCTCCCAGATTCAGGAGGCCTGTAGGATAACAGGTACAAAAACCCCAATAAGAATACTCCAAAGCTAATTAGAATGACAAAAACTATAGATAGAGATAAAATACTGAAAGCAGCAAGATCAAAGAAATAAATCACATAGAAAGGAGCATCCCTAAGATTTATAGCATATTTCTCAGATGAAACTCTCAAGCCCAAAATCAATGGGATATTGTGAAAAGCTCAATGAATTGCAGGCCTCACCAAGAATTCTTTACCCTGCTAGACTCACATTCAGATGTGAAGGAAACATACACAATTCATGGATAAGCACCATCTCAGGAACTTCATAGATTCAAAAAATAACTTTAAAAGAAGAACTGAAGGGTCTCCTATAAAATAATACAGAACCCAAAAGCACATGTTTAAACAGAAAAATGGCACAAAATCCGATGACAATAATCTCTCTCAGTGTCAATGATCTAAATGCACCAATTAAAAGACACAGATGGCTAAACGGATAAAAAAAAAAAACCTGAATCCAACATTCTGCTGTCTACAAGAAACACATCTGAATAATCAGAGCAAGCACAGACTCAAAGCCAAAGCCTGGAAAACCATTCTCCATGCAAATAACTCCTCCAAAAAGGCCGGTGTGGCCATACTTTTATCTGACAATATAGACTTCAGGCTGAAAAAGGTTAAAAGGGTTAAAAGGTTAAAAAGGGACAATGAAGGCCATTTCTTAATAATTAAGGGAGTATTTATATCAGGAAGAAATCACACTACTAAATATACATGCACTCAACGAGGGGCCCGCAGAAAACTTAAAACAACTGCTAGTAGACCTCAAAGAAGATCTTAACAGTAGCACAATAATACTTGGAGATTTCAACACTACTTTATCAACAATGTCAAAACTATGGAGTTTCAACAAGACTGAAACTCACCAGGGAAATATTGGCCCTAAAGGAAGAAATGGAAGAAAGAGGGTTGGTTGATATATACAGGACTTTTCATCCCAAAAGAGCTGAATACACATTTTTCTCCAGCGCCCAAACACAAAAGCCCAGGTCCAGATTTCCTGGACTGGGTCACGTGCCCAGAGAGAGAGGGAAGGAGCATGTAGCTAGGCTCAAAGAATTCTAAGCTATCATGTCAAGAACCACTTCTGAATTAAATACCTTGTATGTTCAATAAGTATTACTTCTTGATTTGAACTTAAAAATGTTCTTACCAGAAGATTCTGAGTGGTGGGGTGGTGGTTTATAGATGTATTTTTCATGGACACATTCTCTCTTCTAATACGGGTGTCCATTTATTCCCGCAGATACTGAGTATTGAGGCAGAAAATTTGTTTCTAGTTAGGAGAGACAGAGAAGTTGAGGCTTACTCTCTGTTCCAAACCTGGAAAAAAGGGTGTTTCCTGGCCTAACTTTCCTCTGCTCATCTGTTATTGGACTAGGGTTGTTAATGGTGGTGCCGTGAATATATGTGGGCATAGATTCTCATGGTTTTGAGAGATGATATGTATTATAGAATAAGCAGTGATCTAATCATAATAAAATAAGTTTTCTTATTATTCTTTATAGACCCCTAGAAAGTGTAGAAATATTCCAGAATTATCATAAGATACAAAAATATAATCTTTTGAAGTAAAACAGATTTTATTATGGAGGTTTTAGGAACAAAAATATATTTCAAGTTATTTTATCCACTTATTTTATTTCTTTAAATAAATTTGAACCAATTTTCTTTAAATAAATTTGAACAAATTTTATTTCTTTAAAAAGGTATTTATGATAGTTATATAGCATGATTATCTTTGTGTTAACTTTTATGGGTTTTTTTATTGAATCATCATGAGATACACAGTTCCAAGATTGTTAATGATTGGTTTTCATTCTCTCTCTCCCCACCTAACCCCGCTCTCTATGGCATTATGGTTTGCTGTATAAGCACTGATGGTTATTATGTGTGTCCCTCTACCTACTTTAAGCACTCAATTCCTGTCCAGAGTGATCATTCCAACTATGATTGTCCTACTGGTCCCTTCTCTTTTATGGTTTTGATATAAAAGTTTTACTACATTTTCCCGCTGTCAAAGTAGACACTCCAACACTTTCCTTTATGTCTCTTCTCATCCCTTCTGTTGTCCTCATCCTCTCCCTCCATGATCTGGTAATCTTAGTTCAACAATGAAAGGCCAAGAGTTTCATCCAACTGTTCCTTCTTTTGTCTCTCTAAAGCACAGAGGAATTGAGTCATGAGGGATTTGTCTTTTCCTTCTGACTTAGTTCCCTTTGCATGACATTCAGTTTCTACCAAGGAAAGCAAACTGCACCATTTCATCTTTTCTGATATCCGTGTTATCTTCCATTGTGTCTATATACCATGGCTTGTTAAACCATTTATCTGTCATTGGACATTGGAGTTCTTTCCACATCCCAGTTATACTCATCACTGCAGTAGTCATAGCTGCTTATAGGACATATCTTTCTGATTTAACAAAATTCTATCCCAATAAGTTTATATTCGTGGGATAGATTCCAAGCAATGGAATAATTGGGTTGTATGGAAGCTCTGTTCTCACTTTTCTAAGAGTCTTCATACTGTTTACATGGAGACTAGGCCAGAGAGCAGTACCACCAACTTTGAAAGGACAGACCTTCGTACCTTTTATTCCCGCACCAGATCTCCACTAATGCTGACTGTGGAAACATTAATTTGTAACCTTCATACTGAACCTGTGAAAGAGTTTATTCATCCTGTGTTTCATTTGGGGCGGCATAGAGAGTGAGTCACACATGACTACATTCCAGAATTATTCATGACTCTGTGCTCAGGGATCAATCCTGGCAGGGCTTAGGGGGACCATATGTGGTGATGGGGATTGAACTGGGGTCAGCCACATGCAGAGCAAGCACCTTAACCTCTGTGCTATTTCTATGGCCTTATGCACTCTTAAAAACTTCAGTAAAGTGGGGCCGGAGCGATAGTCCAGCAGGTAGGGCATTTGCCTTGCACGGCCAGCCCATGCCAGCCCAGGTTCGATCCTCAGCATCCCATATGCTTCCTGAGCACCGCCAGGAGTGTTTCCTGAGTATAGAGCCAGGAAAAACACCTGAGCATTGCCAGGTGTGACCCAAAAAAAGGAAAAAAAAAAACTTCAGTAAAGTATAACCGACAATGTGGACTATGTATATTTTAAAGTTATATACCATAATGTTCATTTAAATTCATATATTAGGTACATTGGTTTTCAGAGGTGTACATGCTTTTATATGTTTTAGGGTAAAGTAATACAAGAGTACTCCAATAAAGCTCCAGAACAGGAAATTCCTGCCTCACCCTTCACTTGACAAACAAAGCCTGTGGTTACCAGGGACATAGGGGTTGATATAGATGTTCACGTGCATGCTTTTCTGGAGGATCATGCTGCAAAATGGCTCCTAATATCTGTCTCAGGCTCCAAGGCAGTGGAATGAGTTAAGTTGCTGATCGGAGGTCCATTAGGACAGCTCTGTACGAGAGGGAATGAAGACTGCAACTGTGGAGGTCAGTGCTTTGGAGGCTGAGCTTTCCTTTGCCAACTGATAGTCAATGCTGTGTTCATGATTCGAAGTCTCTTAACCGCATTGCATGATATGTGGGGAGTTGTCCTTGGGGGGATGCAGGAATATTAAAGTAGATGATACCTGTGAATTCATTATCACAGTACTTGTGAAACTAGATCATCTCCCATCATTACTAGTTAATACTTTTCTTAGCAATGTGGGCTATCCCCTGGCCAAGTCCAACATTGCTCCAAGGGTTTGCTCTCATGAGCGGGGAGAGACCATACTGGCCAGACTCGGAGTGTAGTTTTGGGCCCCCTTTCCTTTGCCTCCATGCCAGTTGCCCAGGAAAAGAGAGACCCACCCACAGCAGACCCACATGTTCCTTGGCGTGTGGCCGCTTTGCGGCTGCGCAATATTTTTTATAAGATACTGAATTTTACAGAAGGTTCTTCCCAATTCCTTTCACATTTATACATAGTAAACAGTTATAGACATGGTTTAACTGATACCAGTAAGCCTGGCAAGAAGCCAGAGCAAACCACACATCATGCAGTTAGTCATTCTCAACATCCAGACTCCATAGTTCCTCAGAGTTTCACCCAAGGGAAAACCTGATCTTCCCTCTTTAAGTTTCATCAGTAAATGCTCGGGTTGAGAGCCTTATACTGAGACTATACCACCTACATGGTAAAGCCTGGCAAACTACCGTGTTTTATTTACTTTTTATGCCAAAGACTAGTAACTATTATGGACCTCAGTTCCATAACCTGAAGAATGGTTTTGGGCTCCTCTTGTCCCTGGAGCAAGTAGATGCCCTTGGATTGCACTTGCTTGAGACAGGACTAATGGAGATGTTACTAGTGCCCACTTGAGCAAATCGATGAACAATGGGAAGACAGTGATACAGTGACAGTGATACAGCAATGTGGGTGAGCTGAAATGCTCTTAGAAGAACTGAAATGCTCGCGGGAGTAAAGGGGAACCTTTGTGTTGTAAGTAGGGCAATAACATGAAGTGAAGCACCTTTGGCCTGGAGATAGTTATCGGAGGGTTTTCCTTAGGTTGGCACAGAATGTCACAGTGCGAATCCAGGAAAACGGCTGCAGGCAATGGGGTTAAATGTCTCCTCGGCTGCTGCTCCGTCCCCAGATTCCTTCTTCAGAGTGAAGGCACAGAAGGGAGCATTAGTCACACTCTTATTCGTGGCACTTAGGAACTGTGGTAACTGCCAAAGCAAAATATTACTAGGCAGAAAGAAAGCAGCACTTTGGGAAACATTTTTAAAATAGGGTTATTTAAGAAAAGGGATGAAGAGGATGTATTGTACCTTAAAGATAGTATAAATAAGGTGCTTGTATTGCATGGAGCAAACCCCAAACTGTAGCTAAATCTCTGGCATCATATATGGTTCCCAAGAACTGCCAGGAGCAATTTCTAAGCACAGAGCCAGGAGTAAACACTGACCACAGCTAGGCGTGAACAAAAAAGAAAAGGATAATGTTGAGACAATAAAGTTTAAAAAATCAATTTACAAGATAGACATTATTCAAGAGCAGTAAACACAGTATTGTGGAACACTTTCCTTAAGGATCTTTTCACTTCCTTGTTCCTTAGGGAATAGATTAGCGAGTTGAGCATGGGAGAGACAATGTTGTTTAAGATCTGCACTATGGCACCAAGCAAGGGGTTGGGTTCAGGCTGCAAGTAGATGATGATTATTGGTCCAAAGGCACAGAGGATGGCGGTGAGGTGGGCGCTGCAGGTGGAGAAGGCTTTCTTCCTGCCCTCCGTGGACCTGATCCTCAGAATGGCAATCCCGATGTGCGTGTAGGAGACACAAACAATGAACCAAAGCATTAAAGCCAGAAATCCCACAGCAGTGGACCCCACGGTCTGGGCCTGTGAAGCATCATCACAAGCCAGGGGCAAAACAGCAGGGATGTCACAGAAGAAGTAGTCCACGTGATTCGGGCCACAGTAGGGCAACTTAAAAGTGAAGGAGGTCAGAAGAGAGGCATGAATGCAACCCACTGACCAGGCTCCCATGACCAAACCCAAACAGACTCCAGGTCTCATGATGAGTGAATACCTCAGGGGGTAGCAGATGGCCACAAAGCGGTCATAGGACATCACAGAGTAGAGGCAGCCTTCAGTGGCTCCCAGGAAATGGTAGAAGAAGAGCTGTGCGGCACAGCCCTTGTAAGAAATGGCCCGGCTCTGGCCAGAGAGATAGAACAGCATCTTGGGACAGGTCACTGAAGGGAACAACATATCAAATATAGACAGGATTCCCAAGAAGAAGTACATGGGGGTGTGGAGGGCGGAGGAGGAGAGGATGGCGGTCAGAATGAGTAAGTTGCCGATCAGGGTGAAGAGGTAAATGAACAAGAAGATGGCAAAGAGCACAGTCTCCACTCCCTGAGTCTGAGGGATTCCAAGCAGAATGAACTCACTCAGCTTGGTGCTGTTCCTCATGTTGCTGAAGGGCTGGTGGGCAGAGACAAACTCATGAAAGTGTGAACATGGCAGCTGGTTTGAGACAGACACAATATAACACATTGTCCTGCTATATATTCAGATCACTTATCTTTGTTTAAACATAATTATGTTGCAATGATGAATAGAAGTTGTTCAAAATCATTCAGGGTCAACAAATTATATTTTCATATCTTATCACTTCCTATTCTTTCATTAACCTACATATGGATATAATCCACATGGTAATATGTTGGATAAACTCACAGCAAAGTTATTAATGCATAACAAGTGAAGGTCATTTAATGTCCATAGTCTTTCAGACAACAGTAACCTGAAAGAAACCAGTCCTTGGGTTCCCTTCAGAGGTCATGTACAGTTTCCAGTGATCAGAGGTCATTTGGGGCCCCCTAAACCTCCGAGGAGAATTTGAGATTAAGACTCATTGCCGTGAGATTAGGATTTCCATGAGATGCTCTCATTGTGCTTTTCTCATTGCAAGGTGTTTTCTGGTTTTTCCTCATTGTGTTAGGAAGATAATGGATAATCACAAACTGTTCATTTTTGTCTAACTGAAATGATATATGTATTAGAATGACCATAAGGATAACATGTTCTTGTAATAAAATATGTTGATATGCATATATAGCATACTATATAATGACCTCATTAGCATTCTTTTGGGTCTCAAGTCTCATGCTAAGGAATTTATGAAGTGGTTACCTGTATGGACATGATCATTACTGAATTAACCTTGCTGGAAGTCCCAGAAAAGACAGACTAGAGAGAGCACTAAACGGGATGACCGCCCAAACCTTCAGAAACACTTCTTGATGGAGAAGCAGGAATGTGGGTCATTAAGGAGGAATGACATGGGTTTTTCCAAGATTTTGGAAGAAACCAGGGGGTGGTTGTTTTTACATACATTTTTTATCATAAAGATTATAGACTGCATGCTACATAAACATTTTTCCTTGTCAGAAAATAAAGCATCCATCTAAGTTTCTGATTTTATATAACTGTGGTACTTAGAATGTGATCCATGCTGAGCCTGATTGCAGATAAACATACTTATAAATGCATTTCTTATTGTTGTTGCCTTGCATTAGTGGAGGAATGAACTATGATCTTTGTATAAAAATGAGAATGACGTTCCTCACTAATATTTCTTCAACAGTCTTTGGTTCCAAGACTATACAGTGAGGGTCAAAAGGTAAAAGGTGAGAAAGAAGGGCAGATGATTTAAGCACTTACATGATCCAAGGGTTGTGATTGACTCATAGAAGAAAAACAAAAGCTTCTCTCCTCTTTGATCTTCTTTTTCTTCTACTGTGCTCTGTGATTCTCCACTCCCAGCATCTCTCAGCTCTAGGTGCCACGAGCAGGATGTGGGTTCTCTAATCGAGGACCCTGAATGTCTTTATTTGGATAAACACAGAGGAGACTGTTCTGTCCCTGTTCTCTGCCCTCCCACATAGGGCTACATCCTTAGACGCAGCATAATTAAAGCATTTCCTGGATTTGAGTAATTTTGAATGATCTCATTGTCCCTGTGGAGCCTGCCCTGAGCTGTATCCCAGCACACTGGGAGCAGGAGGCCCCTGAGAATAGGCGTGATTAAGTATGACATCTTGAGAATGTAGAATTGAGGGAACAGTTCATGAATCAAGAGGATATTCAGAAGCAGGGAGTTAAAAGAGTTAGCTATAACTCTAAAATGCTGCAGAAACCTGTTTCTCTGTTGTGTGTATTGATCTCACAGATCTCTTTGGTACTTCATGGATGGATGGTTGGAGGGATGAAGGGAAGAGGGAGAGAGGGAGGGAGGGTGGGTGGGAGGGAGGGGGAGAGAGAGGTGATAGAGAGAGAGAGAGAGAGATTATGATACCAATATCCAAGGCCAGGCAAAACATGGAACAGGAGGTCTTATCAATGGGTGAAATCAACCGCAAATGTGTGGGAGTCAGAGGTTTGATAAGACAGAGAAAGGAACAGTTTACTAATAATTGCTGGAAATGGTAATACCAGAGATATTTGTTCCGTTTAGAGTGAATGGGGCCTCTGGAACTAGTTGTTTTTAGATGAACATTTTTTTTGTTGAGATTCAGCTGTAGATCTATCTTTCCACATTCTTGGTTGAAGTCAACCAGCATTTGTGCTGCTTTGCTAATGTTTGGTGTTACGAGCGATGTCATCAGCGAGCGGAGGTGGTCTATCTTTACTCCCATTCCTTCCCATTCTAACTGTTGCATGATGTTCTCGAGGGTGGCACTGGAGAGTTTTGGTGAAATGGTATCACCCTGCCAACCCCTCTTTTGACATCAATGATCACTTCCTTGTAGAATGGTGAGATCCTGGTGGTGAATCCATAATACAGCTCACGAAGGATCTTGATGTATTGCGTTTGAACACACTGGTTTGGGCTTTGATGACCGCTCGGTCTCCACAGAATCAAAGGCTTTCTTTAAATCAATGAATGTGAGACAGAGTGGCATCCTGAACTCCCTACAAACTTCAATGAGCTTGGCTACCGTGTGGATATGGTGGATTGTGCTGAGTCCTTTTCAGAAGTCAGCTTGCTCGCATTGTTGTTCTTCATCTAATGTTCTGCCAATCCTGTTCAGGATGACTCAAGTGAACAGGTTGTAGATTACGGACAACAGGCAGATGGGACGATTGTTGCCAATGTCATGGATGTCTCCCTTCTTGAATAGTAGAACTGTCCTGCTGGTTTTCCATTGGGGGGCATTGCATTTAGACAGGTAACATGTGAAGAACCGAGCCAGTGTATTGATGAGTACTGATGGCAGATTATTCAGGTGTTTGGGTCTGACTTTGTCTGGCTGGGTGCTGTTTGCTTCTTTACCAATGAAATGGCTTGTTGGATTTCATAAGGGAGAACGTTGGGAACAACATATCCAACCTGTGGAATTTGGTATGTGGGCAGGTAGATATGGCTACCAAAGAGATCCAAGTAGAAGTCATGGATAATCATCTCCATTGCCTTTCTAGAAGATGTGATCGATCCATCAGGACGTCAGAGGGCAGTCATCTTGATCTTATAGTTGGCAAAGGACAGGCAGGCATTGCAAATGTTTTTCCCGGTTTCTGCTTCATCGGCCACTATTTCTGCTCTTCTCTCTTTGAGGTCTTCCTTTATGGCTTCTCTGCACTGCTTTGTGAGCTTGGATGTCAGCATTTGGTTGCCTGAGGCTCGCGCCTTGCCACATTGGCAAATGAGCTCAAGAGTTTTTTTTAATTTAATTTACTAATTAAATCGAACACTTTAGTAATAAAATTAAAATTTATTAATAAATCAATTTAATGTACTAATAATTATTTAATAAAATGATGATTTTTTAAAATTTTTTTTCCCCCCCCCCCCCCCCCGTTAGTTTGGCTGTTTGGGTCATACTTGGTTTTTTTTTGATGCTCAGGGGTTACTCCTGGCTCTCCACTCAGGCAGTACTTGGGGAACCATACGGGATCCTGGGGATCAAACCCACATAGGCCATGTACAAGGCAAACACCCTACCCACTGTACTATGGCTCTGGCCCTTTATTACTTCTTTAATAGACAAAACGTATTTTCTTGTCCTTTATTATTAACCATGAACGAACGGTTTGAGGCTCTTCGTATTCCTGAAACAACCAGATGCCATTGGGCTACACTGGCACATGATCGGGTGAAATGGAAATGTTACTGGCGCTCGCTCGAGCAAATCAATGAACAACAGGATGTCTAGTGATTTAGTGATAGTGATCTTATTATTAACCTATTCACTGTTCCCTTCTAAATTTTGAGACAAGTTAAATGCTTGTTTTGGTCTTTTGATTGGTAGAATATTTTTGTTTTTGTTTTAATTGTTAGTAGTTGCAAGAGACCAAATAATTAATGTTTCTTGTTTTAGAAAAATAATGAAAGTCTTTTTGTAATATCCTGTTGTATATAGAATATAAATCACATTTTTCAATTTCTCCAGTTTCAGTCTGACCAGTCCACTAAAGGGAAATTATAACTCACATTGAGAGAGGGTCTACTTGTGATTCTTAAAGAATTCCGACTCTGCTTCTTAAAACACAGGTAGAAGATCATTACTGTAATTCCACTTTCCAAATGATGGCATGGATTCGGGAAAGTTAAATTGTTTCCCCAAGTTCACATTAACTTTTTATAGTTGGGGTAGAGATGGAGCCAAAATGCTTAAATCTAAGGTTCACAACAAAATTCTATGGCAAAACCAAGCTGATCCTAATATATCAGAATCTTGTTTCTAGTTTATAACATTGACCAAAATCTAATTTATCAAACAAATAAGTTCTATTCTTTACTCACCCTTAGAGAAAAGTATGTCAGACCTTTTCCTCACTCATCACTTCTTCTATACCATTGCCTGGTCTGTCACTGCACACAACTGCCAAGCTCTCTCCAGAACTATTTCATTTTGCAGAATTGAAATTATTCTGTACTCTTGAAACACTCAGTTCCTCTCCTATCATCCTTGGTGACTAACCAGTCTACTTTCATTGTTTATAATACGATCGCTTTAGGAGCCTCATAGAAGTGAAATTATTTCTTTGGATATTGAAGACATTTGTAATGTCAAATATGCTTCACAATAGATGTATTTTGACTGTTTACTTTTTCTCATAAATTACTTTTTCTCATAACTATCCCTGTTTTAAAAGATTTAATGATTTTTTTCTCATAACTATCCCTGTTTTTTTTTTTTTGCTTTTTTTGGGTCACACCCGGCAATACTCAGGGGTTTCTACTCCTGGCGGTACTTGGGGGACCATATGGGATGCCGGGGATCAAACCCGGGCCAGCACAGGCCAGCTGCGTGTAAGGCAAATGCCCTATCTGCTGGGCTATCGCTCTGGCCCCAACTATCCCTGTTTTAAAATATTTAATGGTCTATCTAGTTGTTTATTTTCATCTACTCATAATTAAGCAGGAAAAAGTTGTCAAGTGTGAGAGGGAGTTTAGATACCTGAACTCTCAGAAACTTTTTTCATAATACTGGTATATTCTGAGTGAATCCTCAATAAAGTCATTTCCAGCTTCTGCACAGACAGCCATATCCATCCATAAAGAGACTGTGGACCGATCCCGAAGGCCCACTCTTGACCAATGTCAGTAATGTCTTAATTTGGTGAAAGTCAAAAGCATGGAGATGTTAGTACATTTTACAAACAGTGACATGAATCAGATAATTAGTTTGTCAAGATTACATAGCTCATATAGTATAAATTGGAATGGAGCCCCCAATAGGATTAGATGAAATCTGTGGCACAGGTTAATAATATCCTACAGGTAGTATTCTACACAAATATTCATAATAGTCTACACAAATGTTGACCATCTATCAAGGTAAGCTTGACTATTCCCAAACATTGGCACCTTAGAACTTCACTCCACCTTCTCCCTTCACTCTCAATGGAACAAACATCTCTGAATGCAGCAGTTATGTGTACCTAGGTCGAGAAATCAACATGATGAACGATCTAAAACCTGAGCTGCACAGGAGGAAGAGAGCAGCATGGAATGCCTTCAAAGGCATCGAAGAAATAGCTAAAAGGACAAAGAACCTCCGGCTCCGGGCACATCTCTTTGACTCCACCGTTCTCCCTGCATTAACATACGCCTCAGAGACCTGGGCCCTATGAAAGCAGGATGAGAATGCTATTCGGGTCTCCCAGAGAGGAATCGAAAGAGCTATGCTTGGAATATCACGCCTCACTCAAGTGAGAGAAGGAATCCAGAGTTCTGACCTCTGTCGCTATTCCAGAATCAGGGATGCTGTCTCATTTGCTACGGCATCGAAAATCAGATGGGCTGGACATGTAATACAATAATTTGGAGACGACCGCTGGACTAGAGCCATTACCGACTGGATCCCATGGGATGTCAAAAGATCACGTGGCTGCCCACCTACAAGATGGTCAGACTTCCTTGTCAAGACCCTGAAGGAACGATTTGAGGCTCTTCATATTCCTGAATCAACCAGATGCCATTGGGCTACATTGGCACGTGATAGTGTCCAATGGAAATGTTACTGGCGCCCGCTCAAGCAAATTGATGAATAACGGGATTCAAGTGATCAAGTGATATATATGTATATATATACATATATATATGTATATATATGTGTGTGTATTTAATACACACACATATATACATTTATATGTTGTTTTATATGTGTATATGTATTTGGTGTGGGGCCTCCAAAGTGATGCTCAAGTGGACCCAGGGCTCCCCCCCCAGTGAGACTTGGGTAAGCAGGCAGCAGTGCTGCTCAGCCTCGGGTAGAGATTGTTTGCATCATAATGATGACATTTGGGAGACCATATGGTGCCATGATACAGTAGGGTCAGTCTCCTGCTAAACATGGGCGTTATGCCTACACTATCTCCCAAAATCTGTTTGCCTGTAGTTGATGTTCAAGTCTAAAAATTTCCAGTGATGATCATATAACAAATGGTATAGGTCAGAGCTCCACCCAGCAGAAAAGCTGATTGCAAGGTCTGCTCATCAGAGTTCCACCCCTACAGCAGTTTATTTTAAGCCCAGGTATGCCTGATCCAGAGACTCAGATACACAGGTAGAGCTGCTACTGGCTCTCCCTGTGCCCAGCTGATCATGAGGTGCCCAGGAGGAAGGCGGGTTCTAGCCCGGGGCTGCCAGCCCAGCAGAGCCTTGCAAGAGGCCAGAGGAACCCCCACACCATGAGGGCCACTATTTTCAACATCCAGACTCCACAGCTTGTCAGAGCTCCACCCAGCAGGAAAGCTGATCTTTCCCTATCTTGTGCAGCCACAAAGCTGTTCATCAATAAAAGCTCGAGTTTTGAGGTGACTAGAAGATTATCCCACCCGCATGCAGAGTCTGGCAAGCTACCTGTGTCTTATTTGAATTGCCAAAAACAAGTATAGACCTCATTCCCATGATCTGAAGGAATGGTTTGAGGCTCTTCATGTTCCTGGAGCAGGCAGGCGCCCTTGGGCTATAGTAGCATGTGAGAGGATGTATGGAGAGGTTACTGATGCCTGCTCAAGAAAATTGATGATCAACGGGAAGACAACTGATATAAGTGATATGTTCTGTCTGAAAAAAACCCTGTAGGCACTGGAGCAATAGTACAGTGAGGGAGGGCATTTGCTTTGCATGCAGCTGATGTGGGTTTGATCCCTGGCATCCCATATGGTCCCCTGAGCACCACCAGGGGTAATTCCTGAGTGCAGAGCCAAGAGTAACCCTTGAGCATCACAAGGTGTGACCCAAAAAAGCAAAAACAAAGTAAAGCAAAACACAAATCTCTTTATGTATAGCACTAGTTTCTGCCACCCACTTCTTGGTGTGCCCTATCTATTCTTTACCCAATAGTTACACAATGAGAAAATGTTGTAGACTTTTATATCTTCTCTTCTGTAGGGTTATAAAAGCACACAGATATATAACTTTGATTAAAAGAACTGTTTGGCAAAAGCCTATCTTGATTACTTAAGATAAAGGATGGGAAGGTATTAAGTGTGGGGTCTGTAAATTTACACTCTCCATTATAACTAATAATTATTCCTGACAGGTAAGTGTGCTTTCAAAACACTATTTTCAGAGGCTTTTTAGCTTCCTTATTTTTTAATTTTTATTATACCTCTGTTTATTATTATGCCATTGTTGCAGACCTTCTCCTTTCTCCCTAAGGTATCCCAATTTTACTTATTTTTTTTTATTTTTGCTTTTTGGGTCACACCTGCAATGCTTGAGCATTACTCCTGGTTCTGCACTCAGGACTTACTCCTGGTGCTGCTCAGGAGACCGTATGAGATGTTGGGGACTGAACGTGGGTCTGGCTGCTTGCAAAGCAATGCCCTACTTGCTGGACTACTGCTCCAGCCCCTAACTATACCAATTTTAAAATGAATGTTTTGTTTTTGTGTTTTTGAGCTGTTTCAATTATTTATTGTTTAACTCTAGTAATTGTAGAAAAACATTGGTGTTGCTGGAGTGAGAAAAAGATATTTATATCCAGAAATCTATTTATAGTAACAGCCAACAGTGTGCTATCTAAGTAGCAGTATTTTCCAGGATTTCTGGACTCAGCCCCATTAATCTAGTAATGTGAAAGTAGAAATCAAAAGTCAATCCACTGACAAATAATTTAGAAATTAAAAATCTTCTCTCTCCTCTCTATATCTCCCTCCTGCCTACCTTTTCCTACACATCGTAGAATGCAGTACATTAAAGGACATAACTGTTTCTACTACTTTGATAGACTGCGTGACCGCAAGCGGCCACGCGACTTAGGGCCTCATGGTCAGCATCTGGAAAGCGAAAATGGCAGCTAATGTGGTGGGTGAGTCTCATCTAGCTGCTTCAGGGACCCCCACAGAGGTGATGGGCCAACACCCAAAACCCATCTGTCCTCCTGGGGGCCTCATGGTCAGCTGAGCTAGGGGAGAGCTGAGTTCCAGTTCCCCCAGCTGGGTCTGAGGCTCTGCATGCTATGGCTGTTCACCCCAGGGCAGCTCCTGGGCCAGGGCTACCGGGCTCAGACAAAATGGAGAGGGGAAGGGGCGACCCCAGCTCCATCTGACAAATTCCTGGTGCTTCCCGCTTCTGGGAGCTGTTTACCTGGGCTCAAACTCATTTTGCTCTGTTAATCTGGTCTTGAGGTCAGCGTCCCTCCCGGGCGGCTCTGATGTGCTGCAGCATCTGGACTACAAAATGGCGGCTTATGTGGTGGGCGAGTCTCATCTGGCTGCTTCCAGGCCCCCCAGAGGTGATGGGCCAGCCTTACAGATATTTATGGTTTATGATGCAAGCCTTTATGTGTATATTCAATAGTGAGCTCTAGTGTGACATTATAATTTCTCATTCCCCATCAACCTCCCAGTTTGTTGCAGCTAAAATGATCATTAAAGTGTATAAATGTGAAAGATCCTGGGAAGGGCCTGGTCCTAGCCTATGCTATTATCTAAGCCTCTTTCTCAGCTGCGGAGCAGCCTTGCGCTGGTGTAACTGTGGGTCTGGTTTGTCCCTTGTCCTGTGCTGCTGGTTGCAGAGGCTGCGAGCCCATCCAATTTTAAAATTAATGCGTTTTGTTTTGTGTTTTTGGACTGTTTTGATTATTCATTGTTTAACTCTAGTAAACAATGGAAATGGAAATGTTACTGGAATGTTACTCAAATGAAAATGTTAATCAAATGGAAATGTTACTGGCGCCTGCTCGAGCAAATCGATGAAAAACAGAATGTCAAGTGATTAGGTGATCAAGTGAACTCTAGTAATTGTAGAAAGAAATTGTTATTGTTGGAATGAGAAAAAAATATTTGTATCTCAGAAATCTTTTTTATACTAATAGCCGACTGTGTGTGCTATCTAAATAACAGTATTTCCCAGGATGTCTAGATTCAGCCTCATCAATCTAGTAGTGTGAAAGTAGAAATTAAAAGTTGATCTACAGACAAATAATTAAAAATTCTAATTTCATGAGTTTTTTAACCTCCTTGCCAGTAGTGATTGCAGATTTTTTCCATATATGCCATTGTCACTGGTATGAGATAAAATTATCATTTTTGTTTCTATTTCCGTGATGACAAGTGATGGTTAACACTTTTTTCCCCATTTATCTATTGGTCAATGTATGTCCTCTTCAGAAATGGAAAAATGACCTAGAATAAACTCTACTTAAATTTACATGAACGCATAAGAATTCCCAAATAGCTGAGGCTATTCTGAGAAAAAGGAATATGGGAGTAACTATATTTACTAATCTTAAATTGTACTATAAAACTATTACAATATTATGTGTAGTAATAGTATAAAGATAGACCAATGTAATAAAATTGAAAGCCCAGAGATAAACCCTGAGATCCACAGGCAGTTACACTATGACAAAGGAGCTGGGTGCGTAGAGAAGAACAAGGAAAACACATTCAGTAAATGATGCAGGGAATAATGGCGACCCATATACAAAAAAGAATTAGATTCACGTTTCACATCATGTGAAGGAGTTAAATGAAAAGTTGACCTAAAACTTTAGGATTCAGGTCTGGAGAGAGTGCTGAGGGTAAGGCACGTGCCCCTCACACAGCAAACCCACGTTCAGTGCCGGTACCCCACATGACTATCCCATAACTCAGAGGGAGAAGGACAGATACTGTATGTGTCACTCATCTGTGGTTTACTGAGACAAAAGAAGGGAATAGTCAGTACCAAGTAATGACAAACACTTGGACTATGAAACTCCGATTGTGATGTGGGGAGAGTGGGAGAAGGGAGGTCAGGAGATGGGGAGGGTGGGAGAGGGGAGGTAAGAAGAGGGTTGGGGGTGAGACAGGGGAGGTCAGGAGGAGGTGTAGGGTAGGAGAGGGGAGGTTAGGAGGTGGGTGGGTGGGAGATGGGAGGTCAGGAGTTGGGTAGAAATTGGGAATTCAGGAGGGGATGGGAGTGGGACAGGGGAGGTCAGGAGGAGGTGGAGGGTGGGAGAGGGAAAGTTAGGAAGAGGTGGAGGGTGGAAGAGAAGAGGTTAGGAGGGGGTGGAGGGTGGGAAAGGAGAGGGTCTAGAGGGGCCACAGCAATGGTCTAGAGAGACTTGGGCAATTTAATGGTGGTGAAGTACAGTAACTTTGCTCATGAAAATCTAAATGATAACACTATTGCAACCATGCTTCCTAAAAATAAGGATAATTTTTCCTTTTAATTAATGTTTTATTATACCACCGTGCCTGCCCCTCGAGGTGTTGCATGTGTGGCTGCAGTTCCCGGCTGCGTTGACAGGTGGCAGACAGGAGACAGGCTTGTCTACACCCAGGGCTCTGCTCCTTGGGCCCTGGATGGTTGATGGTCTGACATAGAAAAAAACTGGGCCCCCTGGGATGAACCCAGAGCCAAGGCAGAGCCTGGCAAGCTACCCAGGGTGTATTCAATATGCCAAAAACTTAACAATAAAGGACCTCATTCCCAGCGAATGGAGACAGTACTGGTGAAACTCGAGCAAATCGATGACCAATGGGAAGACAAGTGATACAAGTGATACCACCGTGAGATATACAATTACAATATGTTCATGTTTGAGTTTCAGACATGCAGTGTTCCAAGCACCCATCCCTCTACCCATGCCCATTTCCCCCCCACCATGTCCCCACCTCCCTCCCCCTTTCCTAGCATGCCTCTATGGCAGGTTATTTATATCTTTTCTCCCCTCTCTCTCTCTCTCTCTCTCTCTTATTTCCCTTTCTTACACATTGTGGATTGCAATACATACATTTAGAGGTGATCATGTGTATCGTTTTGCCTATATTCAATACTCAGTTCTCATATGGCATTATCATTTTCAATGATTATTCACACACTTTTCCTATTTCTATCTCGCTTAGTGTCTGACTTCCACATGTTTGTAGCATACCAGGTTTTGAAATATGGGAATCGGGCTGTGTCCAACTGTGGAGTTTGGATGACGAGGATGACTGTGGTTGTGTTCTGTGTGATTTTCTGGCTTCTGGGAGTCTGGGAGGGGCAGGTCAAGGAGAAAATCCTGCCCCCACCACAAGACGCCCCTTCAGCCAAGCACAGGGTGGGCAGGCAGACACACTGCATTGCACCTGAGTACCTGGTGTCCAGTGGAGAGGCTTAGTAGTTGTTCTGGGTGGGGCCACCAGGCCTTTGTGAAGGGAGCCGGACTTGGGGAGGTGGCCCCAGCTCTGGCTTCCTAAAATATCTGGTTGGCATAGTCACCGAGTCTGGCATGCCTGGTCTTGAATTCGGCTTCTCTCTTGGGTTCGGCAGTGTCCGGCTGTGGATTCCGGACTAGAGGTTGACTGTGGTTGTGTTGCGCGAGGTTTTATGGCTTCTGGGTCCATGGGGTAGGACCTGCCCCCACAATAAGATACCCAGTCAGCCAAACACAGGGTGGGCAGGCAGTGGCCCTGCCCTACACCTGAGTTCCTGGTGTCCAGCTGAGAGCCATAGCAGCAGTTCTGGGTGGGGCCACCAGGTCTTTGTGGAGGGGGCCAGGCTGGGGGGAGGTGGCCCCAGCTCTGGCTTCCTAAAAACCTGGTTGGCGTAGTCACCGAGTCTGGCAGGCCTGGGAATAAGGATCAATTTAAGAGAAAATTATGACCTCTGTTTTACCCCTCGTGCTCTCGTTTACACTGCTGAATGCCTATGGTTTATTTTAAAACAAAAGTTGGCTATAGTTGGTTGCCAGCGACTCAGATTATTCACAAACAAGGAATTGGCATTATTATGGAATTCTTGATTCTAATCTGAAAAAGCCTGTTGAAATATTTAGCACTTGTTTAGTATTCCACTGTATGCTATACCATTTAAAATTCTTACGCAATAGTAATACAATTATATAGTTTTAGGGTTATTTTTGGTTCCCATGGAGTACAGAAAAAAACATAGATTTGTTTCCTTTATTTAAATACATCAAAGAAAGCATTTTTAATTATATATTTATTTAGGAAGAGGAATCAAGAGGATATTAGAAGACTGATAAATTTTCCAAGTCCATTATAAAATTCCTAATTTATTGATTTTTTTGGAGGGTGGTGCTTTGGAATAAACCCAGTGATACTCAGGTGTACTCCTGGCTCAGCACTCAGAAATTCTGCTCAGGGACCCTATGGGATGCCAGGTATCAAACCCTGCTTGGCCTCATGAAAGGTAAATCCCCAACCCTCTTTGTTATCACTCCATCCCCTGTAATTTATTCTTGGGAACCAAGTATTATTTTGTGAAACACTCTTTTCAGGAAACTCTTCGCTTCTTTGTTCCTTAAGGAAAAGATCTATGAGTTCAGCATAGCAGAGACAATATTAGTAAATATTTGCACAATGGCATCCACCAAGAGGTTTGGTTCAGGCTGCAGGTAAATGATGACCACAGGTGCAAGGTAACAGAGGACGGCAGCGAGGTGGACACTACAGGTGGAGAAGGCCTTCTTCCTGACCTCTGTAGATTGCATTCGCAAAATGGCAATCCCTATGTGTGTGTAGAGGAAGCAAATGCTAAACCAAAATGAAAAAAACAGAAAGCTAAAAACTGAGGAACCCACAGTCTGGGCAAGAGGTATCATTACACACCAGGGACAAGACAGCAGGGATGTCACAGAAGAAGAAATCCACCTGATTCAGGCCATAGTAGGTCAGTCTAAACGTGAAGGAGGTCTGGATGGAGCCGTGAACACAGCCCACTGACCAGGCTGCTATGACCAAACCCACTCAGACTTCGCCTCGTGATGAGTGAATACCTCAGGGCATGGTAGATGACCACAAAGCGGTCAAAGGACATCACAGAGTAGAGACTGGGTCAGTTCTCACCTTGGCAAGACAATAGAGATGTCAAAGAAGAAGTAGTCCACGTGATTCGAGCCACAGTAGGTCAGTCCAAAAGTGAAGAAGGACAGGATAGAGGCATGAATACAGCCCAGTGACCAGGCTGCTATCACCAAACCCACATAGACTTTGTGTCTCAAGATGAGTGAATACCTCAGGGGGTGGCAGATGGCCACAAAGCAGTCATAGGACATTATAGAGTAGAGGCAGCCTTCAGTGGCTCCCAGGAAATGGTAGAAGTTCTGTGTGGCACAACCCTTGTAGGAAATGGCCCGGCTCTGGCCAGAAAGATAGAATAACATCTTGTGGCAGGTCACTGTTGACAATACTATATCAAAAATGGAGAGCAGCTCTAAGAAAAAGTACATAGTGGTGTGCAGGGCAGAGGAGGAGAGGATGGCAGTCAGGATGAGTAAGTTGTTGCTCAGGGTGAAGAGGTAAATGAACAAGGAGACAGCAAAGAGCACAGTCTCCACTCCCGGAGTCTGAGGGAGTCCCAGGAGAATGAACTCGAGTACTCTGCTTCATGTGGCCCTCATGTTCCTGCAGGGCTGGCCTGGGCAGAGACAAACTCGTGAAAGCGTGACCGTAGAGGGCAATTGTTGACTGACACAATATGGACATGTTGATTAGCCAATCAATATGTTCCATTTGGTGATCTCTGTATAAACAGAAGCAAGGCCTTCTACCAAAGTTAGTCCATAAAGCAGTCTCTGCCTTCAGCTCTCGAGATATCCCATTCTTTCATGATTTTGGAACCTAGAACAAATGCAATATATTTGTAACTACTACTATACTACTAGAGTTCTCCTTCCCTAGATGTTTATTTTTTTGATCAATGGAATTTATTTTCTGTATTATGCATCTTTATATAAGATTTCAATTTCAAAAATGACCCTTATTCTACATAATTCAGCCTGTTTATACTCACAGTTCTTTATCTTTATCCAGCAGCTTCAGGCTTTGTCTTTCACTGACTCAGCCTTTTGCATATTTTGTATGTTGCTTTTCAAATTAATGAACATGAAATATGTGCTATCAAAAAAAATTAAGGTCTGATCATCGAATTATCCAAATTCAGTTCTAACACTACTGAAGCTGCTGTTCCAAGCGGGAAACATGGTTCTGATTTCATCATAATGTGTTTCCCTGACAGTGAATGTCAAAGATGTGATCCTTTGTGATCTCCGTCCCTTGTTCTACACTCAGATGTAGACAGCTACGCTGCTGGAGAGATGTGTGGGTGAGGGTGTCATGAGCTTTACACTATGGACTGTTATTCTGGCATTTGTGTTTGCTACATTCCCTGCTGTGAGGATATATATTAATGGTTATGATACCATTAATATTTATTGCAAATAATTTTTTTGCTTTTTTTTGGGTCACACCTGGCCATGCTCAGGGGTTTCTCCTGGCTCTGCACTCAGGAATTACTCCTGGCGGTGCTCGGGGGGACCATATGGGATGCGGGGATCGAACCTGGGCCGGCATGGGCCGGCCGCGTGCAAGGCAAATGCCATACCCTCTAGACCATCGCTCCGGTCCCTAAAAATAAATATTTATTTATTTATTTATTTATTTATTTTGCTTTTGGGGGTCACACCCGGCGATGCTCAGGGGGTTACTCCTGGCTCTGCACTCAGAAATTACTCCTGGCAGTGCTCAGGGGACCATATGGGATGCCGGGGATTGAACCCGGGCCAGCATGGGCCGGCCGTGTGCAAGGCAAACGCCCTACCCGCTGAGCTATCGCTCCGGCCCCAATAAATGTTTATTACAAATTATGATACCAATATCCAAGGTCAGGTGAAATATAGATCAGGAGGTCTTGTCAAAGGTGGAAATTACCACAAACGTGTGGGAGTCAGAGGTTAGGTAAGACAGAAAAGGGAACAGTGTGCTAATAGTCAAAAGTGCTAATACCAACCTAGAACTGAGCATTAAATACAGACAAAAAGATACACATTATAACCTCTAAGTGTATATATTATAATTTACAATATGTAAGAGCTGCTACTGGCTTTCAGTGTGCCCAGCTGCTCATGAGGTGCCCGGGAGGGATGGCGGGTTCTAGCCCTGGCCCGCCACCCCAACAGAGTCTCACAACAAGCCAGACGACCCCCCACTCCATGAGGACCTCCATTTTCCACATCCAGACTTCCCCCTCGTCAGAACTCCACCCAGCAGACCAGCCTATCACAGTCCAGCTGGTGCGGCTGCTTGCAGCAGTGTGGTTTATCAATAAATGCTGGATTTTGAGATGATTACAAGAGTATGCTACCTGCACGGCAGAGCCTGGCAAGCTACCCGTGTCATATTTGATATGCTAGATACCAGTAACAATTATAGACCTCATTCCCATGACCTGATGGAATGGTTTGAGGCTCTTTATGTTCCTGGAGCAAGCAGGTACCCTTGCATGAGACAGGTCATATGGAGATGTTACTGGTGCCCACTCGAGCAAATCGACGATGAACGGGAAGACAGTGATACAGTGATGTAAGAGAAGGAAGCGAGAAAGAGTGATAGAGAAAGAGAGAAAAGAGATAAAGAACCTGCCATAGAGGCAGACAAGGGGAGGGGGAGGTAAATCGGGGACATTGGTGATGGGAAAAGGACACTGATGTAGGGATGGGTGCTGGAACACTATGTGACCGAAACTCAAACATGAACATATTTGTCATTGTATATCTCACAGTGGACTGGGGCCACCTCCCTCCACTTCAGCTCCCTCTACAAAGGCCTGGCGGCCCCACCCAGAACTGCAGCTGGGGCCCTTGGCTGGACCCCAGGTATTAAGGTGCAGGGCGGAGTCTCTGCCCACCCTGAGGTAGACTGAAGGGGCATATTGGGGTGGGGCAAGGTGTTTGCTCCTTGACCTGACCTCAGTCATGTTCCCAGAAGTCAGAAAACCTCACACAACACAACCATAGGCATCTTCTGGTCGGGACTCCATAGCTGGACACAGTCTGACCCAAGAGAGAAGCCGAGTCAAGCCCAGGCATGCAGGACTCGCGACTACACCAATCAGGTTTTTTGAGAGCCTGGACTGGGGCCACCTCCCCCACCTTGGCTCCCTCCACAAAGGCCTGGTGGCCCACCCAGAACTGCTTCTGGGGCTCTCAGCTGGAAACCCAGTATTCAGGTTCAGGGTGGAGTCTCTGCCTGTCCGACCTGCGCTAGACTGATGGGGCATCGTGGGGTGGGTACAGGTTTTTGCTCCTTTGCTTGTACTCTGCCAGGCTACCACAAGTCAGAAAACTTTGAACAACACAATCACAGTTATCCTCTGGATCGGTTCTCCACAGTTGGACACAGATTGGTCACCATGGCACACGGGCACCTGCGAGATATATCAAAACCTGGTATACCACAAACGTGTGGAGTCAAAGGCTATGTAAGCCATAGGAGGGAATAGTGTGCTGATAATCATTGAAAATGATACCATCCGAGAACTGAGCATTGTATATAGGCAGAAAGATACACATGATAACGTCTAAATATATGTATCCACAATGTGTAAGAAAGGGAAGTGAGGAGGAGAGAGAGAGAGAGGAGAGAGAGAAAGAGAGAAAGGAGATAAGGAACCTGCTATGGAGGCAGGTTGGGGAAAGGGGAGGGAAGTGGGGACATTGGTGGTGGGAAATGGACAAGGGTGGAGGGAGGGGTGCTGGAACACTGTAGAACCAAAACTCAAACATGAACATCTTGTAATTGTATATCTCATGGTGGTAATAAAATTTTTTATTTTATTTTTTTGGTAATAAAATATTTTTTAAAAATAAATAACTGCAATCCACGACAATATCCAACTACATCACTATCGATTTTTTGATGAACATATATATGTCATGCAAATAAGTGCTGTAATTCTATATCTGTCTTTTACCTTCTGGCTAATTTAATCCAACTTGATCCTCTCCATGTCCATCTATTTATAGGCAAATTTCATAACTTCATTTTTTCCTAACAGCTGCATAGTATTCCATTGTGTAGATGTACCAAATTTTCTTTATCCAGTCATCAGTTCTCAGGTACTCTGGTTGTTTTCAGATTCTGGCTATTGCGAAAGTGCTGCTATGAAAATAAAACTGCAGATGATGTTTCTGCTGTGTGTTTTTGTCTTCTCAGGATATATTCCTAGGAGTGGTATGGTGGGTCAAACAGGAGTTCAATTTCTGGTTTTTGAGGAATGTCCATATTGTTTTCCAAAAAGGCTGTACCAGTAGACATTCCCCCAACAATGGCTGAGAGTTCCTTTCTCCCCCCATCTACGCCAGCATTGGTTGTTCTTGCTCTTTTGGATATGTGCCCGTCTCTGTGGCGTGATATGATATCTCATTGTGGTTTTGATTTGCATCTCTGATAATTAGTGATGAGCATTTTTTCATATGCATTTTGGCCATCCAAATTTCTTCCTTGTCGAAGTTTCTTTTCATCTCTACTCCCCATTTTTTGATGGGGTTGGCTGTTTACTTCTTGTAAGTTCTACCAGTGCCTCATATATCCTGGATATTAACCCCTTATCAGATGGGTATTGGATGAATATTCATTCCCATTCTGTTCACTCTATTTGTATCTTGGTCACTGTTTCTTTTGAGGTGAAGAAGCTTTTTGGTTTCATGTAGTCCCATATATTTATTTCCAATTGCTTTGTTAGTGGTGTTTCATCTTTGAAGATGCTTTTAGCTTCAATGTCGTAGAGGGTTTTTCCTATATTTTCTTCGACATTCTTTATGGATTCAGGTCTGACATTGAGATCTTAAATCCATTTTGACCTGACTTTAGTGCATGATGTTAGACAGAAGTCCAAATTCATTTTTTACATTTCGTTGCCCAGTTTCCCCAGCACCACTCTTACAAGGACTCTTGACTGAGGGGTTCAGCTCAGGACTTCAAGGGAGGCCCTGACAGGCAGAGCAGTGTGAGGTAGAGTGTGGGTCTGCTCGGACAGTCTCACTCAGGGAGTGGGCCATCGCCCATGGCTCTCACCGTGGTGGACCATCCTACTGAGAGGCTCTACAACTTTGGATGTGGGGCAAAGTGAACGTTTGGAATTTTCTGTTGCTCCCTTGTTTAGTCACACAGTTGCTACTTTAGAGTCAGTCCCTAGAAGAGGGTGGGGTTCTTCCCAGAACAGGAACTCTCTAGATTGTTTATTCTGTGTGGTGGCTCGCAAACTGAGCTGGTGGCTGCTGGAGGAGGTAGGTTTTCGGGGTCCCTGCTCTGGAGGCTGGTTTGTTGACCCCCACCCCAGCTGTGCTCAGGAAGTGCAGGTCCCCAGGGGTGCTCTTTAGCCAGCCAGGCCTGCAGTTTGGGTCAATGCCAGGACCCAGGATGAAATGCTCTTGGGACACCCTGAGGTGGTGCTGGGGCTTCCCTAGGGGCGGTACCCAGGAATCAAACCCCCTTCGGCCCAGGACTAGGAAATACTAGCCACTGTACTACCCGCCAGTCTCTTATTTTCTCTGCACAGGGGACTTGAGTGCTTGTGGAGTGATCGCTGCCTTGGGGGCCCAGCAGTCTGAGCATTTAGGGCATCCTGTGGGGCTGGAGGGGGAATCCTGCCTTGTCCTTCACTCTTCCTGTGCAAAGTGAGTGCTTTCCCTTTCCCTTTCCCTCCCTTGCCCCCTCATCCCCTTTGGTGGGTGCTGCACCCAGCAGTGTTTCAGGATCACTCCAAGGCTTGGGAACCATAGAAGGTGTCAGGATCCAACCGGGTTCGCCACAGTGCCTGAACTGTCTTTTTTTGGGCCCTGGTTTCTCAGTCTATGGAGTGAAAATGACTGTTCAAGCACCCCCAACCCTGATGGATTAAGCTCGTAAAGCCTTTTAGAGAGAAAGTCCAGGTACCTGCCCCACCTGCTCCTTTATGTTCCTGAGGACCATAAAGGTCATCCACTTTTCTCCTAAGTCACCCACACAGTTTCCCTGCTGGCATGTTTACTCTTCACCCCCTCGCCCCTCATTGTTGGCCGCTATACATGCTGGCCAGCTCTTCCTGATTCCCCAGAGAGGCTGGGCCTTTCCAGGGTTCCTAAAGACCTGCCCAATAGCCACCTCACGGGATTTTTTTCCCAGCTGCTTTGGAGTCAAGGTTGCAAAGTGTGGCCAGTTTTGTGGTTTTACTTTTGTTCAGTGATTGAAAGTCAGCAGGTGTCTGTGTTCAGTTCAGCACTAAATCTGGTTCATGCATTTGTGGCAGAATCACAGGCAGGGCCGTGGCTAAGATGAGGGAGTTAGAGACCCCCCCTGCTGGCCCTTGACTGTAACTGCTGGACACCAGCCCAGTGAGCAGCTCCCCGGTGGCTGCTGCTTGGTCTCCCTGCTGGTGCTGACGAGATTCTGGCACACCCCGCCACCTGTTTCTCATGCCAGCCACTGCTTCAGACACCGCTTTGTGGCTCTGTCAACCCTTGGGTCATTTTGGTCTGCCCAGTTTTTATCCAGTGCACAAAAAATCAGAGGCAGAGGAAACTTGACATGGCATGTGGATTTGAGGGGTCGGGTGTAAAGAAACAGCATTTCTCAAGAATAGAGATAGGAGGGGTGAGGCACATGCTTGGCATGTGGACATCCCGAGCGAGATTCCTGACATCATAGATGCCTCCCAAAGCATCCCTGACTGCAGACACCGGAGCCCCAAGCACCGCCAATGTGACCCCAGCAGCATGCTTGGACCCTTGCATTGAACTGTGGCCCCTGTTTGAGATTCACTATTAGGCCCCAGGTTTCCTGAGAGCTACCCCCATCCCCCAAAAGCATTTATTTTTTATTTAGTTTTGAGTCACACCATGCAGTGCTCAGGGGTTACAGGTGTTACTACTCGCTCTGCACTCAGGAATTAATCCAGGAGATTCTCAGGTGATACTGGGCATGAAACCCAGGCCGACCAATGCAAGGCAAACACCCTACCTACCTGCTGTACCATCACAACACCCTCCCCCAAAGTATTTCTGGCAGTGTGGGGATAGCATGTGAGTAGAAACTGCTGTGGCTGAGCTTGGGGTGCAGACAGGAAGTTCACAGAGTTTCAGCTCTGGCATAGAGTGACAGAGTGGATTGTTCCCTGTGCTCTGCTGTTTCCACAGTCCTGGCATCACCATGGCGTGTCCCTGTGGCCTCCTCAACGGAAGCAAGAACCAGGTAAGCTGGACCCAACCCTGCTTCTCACTGGCCATGGGGGTACCTGGCCTTGGGTGGCTGCCATGGGGACACAACTGACACTGTCTGTGCCCTGTCCTCCTACAGTGCCACTGAAGGGAATCTCCGTGAGCGTGTCCATTCTTGAGTTTGTGGCCAATGTGGCCGCCGTGCTGGACTATGAGAACCAGGAGGCTGTGCCCGTGGAGGCCTTCTTTGTGTTCCCCCATGGATGAGGACTCTGCAGTCTACTCCTTTGAGGCCATGGTGGACGGAAAGAGGATCGTGGCGGAGCTGCGTGACCTGGAGATGGTGCGGGGACTCAATCAGTCATTTACCACCCACTTGCTTCCTGAGTCACAATCTGAGGGGGCTTGAGCAAATGCTACTGCCTGGGCCATTCCAGGGGCACAAGCTCTTCCCCTGTTGTGCTCCCTGGACTACTGTGAATTGCTCAGCGTGACTGGGGTGGCCAGTGGGCAGACCTGTGACATCTGCCCCTTACCTTCCCCTAACCTGCAGGCCCACAGCTGAGTACGAGGAGGCCCTGAGCCAGGGTCATAAGGCCTTTCTCCTGGAGAAGGACAACCTCTCGGGGGACATTTTCTGCTGCAGTGTGGGCAACCTGCCCCCGGCTCACGGGCGCTCCTCACCCTGAAGTATGTGCAGGAGCTGGCCCTGGAGGCCGATGGCGCCCTGCGCTATGTGCTCCCCGGCTATCCTGAACCCGGCGCTACCAGCTCTCAGGTGAGTGGCCTGTACCTGGAGGGCGAGCACTGCCCTCTCAAGGTCTGGGGGTGCTACAGGTGTGGGAGAGGTGACAACCACGACACTGTTCTCAGGCTCAGCCGAGAGCAGCTGCCCCAGCCCGCAGCCGGCGGCGGTGCCTTTTGGAAGCTTTGCCCTACACACTCAGCCTGACCGCCTCCATCCGTTCCCGGCATGCCATTGACAGGATTCAGTCCAACTGCTCCTTAAATGCCACCAAATACCTTGGGAGTGATAGGACGTCTGCTGAGGTAGGTCAGGGGTGAGCTCACTTGGGGCCAGCACCCTTACTTAGCCTTGGGGTTTGACCTAGATCCTTGGGATTTCTAGATGGTTCTTTATCCCCTTTTGAATGAGGGAAAGAAGCTCGTGGCCCTCGGTGTCCACCACCACCTAGGTGATCGGCCTCATTTGACCATTGGTCTTCTCCCACCAAGGTTTCCCCCAACGGTCAAAAGTTTGACCGAGATGTGGAACTGCTGATCTATTACCAGGAAGTGCACACGCCCAGCGTGACCGTGGAGATGGGGAGAACCCAGCGCCAAACCTGGTATGTGTGTCCTTCCGCGGGGCCCCTCCCTCACTGTAATCACCCACACCTCTTTCCTTCATCCAGCACTGGGTCCAACATACTATATTGGTGGCAGCATGGGCACTGTGCCAAGTGTGCCCCAATGGCTCGGGATGCTGACCATCGCATGGTGATATCTCGTAGGGAACTAACTGAGCAAAGAATGCAGACACATATTTCATAAGAGGAAACAGCTCCGTACAAACTCAAAGGGAAAGTGATGTGTGACATCGTCCCTAAATTCTCCAAGGTTCATGCCTTTCCCTTTTGGGCACTGTCACTCCGTGATCTGCTTGAAGCAAAAGCAACTTTATTCGTATAGGTTGAAATAAATGTTCATGTTCGTTAATTTTGCTTTTGGAGAATCTTCCCTGTGAACTTACATCTAAGTAAAATGGTCACTAGACAGTTTCTCTGATATGTGAATGTCAAGTGTCAGGTGCTCTGACCAGCAGCCCCAGGCACGAATGAAGGTGACCTAGATCTTGCCAGAATTCATCCCTGTGAAAACAGTATGGGATGAACTTGGGAGAAAGTCTGCCTTGTCACTGCAAGAAAGGAAAGAAAGACACCTATGCAATGGGAGTTCTGGATAGCAGATCTCATTTTACTGAGCATAGTTTAAGCCTTTTATACAATATTTGGGTGCAGGGGGTACAAGCACAAATAACATGGCATTTGCCTCCTAGGCTGTTGCAACAGATAACAATCAGATTTAGCATTTGCAAGGTAATATTTGCAAGGTAGAAATCATTGATTTACATATTCCTGTGATGAGAAGACTAGGCACATCCTGCCTCACCTAATATGTAAATCATTTGCCTGCCAGTCTCCAAGTGGATAAGCACAGAGCTTTTAATTAGGTGTAAAGTTTTGAGCATCCTGAAGCTTCAATGCCCTGAGAACAGAGCCCACATCTTGGCCCAGTACCCCAGGGTCTTATGGGAGACAATGCCAGACCCCAACACTAGCAACTTAGAGCCCAACAGTCAAGGATTAGTGAACAACCAAATGGTTATACTGACTCAGTGTATTTCATGAGCAGTTAGACTGCTACTGCAATTTTAAAATTTTATTATACCACCGTGAGATATGCAATTACAAAGATATGATTGGGTTTCAGTTAAACAATGCTCCAGCACCCACCCATCCACTAGTGTCTATTTCTTACACCAGTGTTCCCAGTTTTTTTCCTTCTAGTCATCTTCATCATCTTTTCCTCCTCCGTTTTCAGATGCATTTACTTAGCTCTCTGTTTTTTCAAACAATAGTTTGCCGCAGACCACTCAGTCGGTGTGAGCTCTAAGTCTCGGGGGTAACCAGCTGAGAAAGTCAGGAGAACAGGAACGTCGGCGCAATGGACAGACAGGCACAGACACAAGGGAGGTCAAATGCTGCTGCTGCCGTTTACTGAAGGCAAAACTTTTCTTTTATGTTCAACAAATGCACAGACACAAGATTACACCAGTTATTTTTTAGCAAAGGAGACATTTTTTAACATCAAAAGGAGTTTATCATGTCTACCACATATGACCACCTCTTGCCTGCTTGCCTGCACCTGTTTTTCAGACATGTTTTTCTGACATCTTTTTGTTTTTACATACTTTCATATTTGCCTTAAGTAAGATACATATTTTTTTAAATCTGATATTCATAGAATTACTTACTAGCTCTATGCACATATTATAGATTAACTTAACCTACTCCTAAATAGAAACTTCTATGCAGAGTTTATTATTGTAAGATTATTAAGATTTTGTACTAGAAAGTGTTAACTTTAACAAGCCCAATTATTTTTCACACAGGAGGTTTAGGGAGGCTAATCACTGCATTCCCGTCAACAGGGGGGTAGCTGGGCGTCTCGACCCATAGGTCAAGAATTCTCCCTTCCCGCTAATGATGGGAAGCAAAGGCCTGAAGGCCACGGGCCTTTCCTTATCAAGGACCTGAGACCAGCTCAGGCCTTGGCAGCCAGGCGGCGCGCGGGCTGGCATTTTTTTACTATCTTTATTTTATGCTATAATTGTGTATGATGAAAGCTACGATTGCCGCAGGTTTTTCTCTTTGTTCAGTTTCTTCATTACTCAGAGTCTAAGTTTCAGCATAAACAAGCGCTCTAATTGCACACCAAGCATTCTTAGAAACATCCAAAGGAATTCTAGGGGGGCTTTGTTGGCGACAGTCCCTTTTAGGGGAAGCACCATCTGGTAACTGTCCCTTTTTAGGGGGAAGTACCGAAGCCATCCCCTGGCCCAGTGAGCACTTTCATGCTACGCGAGCCGGTGCCGCGGGGAGCCGTGGCAACAGTTGATCCTGGGGGGTCTTGGGGTCCCTTTTTGTCTTATGGCGCCTCTCTGTTTTCCAAGTAGATTCTCTAATGGGAGCTCCATCTGCAATGGTGAGTTTCTACCCAAACATCCCAGAGACTCAGCCCTTGGTGGCCGCTGGAGAATTTGTCTTCATCATGGACTGTTCAGGGAGCATGAACGACGCCATGAATAGGGATTCACCTCAGTCACGCATCGAGGCAGCCAAGGTGAACCTCTTTCTTCTTCACATACTCAAGGGTGGATACACCTGTGAGTGTATGGGCTAAGTTGGTCTGGGGCCTCTCCTCCGGCTACAGCTTTCATGACTGCTCTGAGCTTTGGAACACAGTCTGGTGGGTGGAGTGGTAACGGCTGCCACTCAGGAATGACATTGCAGGCAGCGGGTCTGAACTGGCTCCCTTCGTGTTCTCTTCTTTCAGGAAACACTGGTCCTGCTGCTGAAGAGTTTGCCCTTGGGGTGTTATTTCAATATCCTTGGATTTGGGTCTTCCTATGAGACGTTCTTTAAGTAAGTTTCTAGAAAGTGTTTGAAAAAGTAACTTACAAGAGGGCTGAGAGCAAGTGCGGTGGGAAGGCGCTTGCCTGAGTACGTGGCCGAGCCAGCCAGGAGTAAGCTGCAAGAGCACTGCTGGGAGTGGCCCCAGAAAGAGACTCTGTGGACAGACTTGGCTGTCCTGGGGGGGGCTACTGGGATTTCAGGAATGGGTGTTTTCCTCAGGACTAGTGTGGAGTACACGCAGAACACCATGGATCAAGCCCTGAAGAGAGTGAAGCTTATGCAAGCCGACATGGGGGCACGGAGATCCTGAGTCCACTCCAGACTATTTACAGGAACGCCTCCATCCCGGGCCACCCACTCCAGGTAAAAGGTGCTACAGGGCTTAGGAGGGCAGAGAACAAAACTTTCTATAACCAGAGCCCTGAACTTGCTTACTGCCAGAGGAGCCATTCATTGATTTTCTTTGAAGCTCTTTGTCTTCACCCGATGGAGAAGTTTCTGATACGCACATGGTCATTGAGGAAGTCAGGAAACACAGCCCAAAGCACAGGTAAGAAGAGAACATGATTTCTCCATGGTATCAGCATCAGTGAATCCCAAACATCAATCCTGCTACCCACTTGGGAATCGCTAAACAAAAACTCTAAACATGCTGTTAAAGTATGACATACCCCAGAAACACGCAGTCCTGTCTCAGCCAGGAGTGATCACCCCTCACCACTCTTAGCAGTTCTCTTCCATGCTTTGGCCCTCACTTATCTGTGAGATGCAGCAAGCATCTGTCTCAGTGCCTGTGGAGAGACACAGAAAATATATTGTGAGATGCTGCGGCTGCTCAGTCAGTGCTTCCCCTTAGGCCTTGGGTGGAGAGTATGAACCACCTTTATGTACTTTTGAACCTTATAGACTTTTGTAAGCATTGTCATTTTTTTTCTATTACAGGTGTTTCTCATTCGGTATTGGAGAAGGCGCCTCCACCAGCCTCATAAAAGGCATTGCCCGGGCATCTGGGGGCACTGCCGAATTCATCACGAGCCAAGACAGGATCCAGTCCAAGGTAGGTGCTCTGCGAGCAGAGGCAACAGGTCTCCTTCAGGGTTCACTCCCTACCCTTGGGCAAATAGGGTCCATGTGGGACTGCCTGGCCCCCCCTCCTCCTGTCCTCTCATCCCCTCCCACTCTGTGTGACTCTATTTGTCATCTTCTCATCTCCTTGCTCTGTGTCTCATACCTTGACACTCTCGTAAACTCTGCCCCTTCTCCTCCCCTTCCTCTCTCTTTCCCCGCTTCCCCTTGGATAACTAACTGCAGCCTTATCTTGAGTACTGCTGCTTTTTCTTCTACCAGGCTCTGAGGACTCTGAAATGTGCTCTGCAGCCCTTGGTCGAGGAGGTCTCTCTGAGCTTGCATTTGCCCCCAGTCTGTTTGCTCCGCTGCTTTCCCCACCACAGACATCCGTCTTTCAGGGCCAGAGGTTAATCATCTATGCCCAGGTGTTTGGGACAATGCCGGTGAGTCTCCTGGACGGTGGGGTGACACTTGAAGCTCTGTGAGAAGTGGTGACTTCTTTCCCTGCTCACCAACCCCCAATACCCAGTCCCTTGTTTTCCTCATGAATATTCATGCATGGAGCTGGAAGGCTGCTCCAGTTCCAACTTCATTGCTCCTCTTCTCTCTGCTAGCCAGGGGAGGTGACAGGAGAGGTTTGCTTCAAGTACATGTTCCAAGGCAAGAGTCTGGAGAATAAGGTGACGTTTCCTCTGCAGAGCCAGCTGGACCCCAAGTGAGAATGCCCTTCACCTCTCCTGTTTTGTCTCTGGGTGGGCTCTGTTCCCACTCTGCAGCTTGTTTTCCTTTTAGCTTCACTGTCCACCGCCTGGCTGCCAAGTCCTTCATCCAGGCCAAGGACATGGGCCTCAGAGAGACATCCGAGGAGGATGTGAAAGCCATTGTTAAAGTCAGCCTGGAGTCTGGGGTCTTGAGTTCCCACACCGCTTTCATCGCCATCGACAAGGAATTGAACAAGCCAGTACAAGGGCCTATGGCTCGCAGGGACATCCCGATGCCGATGCTCCGTTTCTCACCAGTGTGCTTGCTTGAAATCAGTGAGTTTGACCTCATCCGAACTCAGCGTCCAGGATGTCTGAGCATTCCATTTCATGGAAGAGCTTGTGAAAGATCCTCATTGGCATTGTCCCTTCTCCCCCTTGCAGCGAGGATTTCTGGCTGGTATAAAAGCCTTTTTGCCTGAGGAACATTAAAACCGAAAGCACACAAAAAATAAGAAATTGAGTTGTCGCATAGTATAAATCAGCAGCTGATAGCAAACAGCCTAGTGCTAGGGAAGAGAATTGTGCGGGTGCCAGGAAGCCTCCAAGACATGTCCCTGAGGACTTGAATCAAGTGAGAAATCCTCTAGGCAGGATCCTGAGGTTGGGTGAAATTAGTTCTCGCAGCAAGGAGAAGCTGTATTAGACAGAGGAGTTAAACAAGAAAGAGAGGGGCGTGAAGCAATAGTACAGTGGGAAAGAGGGTACTTGCCATGCATGTGGCTGACCCATGTGACTCCCCTCCCACAAATAGGAATTTAAAGGCTCCTATTTTAAATTCTTAGGGTCATTTTAACTTGAAATGCTTATGGATATCTATATGAAGTATAGAGAGAAATGTTTTGGTATCAGAGGAAAGGTCAGGAATGAAGATAAACCTTTGGTCATACTGAACATCAAGGTAATGACTAGTCACATGGGGAGAAAGAAAATTTTTAGGGGGCCGGAGCAATGTTATAGTGTGGAGGTTGTTTGCCTTGCGCTCAGCCCACCTGGGTTCTATCCCCAACATCCCATATGCCCCCGAAACACCAGTAGTCATTCCTGAAAGCAGAGCCAAGAGTAACCCCTGAGCATCGCCAGGTGTGTGTGACTCCCCCAAAAAATGATTAACCATTCAGAAAGATGAAGGGATATATATAAAGGGGGGAGGACTCTGAAACGCCAGAGAATAAATCATAGCTAGTCAGAGGTCTCCAAGCACAATATCTCACTCATATTTCCTGAGGTACAGTGGGAAAAAATACAGACTATATACTTTATATATAGAGAGAGCTTTACGGAGCTTTTAACATGCAGGTGGATCTGATTGGCTCTCTGCCGAAGACTTGGACAGTAACTCTGCACCTCCCTCCCCCAAGAAAAAGAAGACTACTTGGAAAGGAAAGTGAGTGAATATTCACAGTAGAAAGATCTATGGAGCCGGAGCATAGTGAGTAGGGCGTTTGCCTTGCATGCGACCAACCAGGGTTCAATCCCAAGCATCCCATATGATCTTCTAAGCACCACCTGGAATAATTCCTGAGTGTAGAACCAGGATTAACCCCTGAGCATTGCTTGGTGTGACTCAAAAAGCAAAAGAGAGAGAGAGAGAGAGAGAGAGCTGTGATAGAACAAAGGGGTGAAAGATCAGACCCTACAGAAAAGTCAAAGGGGAAACAGATACTTGGTTAATAATAACAGATACTTGGTTAATAACAGATACTTGGTTAATGCTAATCTTATTGAGCAATTTGACTTAGATCAAGAAGAAATCCCTGTTTTATGGTGTTCAGTGGTGGGAAGTGAAGACTTTTGCAACTATTGAGCTGGAAAGGGGCGGGCATAGGCTTGCTCGCCTGCCTGGGGAAGAGGCTGCAGCTGTGCATCTCGTCTCTGTAGAGGTTAATAGGAACACCCTGCAGAGGTGACCTGAGGGAAGAGAGGGTGAGGTCCAGGGCTGTGCTGAAGGAAGTAGATCAACCTCCCACCTCAGAGCTTGTACTGAATTCTTAGGCCAAGAGGTGAATTTTTTTTGAGGTTCCAATAGTTTGTGTTACTGTCTTGCACGTGTAAATGGCAGCAGGGAATCTGAGGAAGGGCAAGATGAGTGGCTGTGGAAACAGGCTCTTTCCTGGCCCTGGAATTCACCCACTCTCTGGAATAACTCTGGTTAAGAATAGAGCTGAGGGGCCAGAGTGACAGCACAGAGGGTAGGGCATGTGCCTTGTGCGCAGCTGACCTGGGTTCAATCCCCAGCATCCCATATGGTTTCCCGAGCACTGCCAGGAGTAATTCCTGAGCAAAGAGCCAGGAGTAACCCCTGAGCATCGCCGGGTGTAACCCAAAAAAAAAAAAAAAAAAAAAAAAAAGAATGGAGCTGAGTGTTGGCTTAACCTCACCGTTAGGGTTTTACTGGGTGGAAAGAGGTGATGGATAGGGAACTAGCAATGTGGAGTTGAAGATCCTGAGAGGAGAGTGGTCATTTGGGGGTTAAAGGGTACTAGAGCAGAGATAGAAGAAAGGTGAAGTGCTCAGGGGTCAGAGACCAGGCAGGACATGTCTGAATCAGACCACTGGAAAAGCCAGACTTGGTGTTCACAGGGGGTTAGGGTTGGCGCAGGTCTGAGCACCAAAGCCTCTTCCCATACCCTACCTCCTGAGGAGGGCAAACTCAGCTGCTGTGGCCACACATGGCAATGGGGGGGACAACAGTCATCTTGGGGAGAAGCGGGAATCTGGAGGTAGAATAGTGTTGCGAAAGAGGTTCCCTATCAAGAGTCACACATTCCAGAGAGCACTGTGGAATGAGCTCACATTGTGCAAGAGGTGGGCTCAGGTGGGATGCCACAAAGCTTTGTCCTGTGGGTTCTTATTTGCAGTCCTTACCTTGCTGCTGACGTTTCAAGTGCAGCTCCCCCAAAACACGCATAACAGGTAGCCTCCAGTGTCCCAAAAGATACGCTCTGTGGTTAAGCTCAGATGAGACCCTCTGATGTGCTGGTGTGTCCCGCCAGAAAGGATTATTGCTTTTTATTTATTTATTTACTTATTTATTTTTGGTTTTTGGGTCATTCTTGGCAGTGCCAGTAATGGGATTGACAGGATCAAACCCGGGTTGGCCACTTGAAAGCACCCTCCCGCTGAACTGTTGCTCTGCCCATTAAATGGTGTCATGCTACACTTTAGTTTGGCGCTGGTCTGTGGGTCAGCGAGCCGAGGACCAGGACCCCCTCTCTCCCTTCTCACCACTCTCTTTTCTTCCCCCACAGTAAATGGGGATGATCTTCTGCAGCTTATCGAACTCCAAAGGGCCAATGGCTCCTGGGAGCTAGATGAGGGTCTGGCCACTGTCCTCGGGGTGAGTTTGGAGGACATGGTCACGGCACTACCTGCCAAGGTAAGACTCGGAGGAGGGGAAAAAGGGATAGTGGTTTTGAGGGACTAGTGTCAGAAATGAGAATCGGGGCCAGTCACAGCTCAGCCAAGGAAGGAGCGTATCAGAGACTAGACCAACAGGGGTTTCTAGGTGAATTAGAGCAGAAAGGACAAACAGCTAGTGGTCAGGTAGGAGTTGAAGATTCTAGAGGAAGGAGGTAGAACTTGTCTGCTTTCCCTGCCAATCACTCGAGATAGAATCAAAATTCCTAAGCAGCCACAGACAGAGCAAGAGTAGAGGGCTGCTGCCCTGAAACTCCGGCGGCCTGGCATTGTGGCGCGCACATGGTAAAGTGACAGACCAGCCTGGGTAGCAATGGGAGGGAGTTAAAGAGGTCCGGGAGCTCCAGAGAAGGCTGTTTTGTCGTGCAGGGTGTGGAGGCCTCCAGCTGGGCCACAGTCCTGGCCGTGACCTGGCTGCACACACATGGGCAGGGGAGGAAGTGTGAGTGGGAGCTTCTGGAAAGGAAGGCGGTGTCCTGGATTCACAACCACGCAGGTAGGGGCACAATCCTAGGGCCCCTGCTGCTTTGTAAGATGGGGGGCCAGATGCTAGGGAAGGGGAGGGATATGTCACATCCAAACCCCCATCTCAGTGCAGCCAAGTCAGGATACGATTCTGTCTGCAGAGCTTCCCACTCTCATACCACTGATGGGCATCAGGGAAACCAGGGGTGCCAAGGGAGGTGTAGGGTCCCACACGGGGAGCACTAGGGTCATTCCCATTGTTGTCCTAGTTGGTGGTTCTCAAGTGGGCTCTGGGGGCCATTTGGATATCATGGATTGAACCTGAGTTGGCCGTATGCAAGGAGATGCCCTATCCACTGTACTATCGCTCTGGCCCCCAAAGGCCCAAGTATTGTTTTTCTCAACACAGGCTCTGCCCTGCAAACACTTGTAGAAGCTGCCAATACCTTCCTGGAGTCATCTGTGGATGCCGCCATCTTTGTCCTCTGAGCGCACGAGCCTGGGCCCCACTCACTGCAGCCTGTCTTCACCTCTGACATCTCTCCAGCCTGTCTCTTGCACCCCAAACCACTCCTGATTCCCTCTGGAGACAATCGTCCTTTCCTGCAGGAACCCTCTACCAAGTGTCAGAGGGCAGGAAGTCCTGGAGCAGGACAAGGAAGTCCATTCGGATCACGATTTGCAACAAAATTGTGCAAAGCAACTAGCAAAGAATAAGCCGTCAAAGGAGTCCAAACTGGAAAGGAAATAGAGAATCATTGTTACTTACTGGAAAATGATGATATTTTAGAAAACATTAAAGACACCACCTGCTAGCTTGTGGTGCCACCCTTGGTTATGTAGAGCTGCCCTGAACCCAGCCTGTTTTAAGGTTCCAGGGATCAAATATTGTTGGTGCATGCAAGACAAACACCCTACCCATTTGCCCTAATTTTCCCTCTGGCATTCTCAGGCAGTATAAAGTGCCAACTGTCAACTCCTCAGGCCTAAACAAGATCATCATACTCAAGCATGTTTTGGGGAGTTCTTTGTGTTTTTGGTGTTTCAGAACCTCTCCAGCCGGGCAGGGTGCCTCGGAGGGTAGCTGCTCCCATCTCCACTGTCGTGGTCACAGAAAGAGGGCCTGGAGCACAGTGTCACTGGAGTCTCCCACTCAGACAGGCTCCGGCAGAGGCCTGTTAGGCACAGCCTTAGTGAAAGCCACAGTCTAGTGTCCCCATCTCCACGCGGAGGCTCATTCAGCATTTGCTGTCCCACTCACAGCCACGGTTTCCTCAAGGAATCTGTACTGTTGCTCTGACCTCTCTGCTCTGTTCATAAAATGCCGTGTCATTCACATTTGAATCATTCCGACTGGAAGAAAACCTTCATGTTTGCCATTTCTCCTTTCATTCCTTCTGTCCCTGTTTACCTAATGCAGTTTATATTCTCTCTGTCAGAACAGTCCAGACTCATACAGGATTATTCTGTCGTCTTGGAGAATTTACCCTTTTAAAACTATGTAATTTATCACGTTATAATTCATATTTCTTTCGCTGATCTGCTCAGTCTAAAATTATTGCAGTTTTTCTAATTTTAAATTAGAATTTGTATGGTTTGTTGTCGGGGCGCTCCGCTGGGTTCCCCGACAGTGCCGAAGCGAGTTCCCTTCTACCTCCTAAGCCGGCGAGGAAGGGATGAAAACTCAGGAATCCGATGCAGTTTTAAAAGGCTTTACTTATCACAGGTTCATGCATACAAATCAGCAAAAGGAAAATCTCGGTGCTTAGGATTCCAGGCTAGAACCCCAGCCACGTGTAGGCCAAGATGGCGACCACCACGTGTAAAGGAGAAAAAGCTTCCAAGGGGAATGAGCGCTCACAAGGAGAGATCCCACAAAGAAGAAGGCCGGGAGAGCGGGAACTGGCTAGTTTATATCCCTGTAACTCAGACCTTCCTCCCACTGTTATGGAAAGCAGGGAGGGTCCAGTGCCCTTAGGTAATCCCTCCCTGCACCTCACCTAGGGCCTTTACTATGCTAATGTTTTGAGCCGAAATCTGCCTGGGAATGCCTTTGTAGTGTGGAGAAGGGGGTTTCTGAGATGGCATGTCTCTGTACCAAAGACTAATACTAATGCCAGTTAAATATTTCTGCAAGCCTTCACAAGTCTCTTCTACTTCATTGTAGTTTTGTATTTTAGTTGCCTTTGAGTATATCAGGGAGCCATGCTTGCTTTGCTTGGAAGCAAACAGCATTTCTCTCTGGTCTAATTACTTAGGGGTCCAGCGTAGCCAGGCTAATATGCTGGTAAGATCTAGCTAGTCCCACGATGATTGTGGTAGCATGGGAGAATATTTATACCAGCTAGTACAGCATACATGGTCGGATAAACTGCCACATTTAGACTACCCCCTTTGTCTACGGAGTGATTTGCGGGAGGCACTCCAGAGCAGATGCAGCGGCCCTTAAGAGTCCTGCAACAGTTTGTGTTTCTCTGTGCCCTTACTTTTAACCTATTTGAGACTTTATTATTAAAGTGGGATTCTTCTAGAAAATATCACTTAGGACTTATTTCCCACACCATATACATGGTCTTGTGCCATACCACGGAGTGCTCAGGCATCACTCATGGTGGACCCTGGGGACCATAAGAAGAGCCAGGGGTTGAACCAGGTACTCAGCATGTTGCCTGCATGCAGCCAATCACCTGACTTGCGGTATTATTGCTCTGTTCTCATTCTCTATATTTGGGGAGGTTTCACACCTGATGGTTGCCAAGGGATCACTTCTAGCAGGGCTCAGGGGGCAGTTTTGGGTTCCAGGGATCAAATATTGTTGGTGCATGCAAGACAAACACCCTACCCATGACCTTTCACTTCGGCTTCCCTTTTCTGTATTTGTTGTTGTTTTTGGGTCACACTTGGCAATGCTCAGGGGTAATTCCTGGCTCTGCACTCAGAAATCATTCGTGACTGTGCAGGGGACCATAAAGGATACTGAGGCTCGAACCCAGTCTGTTGTTTTCTAGGCAATCAACCTACACCTGAACTATCTCTCCAGCCCCTCCTCTATTTCTTTAAATGCTGTATAATTCACATCTGAAGTGAATGTTAACACAATTGGATTTGTATCTGCGCTGTTAAACTGTTCTGCTTGTTCAATAATTTTTAAATCTCATTTGCCTTTTCTTGTTTTAATAAAGCACTTTATATCCAGTTTCCATATATCAATTTTTTTTAGTTTTTGTCCTATAATTTACAATATCCACTTAAAGTCAATACCTATTCTGCTCAAACTCTTCCCAAAAAACTAGAGCGGAAGGATCACTCCTAAAAAGAACTCCATGAAGCCATTAGAACTGAAGCCCCCAGACAGATACAGCAACACAGGAGAGATAAAACTACAGACCAGTAATCTGGCCTCCATAGCTATATGAGCCCCAACCAAAAGAGCAGCTGATCTCAAGCCTGGTTCACCAGAGCCCCACACAACAGAGCAGCCGAGTTCTAGCCCAGGTAGGCATTTCTTGGATGCAAAAATCACCGGGAATTTGTGGAGATGGAGCTGGGCTCCTTCTTCCCCTCTCTGTTCCATCTGGGAGGCCTGTGGACCCACCCATGAACTGCCTCTGGGCTATCGTCCGTCATGCAGAGACTCAGACACAAGGGAGAGATCTGCCAGCTACACAGGACATCAGATTAGTGGATCCAATCACTTTCTAGAAACTCAGAAAGTAAATTCAAGAACAGAATTTTAAAGTCAGATCTCCTGTAAGCAAGAATAAGGAAGAGAATGGATTCATCAATAACATTGGCATGTATGTGCTTTAATGTCAATACAATCAGCGCCAGCTGAGGGAGCAGACATAGGGATTGGGGTGGGTGGGAAGTGAGGGTATTTGGTGGTGGAACACACTGGTTGTGGGAGTGGTGTTGAAGTATGAATCTTTCTATAGCAGTGTTATGAAAACCTTTTTACTTTGTAAATCACAGTGTTTGATTAACTGCCACAGGTTTCCTGTTTAACAGCTAACTGAATGTCTCCCTAAACTTCTGTCCTACCATGCAGAATAAAGTCAGTGAACAGCGCAGAGGTAGGTTCAGTATCATCTCTTATACGTGTGACTTACAGATACACAGCAAAGGAGCCACAAAGGGCCAAAGCAACACAATGGGAAAACGGATCCACACAATTGAGTTGGTACTGGGTGGTGGGGAGGTATGAAAGGTGGGGTGTTGGGGTCCTTGGGAGGGGGAGGAGGGAAAACCAGGGATAACTGTCATGTTGCAATTATGTGCATGGGACATAATTCACACTATTGTAAATCTCAGAACCTCAATAAAAAGTCTTTTTTTTTTTTTTTGTTTATTTTATTTATTTATTTATTTATTTATTTATTTTGCTTTTTGGGGTCACACCCGGCAATGCTCAGGGGTTTCTCCTGGCTCTGCACTCAGGAATTACTCCTGGCGGTGCTCGGGGACCATATGGGATGCCGGGATCGAACCCAGGCCGGGCGCAGGCCAGCCGCGTGCAAGGCAAACGCCCTACCCGCTGGGCTATCGCCCCGCCCCTAAAAAGTCTTTTTAAATGAACTCTGATCCTCTTGTAGAGGACAACCACTCAGCTCTACTAGACGTTCCTTCCTGACTAGACTGAGCTCAGAATGGGTATTTCTGGCTTTCGATGCCATAAATAGATTAAAACTGATTTTTAAAATATTTATTAAATAAACAAATTTACAATGCTTATTTTTAATTGCACATTCATTATGCTTTTTGAAATCTCATCAGAAGAAATGTTTATAATCAGATAATTAGCTATTGTTTGCCCCTTTGTTTAATATTTTAATTGTAATGGTTGCTATTTATGTAGATATTTTCATCTTCCAAATGATCAGTTAACTTTTTAAAATTTTTTTTTGGGGGTCACACCCGGCAACACTCAGGGGTTACTCCTGGCTCTTCACTCAGAAATTATTCCTGGCGGTGCTCGGGGACCATATGGGATGCCGGGGATCAAACCCGGGTTGGTCTCATACAAGGCAAATGCTCTACCTGCAGTGTTATTGCTCTGGCCCTGATCGGGTAACTTATAGACAAGTTTTCTACCCTTGATGCCTCCATCCAAATGCTAAATCCCAGTCTCCCTGTGCTTACATTGACAATGCTCCAACATCCACTAGAGGGCAAAACAGAACAGCTTGCAAAATTCAGATGCTTGGGTCTTACAACAATTTATTGACTGGAGTTATTAGCTTATAGTCTTTATTGTCGATGCAAATGTAGCCAGAATTTTTTATAGTAACTGGAAAGAAAATCTCTGCTAAAAGGAGAGTAATCAGTGTTGCTGCATTCTTTTTTTTCTATATTTTATTTAATATTTCTATTACACCACCGTGATTCTTGCAGGGAGAAGCCATGGAAAACAGAAGAGGAGGTTGGGGCTTGTCATACACAGGAAGTCAAAGAGCAGGTAAGAATTACAAACCCAAAAGTCGCAGCAAGAACAAAGGTAGGACCTCCTCCCTTCACCCTCTGGGACTACAGAGTCTACCTAGTAATTCACTCGCATTCTGGGAAGGTTGCTTTCAAGGGGAAATCGCTGTGGCCCAGGCCGTGGAACATTTTGCATTCCTTGGATACAGGAAAGAAATGATCTGAATAAAACCTGGAGGCCTAAAGTCTAAGGCAGCTGCTCATGGTACGGCAGCTGCGATAGCCAGAGAGGGAGCAGAGTAAATCTTATGCTGACACTGTGGTCCAAAGAGAAGATCTAAGGCCTGTGTCTCTTGGCCTTGTTAGTATCAAAATGTGAAGAAATATGGCCAGGGATTGGAAATTAGTATAAATCCATCTCAGAGCCGTTATAAAGATAAAAGATGCTATTTGTCATACCCTGTTTGCCTCTTTTTACCAAGTGCGTAATTATAAGGAGTTTTGGAAAAATTTCGCCAAGAGTGATTGTTCCCTAAAATGAGGTATTTTGTTTAGCAGCATTGGCTGTAGACACTTTCTTGTGGTGACTTGGCTTTGTAACTGTCATGAGTGATGGGTCAGTTGGCAATAGAGGACTTTAGTTTTCATTGTCCCTTCTAACCTTTTTCAGCCTGAAGTCCATGTTGTCAGATACTAGTATGGCCACACCGGCCTTTTTGGAGGAGTTGTTTGTGTGGAGAATTGTTTTCCAGCCTTTGACTTGAGTCTGTATTTGCTCTGATTATTCAAATGTGCTTTTTTTAGGCAGCAGAATGTTGGGTTCAATTTTTTTAATCCATTTTGCCACTCTGTCTCTTAATTGGTGCATTTAGACCATTGACATGGTCTAATAATAATAATAATATATTATTATTACAAGAGTATCCCACCCTCAGGGCAGTCTGGCAAGCTACCTGTGTCCTATTAATGAAACCAAGAGCTAGTCCTTTGAAAAAATTAACAAGATCAACAAACCACTTGTAAGACTCATAAGGAAAGGGAAAAAGAGAACTCAAAATGGGGACATCATAACAGAAAACACAGAAATTCAAGAGATAATCAGAGATTACTTTGAGAGTCTGTATGCCACAAAACAGAACCTGGAAGAAACAGACAAATTCCTGTAGTCTAGCCTCCCAAGACTGATACAAGGAGACCTGGAATACCTGAATAAGCCTAGCACCATTGAGGAAATTGAAACTGTAATTAAGAAATCTACCCAAACACAAAAGCCACAAAACCCAGGTCTAGATGGATTTATCTATAACCCACCGGTTGTTCAGCAGTAAATTGTTCAGTTTCCAGGTGTTAGGTTTGACTCGCTTTCTTTGTATGGTTAGCTTCCATTTTCAGTGCATCGTGGTGTGAAAAGATAGTTGACACAATTTCTATCTTTTTTATTTTATTGAGGTATGTTTTGTGGCTCAGCATGTGATCTGTCTTGGAAAATGTTCCATGTGCACTGTAGAAAAATGTGTAATCAGCTTTTGGGGGATGAAAAGCTCTCTATAGATCTACCAGCCCTCTTTCTTCCATTTCTTCCTCGAGCACCAGTATTTCTTTTGTGAGTTTCAGTCTTATCAATCTATCAAGAGTTGATAGAGCAGTGCTGAAGTCTCCAACTACAATTTGTTGCTGTCAATGTCTTCTTTGAAGTCTATTAGCAGTTGTTTTAAGTATTTCTTCGGCCCCTCGTTGGGTGCATATATGTTTAGGAGTGTAATATCTTCCTGATATACATATCCCTTAATTATTAAGAAATGGCCTTCACTGTCCCTTCTAACCTTTTTCAGCCTGAAGTCTATGTTGTCAGATACTAGTATGGCCACACCGGCCTTTTTGGAGGAGTTGTTTGTGTGGAGAATTGTTTTCCAACCTTTGACTTGAGTCTGTGTTTGCTCTGATTATTCAAATGTGCTTTTTTTTTTAGGCAGCAGAAGGTTGGGTTCAATTTTTTAATCCACTTTGCCACTCTGTCTCTTAATTGGTGCATTTAGGCCATTGACATTGAAAGAGATTATTATAATGGGATTTTTGTGCCATCTTCCTGAATAAGCTTGTTGTGCTTTTGAGGTTTGTCTTATCTTACAGTAGTATCCGTGCTCTAAATGTTTAGATGCTAAAGAATATGTTTTTCACTTCCGAAGAGCCTGAGCAATAGTACAAAGGTAGGGCATTTTCCTTGAATGTGTCTGACTCAGGTTTGATCCCTGGCACCACACATGGTTTCCCTGAGCCCACCAGAAGTAAGCCCTGAGCATCACTAGCAATGACCCCCCAAATCAAAACAGAGCAAAAATAATAAGTTTGTCATGCCTTCAAGATTCTTCCTAGAGTTTTAATTTTTTCAATATGTGATTGTAAATGAGATTATTTTTCTCTAAAAACATCATTCTCATCTACTTTGCCACCTGCATATGGAAATGCCACTATTTCTGTGGATGTTAGAGGCCTCTGCTTGACTGTGTGTTCTACCGATTGTGTTTCAGTGAAATTGTTCCAGTGAGGAGCAGGGCAGCCAAGGAGTGGCCAAGCAACCACAATAGAACCAGGGTGCCACTGTCGCGCTCAGTTCACCAGGGCCCTGCCACTAAGTGCCCACGGGAGAACTGGCAAGGCCTGCAGGGAGTTTCACATTGCGTGGACACAAACATCCTGGCCTACATGTTTGTTTCCTGGACCCGTCATCACAGAAAAGCGTTACAGAAGCAGACAAGTAGTAAAGACATTTTACTAGACAGGGAGAGGAAATACATTCCAGAGAGAATGTGGGCTTCTCCAGAGAGGGGGAGCCCTAGTGGGCTTTCTGCAGGGGGCTGGAATCATGTATGTTTTCTCCAAGTTGCCTATGTGTGAAGTTCTCTGAGGGTGCCCTCAAAGGGAAGGACTTTGAGCTCTGACAGGGAAAGAGGGATCTTTCACATTCTTTTAAGCCTTTGCTTCCTCCTGACTTTTCTACCCTACTTTTCACCTGAATGGGCGGGGCCTTCTTCGGGCTGGTGCTGGCCTCAGTCTTACCAGTTTCTGCATCTCCAAAGAGGGTCAAGCTTTTGAACCTTGGGGCTGGCAAAGGGCTAGTGACAGTAACTTTTTTGAGATCTTACCTTGGTATGTCTTGCTTCCCCAAACTCATGCCATGGACCCTCCCTACTTCAGAGTCTCTTGGATTTTCTATATGTAATTTCTTCTGCAATGAGTGATGGGTTTACTTCTTTTCCAGTTTGAAATCTTTCATTTATTTTTCTTGCCTAAATTATCTTCCAATAGTAAGTAAGTTAAATAATAGTGCAAGTGTAAATCACTGGAAATCAGTGCTTTAATAACATTTTAGGGGAAGTGATTTCAGTTTTTCATCATTGAGTATGATGGTAGCTGTGATCAGATACGCTTTTACTATGTTAAGATATGCCATCTTTTCTATCCTAATTTCCTTGAGAATATTTTTTAAATCATAAATAGGTGTTGAATCTTGTTCTAAAGCTTTCTCTGTACTTACTGATACGATCATATACTTTTTAATCTTTCCTTTTGTTGATGTGATTTATTATATTAATTGATTAGTGCATGTTCAGTCATCTTGTATCCCTGCAATAAATCCCACTTAGTTGTGATAAATGACTCTCAATGTATCGTTGCATTCAGTTTACAAAGATTTTGTTGAGAAACGCCACTATCTGTTCTGTATTGGAGATACTGGTCTCTAATTTCAATTTTTAAAAAATTTTAGTAATATCTTTGCCCACTTTTATTATCAGCATAGCATAAAATGTGTGTGGGAGAGTTACTAATCTAAAATTGTTTTAATGCACTTGAGAATGTTAAGTAATAAGTTATCTTTGAAGACTTCATAGAACTTACTAGTAAAACATCTGGTTCCCGACTTTGGTTTGGGAGTAGACTTTTAAGTACTGCTTTGATGCCATTGCTTATAATTTGTTTATTAAGTTTTTCAAGTTCTGCTTCATTCGGTCTTGAGAGGTATTAGGATTCTTCTAACTTCTCCAACTTAGTGGCGTGGTTTCTTATGATTTTTGTCTTTCTGTGATACAGGTTGTAACATTTCTTTTCCTTTATTGAATCAGAAACTTTTTCATATAATTTCTCAAAAAGAATGGGAAGTAGCATGATAATCAGTATCTTAAGTTATATATTTTAATGTCCTATTATATGAAAAAATGTGTATTTTGGAATGGATGTGAGGTCAACTGTAGTACCCCATTTTTGGAATTTTCTGTAATCACAAGCATTTGTAAGAAAACCTGAGTACCTTTAAGAGTTGATTATTTTGCTACTATACTCAAATGCATCCCAATTTCTTTTAATGGAATCATTCTCGGATTCACTTTTCTGAAAATTACTAAGTGCTTAAGGATTGCAGTTGTATGTAGTTTTAAGTGCACTTAGAACCAACAGTGACACTTTCAGTGAAACCAGAGCTTTGCAGAGAATATGAGTTAGAGGAAATCTTTATTCTCAGTGTCACCTATCAGACATACAGCCACAAAAAAAGAAGGATCTGAAGGTCACCTCTCTCACTGCTCAGTAATATGACACACCTCTGGGAGATAATTTCATTTTGTTTCAAAATGTGATAGTTGGGCTGTTGCCAAAAGTAAAATCAGGAATGACAGTAGAGATCTTGAGAGGAAAAGTCTGGTTCTTGGGCTTATTTTCATAATCAGAGTAGTAAATGGAATTGATGCTGGAGACATCACCATGGCAACATGCAGTTTCTATGGCAGCAGACATCTTTCCCGAGAGTAGCTTTCATAAAAATAAAGAGAACAAAAGCATGCATTTCGCTTATCAGAATCAACTAATTCTGCCAGCTACCTAATCTGTGAGGGGCCCTGTCTGGGAATAGGCTGATTTTAGGAAGAAAACTGTGTGTTTCTGTTCTGTTAGGACTTGCGCTGGGCCAAGAGCCTGATATGCCTTTACACCAAAGAGCACACAGCTACAAACTCTAGTCAGGTTCTTGGTGTAAGTCTAAGTGTCAAACAAATGAAAATACTGATCCTAAAGAGATTTAAATATTGGTGAATAGAAAATGGATGTAACAGCTCAGGGCCGGGTAATGATGGAAATGGAGCAGCAGTTACTGAAAGCAGAAATGCAGGCAGGCTGTTTGCCCTAGGAAAATGTTGGGCTTGCTAAGTAAATTAATAGCAAGTCTTGTAAGAGGGTAAGTTATTATCATGTGTATATTTAATAAAAATCTGTATAAGCACTAAAAAGCAAATGCACCATAAAATGAGATATTTGAAGAATGTCAAGAGAGAGGAAAACATAGAGTTATCTTAAGGGAAAAATAAGATTCACTGTGATGATGTAAGTTTGCGTTAATTTAAATGACTATGCAGAATTAATCTGTACATTTCTGATGAAGACAGCAGAGCTTCTCTAGAAACAAGTCTGAGACTTCTAAGAAACGCCAAACATAGTATTGCCATACAACTTCACGGCAATTTCTGATTATAGTTTCCCAAAGAATTGAAAGCAGGGGTTCAAAGGGATGTTGGTATACCTATGTTGACAGCAGCATTATTGATAAGAACTGATACAGAGAAGCAACCCAAGTATCTCCTCTGAGCAGATAAGCGAGATGCGATATCTCCTTGCCAAGGTATTGGTCAGGCCTAAAGAGGGAAGGAGAGTGTGTAGAACAGCCATCACCCAAATGAGCCTTGAGACAGTCTCCTAAGTGAAATAAGTCAGTCATAAAAGGATAAGTACTTTATTATTTTATGTATTAGATACAGTAGTTTCTCCAAGTACTCAAAAAGTTTCTTGGAAATTGTGACTTTAAGTGAAAGAACATATAACATGTTTCTGATAAAAATCTAACATGATTTTATTCAAGGTCAGACAGGATTGCTTTTTTCTCATTAATATCAAAGCAAAACTGAACAACAACAGCAAAAAAAGCTATTAAAATAGTTCAGCTATTTTTTTTTTTTTCCTGAACTTAGGAAAAAGAAACCCACAAAGATAGAAAATATAATGGTGGTTATTGGGTCTGGGGAAAGGGAGAGTGTGGAGTTGTTAAAAGGTATAAATTTTCTTTTTTTCCATAATATGAGACTCATACCCAAGGACAGTGCAACAAGGGCCAGGAGGAGTGGTCTCCAGCTGGAAGCCAGCCTCAGTGCTAGGAAAGAAGGCAGTCGGGAAGGAAAGGGACCACTATGACAATGATAGTTGGGAATGATCACTCTGGATGAGAACTGTGTTCTGAAAATAGAAAAGGAAATGAATATCATAGCCTCTTAGTACTTGTATTGAAAACCATAATTCCCACAAGGAGAGAGACAAAGAGAGAGAGATGGAGAGATAGAAAGACAGAGATAGAGAAGAGGGAGAAAAGAGAGATAGATAGGGAGACACAGAGAGAGAGAGAAAATGCCTGCCTGCCACAGAGACATTGGGGAGAAGGGGCAGGTGGGAAACTGAGGATACTGGTAGTGGAAAATGCACACTGGTGGAGGGATGGGTGCTGGACACTGTATGCCTAAAACCCAACATAAACAGCTCTATAATTTCGTATCTCATGGTGATTCCATAAAATTAAAAAAAACTTTCCAGTTTTGAAGATGAAGGATGTTGAGATGGACAGCAGTGATGTCTAACAATAGAAATATATTCAGTATTATTGAATTATACACCTAAAAACAAAAGGACATGTGATTTCTTGTAGTGATGGGAAATTAAAGTCAGCTTTATTTTCTATTTTCCCAATGAATAGAATGATTTTTACTTTCTCAAAAAATGGGATTGTGTTTAAGCAGCAACTTTAAATTTATTTTTATAATATAATTATATTTATGTTATACAGTGTTTTTTTATGTTTATATTTATGTTACTGGTGTCTGCTTGAGCAAATTGATGAATAATGAGACGTCAAGTGATCAAGTCATCAAGTTATACAGATAATATAATAAATTAAAAAAATATTGCAAAATGCAAAGAAGGAAGCAAAATTTTCCTTCAGCATTCAGAAATGAGAGATTGGATGCTTTTAGGGTGGTATCACCATAGACCCTTTTCTCCTTTTTTGTGGGGTGGGATTGGAGCCATATCTAGTGATGCTCAGGACTTACTCCTAGCTATGCACATGGGAATCATTCCTGGTGGGACTTGACAGACCGTATGGGATGCCTGGGTCAATCTGGTTGGCTGTGTGCAAGGCAATAGTCCCACCTGCTGTACTGTCACTCTTGTCTCAGCATTCAGAATTAATTCCAGGATATAGATGAGATAATTTTGGCCTTTTCTCAAGACCAAGTTAAGCCTCTTTTTATCCCAAACTTTCTGTGCCTATAGTACTAAGCTCCACGTTTTATTGATGAGTTTCTAAAGCACAAGGAAAATGCTATCTCTGCTCACAGTCCCAATATACGAATATGAAAGGGTCAGTTTATGAAGCTAGGATTTTTTGTTCTTAATAAACACAAGGCACTTAACAGGTAAACTGTGGCAGTGGCCCTGGCCTGGCTCCTTCCCGTCAGTACAAATGTAGTTTGATTGGACCTCAGCTGGGAGTTGATCTGGTTTTTATGTCTATGCACTCTAGTTTGATTTTAGTTTTAGTTTTGTTTGGGGGGCCAAAGCCAGCCATTCTCAGGGCTTTCTCCCGGGTCTATGCTCAGGTGCCACCCCAGCAGGGGACCCAGCTGAGCTTGACCATGTACAAAGCAAGTCCCTCAACCCCATAACTATCTCTCTGGCATTTCTATGGCTATTTTCTTTTTCTTTCTGTTTCAGAGGTTGTCGATAGGATGGGCAGGGGAGAGCCACCATGGCTGTACTCAGCATGCCTGACTCTGTGCTCAAGGATCACTCAGGACAGTTCTCAGGGACTGACTATATGTGTTGTTGGGGATCAAACCAGCATCTTCCATATATAAAGCTTTGTACTAAGCCCTGTACTACCCATCTAACCCTCTCTGATGATTATCATGTTCCTGTAATAGAGTTTAGCTCTTGTCACTCCTCATTAATCCCCAAAGCTATATCCTGGAATTAATTCCAGGATATAGATGAGATAATTTTGGCCTTTTCTCAAAACCAAGTTAAACCTCTTTTTATCCCAAACTTTCATTAATCCCTATTATCCCTCATTAATCCCCATTTACTCTCAAACTTCCGCAAAAACATTTGCCGATTCCTGGATTGGAAGATGGGGAAGAGGCTTTGGGGTTGTGTGTTACACATCTGCCCTGTCAAGATATTCCCTACAACCACCAGGAGTCCATCTAAATTAATACGCAAGTGGGGAAATAAAACTGAGCATCACACCCCAGGAGACTAGTGACCCTCAGACTGTCTGACCCCCAGCCAGCTTCTTTAGGGCCCCCTTGACTTCTTTATTTCGCAGCGTGTAGATGGTGGGGTTCAGCATAGGGGTGACCACGTTGCCAAAGATTTGCACTGGCGTTACCAGCACCTCGCTGAGGGAAGGCTGGGTGTAGATGAGAGCACAGGGCCCAAAGAACAGCGTGACCACAGTGAGGTGGGACACGCAGGTGGACGCAGCCTTGCGCCGCCCTTGGCAGAGTGCATCCTGAGGATGGCCACGACGATGCGCACGTAGGAGGCCAGGATGAGCAGGAAGCATGTCATGGGCACCAGGCCAATGTTGGTGAAACTCACCGTCTCGATGACGAGGGTGTTGCCACAGGCCAGCTTGACCACAGGGAAGATGTCACAGAAGAAATAATCCACCACATTAGACCCGCAGTAGGGCAGCTGGAAGGTGAGCGTGGTGAGGATGGTGGCATGGAAAGAGCTGGTGAACCAGGTGCCCGCCGCCAGCAGGGGTACATACTCGGCCGTTCATGATGATGGTGTAGCGTAGGAGGGTGGCAGATGGCCGCGAATCTGTCATAGGCCATGACGGTGTAGAGCAGACACTCCGTGCTACCTAGGAAGTGGTAGAAGAAGACCTGAGCCATGCAGCCGCCCAGGGAGATGACGCGATTCTGCAGTAGCAGGTTGGCCAGCATCTTGGGGGGTGCTCACGGAGGAGAAGCCGATGTCCAGCACAGACAGGTTGCAAAGGAAGAAATACATGGGAGTGTGCAGGCGGGAGTCAGAAAGCACTGCCACGAGGATAAGCAGGTTCCCGAACAGGGTGCAGAGGTAGAAGAGCAAGAATACGATGAAGAGCACCATTTCCTGTCCCTGGGTGTGGGGATGCCCAGCAGGATAAACTCACTGACCAAAGTCTGATTCTTTGCTGCCATCAAGCTGCAGGTTTGAACTGGAAAAGGAGAGAAATGCACTAAGCTTGTGACTTGAGGGCTGATATCTCACCATTGACTGCCAGCAGGTTCCCCAAATTGATTGTGTTAGTGAACAAAGGAGGTTGATTGAGACTCTAAGTTAGGGAAACAAACACATGTAGAAATCAGAGACTTCCCCTCCCTTCACTCTGTTGAGTTTAGAGAAATGATTCAAATTTAAAATACTATATTTTTCAGATCTAAACTTTCATTATTTAAAAGAAAAGAATGAATTTTAATGCTTAATAAATGTTTAGGAGTTCAGATTTCTCTTTTATTTTGGATCAGTTTGTAGTTTTCAAGGAATAGGTTCATTTCTTCCCAAATTCTAAATTTATATTAATTTAGAATTGCTTTGAATGTCTAAGTGAGGGTTTCAATTTTATTTCTGATATCAATAACTTATTTCTATATTGTCCTTATTCAGTCTTTTTTAGAGGTCTGTCACTTCATTGATTTTTCAAAGCAATATTTTAGTTTCATTGACTTTATTGTTTACTGTTTTAAATTTATTGATGCCTGCTCTTAAATGGTCTATTTATCTTTTCTCTTTACTTAAATGGGGCTAATTGTATTCTTTTTCTAGATTCTTGAGCCAAAATTTAGATTATAGGTTTGAGAACTTAAATAGAAAACTGAAAAAAATAATCAGTTAATATTATTAATTTCTCTCTGAAAACTTTAAAATATTTTTAATACTCAGGAAAAAATACAATTTTCCTTCTAAGTGTATTTATTTCTAAGTATTCGAAACGGTTGAGGTATTTTTGTTGGTGATTTGCAGTTTTATCCATCATGGTTATAGGATATACTTTGTATGAATTGAATTAAACAAACTGAAAGAGGGCAATAGAACAGGCTAATACATTGGATTTAATGCAAAAAATGATATAATTAAATCTGGAAGGAACCAAAAGACAATCTCTGTTTTTGCCTCAAATCTCAGATGAAACAGTATGTCAGCGAAGAAACTTGCCCAGTGTTATAGATTCAGAATCTGGATCTATGATATGACTCTGAATTGGCCATTAAAACCCCCTGACCTCTCATCAGCACACTTTTCTGGGGACATGTCCTCATATTCTTGTATTTTGGAAAGTTCTCAGTTTGTATCTGCTTTCAAACTCACCTAGGGAAAAGATGTGTGACACCTTAAAAGAGATGATCATGGTCAGGTAATACCAGCAAAGATTTTATTTATTTTCCCTACAGGAAATTTGAAACTAGTATGTTTAAAGTCAGTGGTGGGGAGCAGGGGGCAGGTGGGGAGAATCGACAGAGAGAGGACAAAGAGCAGTGGGAACAGAAAGGAAAATGCAAGTGAGGAACAAAAGTACAGCACAGGATACACCTTCAGGTCAGGCATGTTCCAGGCCAAATCCGATGCAGGTTTAATCTCATCTGTTCTTTGCTGCCACTCATGATATTTCTTGAACTCACCTTCCTAAAAACAAATTGTCTAGTCTGGCTTGTTCCAAGAGTCTTGAGCTTGAAGAAGTTTCTACTTTTCTACCCATCAACTCATCAGGCCTGTGCAAATGAACTTCCAGACCATGGCCCTGGTGCCGTAACCTGTCTGTGGCCCTGAGCCCCCTACAAGCAGGAGCAGAACTTTAAGTGGAGGTGGGGGAGGTCCTCTTGGGGATCCGAGTCCCTGAAGTCTTTTCTGCCTCCCTAAGGTTTAGCAGCAGAAGCATCCTTTTCTCACTAATTGTTCGGAAACTGGTACTCTTTACCTTCTAGAATGGGACAAAACCAATTTGCCCTGATCCCGAGGTGATGCAACATTTTCCTAGACTCTCTTATAAGAGCTGACAGACCCTGGAGATCATCTGGCTTATTAACTCTGAAAGCAAAGCAAAGGTGTGGCTTCAGAAGCTCATTATGTCACTAACAAGTCTCAGCGGGTGAATCATTCCCCATCCAACTTTTTAAAATTTTTTAATCAATTTTTTTGGTTTATGATCACTTGCATGAGAGATGGAGCGTGAATCATAATATTTGAGTTAAATCCCATTTCCACAATTAAGTAGCTTGTATAGGAATTAACAAATTGCATTGAGTTTCATCTCTCTTAGAAAACAGATAATATTTCTCACATCATTAGTAAATGTTAAGGTATATTCTCTGTAGACACAAAAGAATCAACCCAACTGATGATTTTTTAATAAGTACTAAGGCTTCTATCATGACTCATGTGCTGTTGTAAACTATAATCTCTCGGAATCTCTTGTGAAGAGCTTTCATCTATTGGTATCTTTGTAAACAGATACATTGAAATATAATTTATATATCATAAAATTAATATCTTTAAAGCATATAATTCATCAGTTTTTAATAAACCAGCAGTTTTTCTGCTAATGCAACACTGTTTCATTTCTTCAAAAAGATTCTTCACTCCTACTCATCCCAATCTTAGCCTTAGGAATCCACTACTGTCTTTATAGATTTTTTTCATCGATGGACAGTCCATGCTCATAGAATTACACAATAGTTAGCCTTTTATGTGGCTGTTTTAATTTTTCCTAATGTTTTCAGGGTTCTTCCCCTGCCCCTCAAGGTGTTGCAAGTGTGGCTGCGGTGCCCAGCTGTGTTGGCAGGTGGCAAACAGGAGACAGGCTTGTCTACACCCAGGGCTCTACCCTGTGGGCCCTGGTTGGCTGATGGTAGAAAAAACAGGGCCCCCTGGGATGAACCCAGAGCCACGGCAGAGCCTGGAAAGCTACCCGTGGTGTATTTGTATGCCCAAAAGAGTAACAATAATGGACCTCATTCCCAACGAATGGAGACATTACTGGAACCCGCTTGAGCAAATTGTGATCAACAGGAAGACAAGTGATACAAGTGAATGTTTTCAAGGTACACATTGTCACAGCTAGCAGGATTTCATTCTCTTTTTAAGATAAATCACATTCCGTTTATCCAATCTTATCTGTTCATTCGCTTATGGACGGATCAGTTATTTCCACATTTGATTGTTATTAACAGTGCTGCTATGAAAAATGTGTGCACCTTTTGGTGGAACATGTTTTAAATCACATAGGAATATAACCACATAACCTGATGCTAGAGAGTAATGTTTCAACTTTGGTACATAAGGGAAAAAATACTCACGGAAACATCCATGTTTTTCCTCCCTTCCTCCCTCCCTCCTTCTCTTCCTCCCTCCCTCCCTTCCTTCCTTCTTGTGGGGAACTGCACTCATGATCTTACACCTGCTAGGCTGGAATTCTGTCTATGTTTTCAATTATCTTACATGTATATTCAGAAAATGAATTGCTGGATTATATCATAAGTCTATGCTAAACATTTCAAGAATCTGCCCAACTGTTTTCCAAAATGGCTGCTCCATCTATATTCCCTCCAACAACGAAGGGAATAATGCCCTACACCCTAACAATCGTTGTCATTTTATTGAGGTTGCCTTAGACATTCATTGTATGGACTCCACTGTGCTTTGAATTTGCTCCATAATGATTGATGACATTGAGTATCTCTTAATGTGCTTATTGGCTCTGTGTGTGTGTGTGTGTGTGTGTGTGTGTGCTGAACACCTAGTTGTATTCATGGCTTACTCCTGGCTCTGCAGTCAGGGACCACTCCTGGTGGTGCTTAGGGAACCATATATGGTGCTGGGGATTGGCTCTAGCTGGCCTTGTACCTTTCCCACTATTATCTCTCTCACCCTTCAAATTAATAGTGTATTTGATGATATGTAAATCCTGTTATTTGTTGTTTCCATAAATGTGTCAAATATGTGTATAAGACACATATATATTTAGATACATTTATATTTATATATAAATGTGTCTAATATATACGCATAATTTGCAAAAAAATGTAGATCCATAAGATATTAATCCACGATATATAACTTATCTTTTTTTTCTACTTTTTTGGGTCAGACCCGGCAATGCTCAGGGGTTTCTCCTGGCTCTGCACTCAGGAATTACTCCTGGCGGTGCTTGGGGGACCATATGGGATGCCGGGATCGAACCCAGGCCGGCATGGGCTGGCTGCGTGCAAGGCAAATGCCCTACCCACTGGACTATTGCTCCGGCCCCATAACTTATCTTTTAAACTCGTAGTGTTTTTCACATTTTCTTGCCACTTTTATTTTTTTAGGCACTATGGTTTACAAAAACATTATTGGTAGGGTTTCATGTATTCCAGACCACAACATTCACCAGTGAACACTTCCCTCCACCATTGTTCCAACGTCCTGTCCCGAGCTCCACAACCCACTCCCCACCCCCGTAGTAACTTCCTGCAAAAGTCAAGTTTTAGTTTCTGTTGCCCCTAGGAATGTGTTGTCCCCCTACTATCACTATCACTATCACCATATTCCCATTAATCATCTATTTGCTAGAGCGGGCACCAGTAATATCTCCATATGTCCTGTCTCATGCTAGTAGAACCCAAAGGCATCCGCTTGCTCCAGGAACATAAAGAGCCTCAAACAATTATATTAGGTCACGGAAATGACCTAATATAAATGTTACTGGTATTTGGCATAACAAATACTACACGAGCAGCTTGCCAGGCTTGCTGTGCGGGTGGCATACTGTTGTAGTCACCTCTAAATAAAGCATTTATTGATGAACCGCGTGGCCGCTAGCGGCCGGTGCGAGGCGGGCTGTGATAGTCTGGTCTGCTGGGTGGAGTTGTGATGAGAGGGAAGTCCGGATATGGAAAATGGCGGGCCCCATGGAGTAGGGGAGGGTGGTCTGGCTTGTTGTGGAGGCTCAGCTGGGGTGGCAGGCCAGGGCTAGAACCCGCCATGCCTCCCGAGCGCCTCACGAGCAGCTGGGCACAGGGAGAGCAAGGAGCAGCTCTGCCCCATGTCTGAGAGTCTCTGGTTCAGGATACCTGGGCCGGATTAAAAAAAAAAAAAACTGCTGCAGGGTGGCTGTCGGTGATCCGGGCTGTGATAGTCTGGTCTGTTGGGTGGAGTTGTGACAAGAGGGAAGTCCGGATGTGGAAAATGGTGGGCCCCATGGAGTAGGGGAGGGTGGTCTGGCTTGTTGTGAGGCTCAGCTGGGGTGGCAGGCCAGGGCTAGAACCCGCCATGCCTCCCGGCACCTCACGAGCAGCTGGGCACAGGGAGAGCAAGTAGCAGCTCTGCCCCATGTCTGAGAGTCTCTACTAGTCCCCTACTAAGTTTCTTTATATCCCACTTGAGTGAGATATTTCTGTGTCTGTCCTTCTCCTTCTGACTGATTTCACTCAGATGGATTCTCCAGATCCATGTGGGTGGTAGAAAATTATATAATTTCATCTTTCTGAAAGTCAAGTAATTTGCATTGTGTCTAAGTGCCATAGTTTCTTTATCCAGTCATCTGTGTGAACGCTTGAGTTATTTTCATATTTTGGCTGTTGTGAATAGTGCTGCGTGTATATAGGAGTGCGCATGTCTTTTCTGAATAGAATTTTGGGGCCCTTGGGATGGATGCCAAGATGTGGACTTGTGGGTTTTGTGGAAGCTCAGTTCCTAGTGTTTTGAAAAGTGTCCATACTGTTTTCCAAAATGACTGAACCAGTCATCATTCCCACCAGCAGTGAATTAGGGTACCCTTTCCCCCACTTTCATATTTTTTCATTCTTTGTGATGTGTCCCAGTCTTAGTGGTGTGAGCTGATATCTAGTCATTTTGATTTGAATTTCCCTGATAAGTGATGTAGAGCATTACTCTGGGGGTAGGGAGGCATGGGGAGATTGGGCCACACCTGGAGTATTCAGGGCTTATTCCTGGCTCTGTGCTCAGGGATCACTCCTGGCAAGGTCAATGGACCATGTGGGGTGCCTGGGATCAAACTTGGATATGCCTTGTGCAAGGTACGCACCTTACATGCTGTACTACTGCTCCATTTCCAGAGCGTTTTTCACTAGCCTTTTGACCATCTGCATGTCTACTTTAAGGAAGTTTCTATTCATTTCTACCCCCTTTTTTCTCTTTGGGGGATTACTCCTGAGCTCTTCGATCAGGAATTACTCAGGGAGGTGCTCAGGGGGATCATATGGGATGCTGGGGATCGAACCTGGTCGGCTGCATGCAAAGGCAAATGCCCTACCTGCTGTGTTATCACTCCAGCCCCTGTTCCCCCCCATTTTTGATGGGGTTGATTTTTTTTCTTGTAAAATTATATCAGTGCTTTATATATCTTGGATATTAACCCTTTAACAATGCCGTTTTTATTCCTCACCTCTCCCAGATACTTTAAATTCTAACTGCCATCCCAAAATGCCCAAATCCTATCAGTCAGTAAGCTCCAGTCTCCTGCCTCCCTCCTCATCAGTATGGGGTAGGGGGTATCTCCATCCTTCATGCAGGTGACCAGGGTTTGTTTACCCCAAGGTGGTAAAATAGTTTTTGTGCCTGAGAGGGGGCTCAGCAGGGTGGGTGCATGGAAGCATGTGGGAGACATGGGTCCAGTCCCTGGCACCACACACTGTCAGGATGACCCTTGGGTAGACCCTGAGCCCATTGGTGTGCTCCTCTGCCCCCAACTAAAACAAATAGTTCTCACATGCTGGAATAAAAATGGAAAACAAGCTTCGATAGGTTTGCACTGTGGGATACTACACTTAGACACAGAAATGAATTGAGTATTCATTTTATATGAATAAATATGAATTTTATATAAATATATTAACTTTTATTGATATGAATACATTATTTTATATGAGTAATAAATTCATTTTCAAGAATATGGTACTACAAATGATCCCAACAAGTAGCATAAAAGTGAAAAAAGAAAACGGAAGCAGAATTCAATTAAAAGTTAAAAAGCTTGGCAGGGGATGGAGCTCTGTGATAGAGAATATGATCTGCAAGAATGAGATGTTGGATTTAATTTCCTGCATCAGTAGAGGCAACCTTGCAACACCTATGGGCAAAAGCTTAAGGACAGGGGAAGGGAAATAGGCACAAATTTCAGAGAATGGAGACCTGAAGAGCAAGAGGGAGTGGAGTCAGGCCAGGTCCAGCTAACGGCTCTTTGCCTTCCTATTTCATTACATATGATCTTTACTCTTTCTAACATTATTTCTAACTGCTTCCTACTGAATAAATGCTTAAAGCTATTCAGCAAGACAGTGAAGGATATGTCATTGCAGAATATTAATATTGTAAAACAAGTATTAAAATATTCTTAAGCAATGAGCTTGACCTTCAGAGAGAACATCGCTGCTTGCTAAACTGGGAGATGGGGAAGAGGTTTGGGGGGCTCTCTGTCACCTGTCTTCCCTTGTGGCAGGAAACCCCCTACAACCACCAGGAGACTATTTAAATAATTCATTTAATACGTAAGTGGAGAAATAAAACCGAGCATCACGCCCCAGGGAACTAACGACCCTCAGAATGTCTGGCCCCGCCAGCCTCTTTAGGGACTAGTGATCCTCAGACTGTCTGACCCCCAGCCAGCTTCTTTAGGGGCCCCCCTTGACATCTTTATTTCGCAAAGTATAGATGGTGGGGTTCAGCATAGGGGTGACCACGTTGCCAAAGATTTGCACTGGGGTTGCCAGCACCTCGCTGAGGGAAGGCTGGGTGTAGATGAGCGCACAGGGCCCAAAGAACAGCGTGACCACGGTGAGGTGGGACATGCAGGTGGATGCTGACCTTGCGCCGCTCCTTCGGCAGAGTGCATCCTGAGGATGGCCACGACAATGAGGAAATAGGACACCAGGATGAACAGGAAGCATGTCATGGCCAGTAAAGTGACGTTGGTGAAACTCACCGTCTCGATGACGGAGGGTGTTGCCACAGGCCAGCTTGACCACGGGGAAGATGTCACAGAAGTAGTAATCCACCACATTAGACCCACAGTAGGGCAGCTGGAAGGTGAGCGTGGTGAGGATGGTGGCATGGAAAGAGCTGGTGAACCAGGTGCCCGCTGCCAGCAGGGTACATACTCGGCGGTTCATGATGATGGTGTAGCGTAGAGGGTGGCAGATGGCGCGAATCTGTCAAATGCCATGACAGTGTAGAGCAGACACTCCGTGCAGCCAAAGAAGTGGTAGAAGAAGACCTGAGCCACGCAGCCACCTAGGGAGATGACACAGTCCCTCAGCAGCAGGTTGGCCAGCATCTTGGGGCTGGTCACGGAGGAGAAGCCAATGTCCAGCACAGACAGGTTGCAAAGGAAGAAATACATGGGAGTGTGCAGGCGGGAGTCAGAGAGCACTGCCACGAGGATAAGCAGGTTCCGAACAGGGTGCAGAGGTAGAAGAGCAAGAATACGACGAAGAGCACCATTTCCTGGCCCTGGGTGTTGGGGATGCCCAGCAGGATAAACTCACTGACCGAGAGTCTGATTCTTTGCTGCCATCAAACTGCAGGTTTGTCCTGGAAAGGAAGGGAAATGCACTAAGTGAATGAGACCTGAGAGGGATCATAGGTTACCACTAGCAGCAACAGATTCCCTGAGCTGATTGTGTTAGTGGAAGTATGAGGTTGATTGAGAATCAGAAGCAGAAACTCTTCAGATTCCAGGGACTGCAGGAAAAGAGGCTGGAATTGGGGCTGTTTTCATATCCCTGGATTCTTCCCTTCACTCCATTGTGTTTAGAGAATTTCAAATTTCAGATACTATATTTCTCAGTCTAAAATTTCATTCTTTTAAAATGTCTTACAAATCTTCAGATTATTTTGCATCAGTCTTGGTAGTTTGTAGTTTGGAAGAAATGAATAGGTTCATTTCTTCCAAAATTTCCAAATTGTAAATAGCAGATGCTTTGACTGTCTGGGAGTGTGTAAGCAAGGGCTTCAGTTTCTTTTCTGATGCCAATTAACTTATTTCACTCTTTTCTTCTTAGAGGTCTATCAGTTTATTGACCTTTCAAGCCAATATTTGGTTTCAAAATATTGAAGCCATAAAGGTTATTATTTTCCTTTTAAGGTTTTATTGTTTTCTGCTCTTAAATGTCCTATCTTTTTTCTATTTGGGGCTTATTGTGCTCTGTTTCAAGATTCTGGAGTAAAGTGTTGGATTTGTGAATATAAACAGGAAAGTTTAGAATATTCATTAAATATTTTGAATTTATCTCTAAAAACTTTAAAATACTTTCTACTTCATAAGATTTTTGGTGTCCTCCTAACAGATTACAAGAGCATTCATTTTTAAATACTCAGAAATTGATGAGGTATTTTCTTTATTGATTTGTAATTTTATTTTATCATAATCAGAGGCCAAACCTTGTATGAATTTAGTTATAAAGAAAAAAGGAAGAGAGCATAGAGCCGACTAATATGTTGGGTTTAATGCAGAATAAATTGTAAGTAATTAAATCTAGAAGGAGCCAAAAAACATGATCTGTGTTTATGCTTCAAATCAGATATGAAATGATGCAGTTCAAGAGAAAAACTTACTGAGTGTCCTAGATTCATAATCATAATTTGGATCCAAGATATTACTAACCCCTGACCATCTCATTTCAGCTAATTGTGAGCATTCATATACACTTTTCTTGGGATGTGTCCTCATGTTCTTGCATTTTGAAAGGTTCCCAAATTAAATACTATGAAGTAACTGCTCTGCAGACTCACCTAGAGAAAAGAAGCATGACACCTAAAGGAAGATGATTAAGGCCATGTAAAACAAGCAAAGTTCTGTTTATTTCTTTAAGGAAAATTTACAAGTCCATGTAGAGTAAAATGATGGTGGAAAGAGTAGGTGCAGGATAACAAAAGAGAGAACTGGCAGAAAGAGGACAAAGAGCAGTAGGAACAGAAAGGAAAATGCAAGTGAGGAACAAAAGTACAGCACAGGATACACCTTCAGGTCAGGCATGATCCAGGCCAAATGTGATGCAGGTTTAATCTCATCTGTTCTTTTCTGCCATTCATGGATATTTCTCAAACTCACCTTCCTAAAAACAAATTGTCTAGTCTGACTTGTTCCGAGAGTCTTGAGCTTGAAGAAGTTTCTACTTTTCTACCCATCAACTCATCAGGCCTGTGCAAATGAACTTCCAGACCATGGCCCTGGTGCCGTGACCTGTCTGTGGCCCTGAGCCCCCTACAAGCAGGAACAGAACTTTAAGTGGAGGTGGGGGGGGGTCCTCTCGGGGATCCCAGTCCCTGAAGTCTTTTCTGCCTCCCCTAAGGTTTAGCAGCAGAAGCATCCTTTTCTCGCTAATTGTTTGGAAACCAATAATCTTTACCTTCTAGAATGGGACAAAACCAATTTGCCCTGATCCCGAGGTGATGCAACATTTTTCTAGACCCTCTTATAAGAGCTGACAGACCCTGGAGATCATCTGGCTTATTAACTCTGAAAGCAAAGCAAAGGTGTGGCTTCAGAAGCTCATTATGACACTAACAAGTCTCAGTGGGTGATTCATTCCCAACCAACTAGAGTTTATGGTTGCTTGCATGAGAGACGGAGTGTAAGAACTCGTATCACTGTGGCCAGAGCACTAGTACAGCCTGTAGCATGCTTACCTTGCACGAGGTTCACCCTGGTTGGATACCCGGCATCCCATATGGCCCCCAAGCATTGCCAGCAGTGTTTTCTGAGCAAAGAGTCAAGAGTAATCACTGAGGATTGCTGGTGTGACCCAGAAAACAAAAAGAAAAAAAAACAAATGAATCATAGTATTTGAATTTAAATTCCATTCACCCAACAGTAACTTGCAAGTTACTTAATTCAGGATCCTTCCTCCCTCCCTCCCTCCCTCCTTCCTTCCTTCCTTCCTTCCTTCCTTCCTTCCTTCCTTCCTTCCTTCCTCCCTCCCTCCCTCCCTCCCTCCCTCCCTCCCTCCTTCCTTCCTTCCTTCCTTCCTTCCTTCCTTCCTTCCATGGTGGTGGGGGAACTGAAGTTGTGACATTTCACCTGTTAGGCTGCTCTGCCGTTGACCCACAGCCCTGGATCTTTGTTTTTAATTCCTTTGAGTATATACTCAGAAAAGGAATTGCTGAGTTATATCATAATTCTCTGCTTAATATTCCAAGAATTTCTCAGACTGTTTTTTTCCCTACACTGGCTGTCCATTTTACACCAGAAATGGAAGGAAATACTAATTTCCCCACATCCTCAACAATTGTTCTTTTATTATAGCCGACTTATGTGTGCAATGTGTGTATCCCATTGTACTTTGGATTTGCCTCTCCATGATGACTGAGGATAGAGAGCATCTTTTATGTGTTTGTTGACTATTTGGAAGATTTTGTCTTGGGGCCACATCAGACTGTGCTGGGGGGCTTACTTCTGGCGGTGCTTGCGGGACCACATGTGGAGTCAGGAATCAAGTCATGTCCTTGTGCAATGCAAGAGCCTTTCCCAGTGTACTATTTCTGTGCACCCCCCAGAAAAACACTACCAGCAACGAGTAGTCTCACATGCTGGAAATTCATGTTTTTTTAATGAATATAAACAGTGGAACACAAGTTTTGTTATGTTCACACACAAGGTGGAAGAGTACAACATGACAGGAGTGAGTTAATTCCAGGCATGTACTATAAATAACAACAACAACAAAAAGAAGTAACATGAAAGTTGGAAAGAATATTAGAATTTAATAAAAAGTTAAAAAAAATCTTTTTGGGGGTTTGTCATGTAGCCTAGTGGTAGAGCATATGCTTTGCATGCACAAGACGTTGAATTAATTCTCTGCACCACGCAACACTGCCTTTAGGGACATTAAACATATTAGCTCAAGCCTAAGGAAAGGGAGGAACAATGAGCACAAAATTCAAAGAATATTGACCTTGAGAGGGGAGGGAGTAGAGTCAGGCTGGGTCCAGGCTCACCTCTTTTTTCCTTCCTGTTCATTACATCTGATCTTTATTCTTTCTTGGTCTCATTCATGTTATTTCTATTGCCTGCTATTGAATGAATAAACATTTAATTATCCAGCAGTGAAGGATGGCTTCTGTATGCTGTCATTGCAGAGTATTATAAAATAGGTGCTGGCATATTTGTAAACAATGGGGTATAAAACAAAGGGATGATAACAGATTGAATCATTCCCTACTGATTGGGAATTCCAACAGGCTCAGGCTGTGTTGCTCCTTTACTTGAAATGAACCAGCAAAGCATAACTAATGCCATGCTCTTAGCTTGAATCATAAATTTTGGAAAGGTAAAGTCAGTGTTCTGGACAAAAAGAAAACACCAGCAAATCTCTTGACTGGCAAGAATTCATTTCTGATCACTTAGTTCAGGGCCTTTGGTGAAGACAAGCTGGTAGGCCCCCAAGGAAAGCAGGAACTGGACACCTCTCTCCCAGGCTGGACAAACAAATGGCCACTGTGTCGGTACACTGTCTGCTGTGGTCACGCCTCCCTGCCTTAACTGCCCTGACCTCTCTATGGGATTATAGGGAAACAGAAGGTGAGATTCATACCATCTACTAGTGATGGCAGAGAAGAACGGTGGGTGCTGCAGAGGGTGTGTGTGCAGGAACATAGTTCAGGGAGCAGAAGGCAAGTTAGGTCAGGTCTGAGCCCACCCCATGCCTACACCTGCTGGAACCCACGCAAAGGGCTGTGTCATGGATGCCGCCGTCAACTGGGCTCTACCCCCAGTACACTGCAGGGAACAGAGAGCCCCAGGGGCCTGAGGTGGGCTCTGCACTGGAGCCATGCTGGGGTCCTGGGCATGGCACACTTCCTGGGTCTGACGTGCTCCCAAGTGCAGCTTAGGGGTCAGTGTTGCCCCTACACGGACTGGCGGAGGATGCCCATCCGCTGCAGCACCTTCCTCAGGGACGATTTCACCTCCTTATTCCGGAGGCTGTAGATGAGGGGTTCAGCATGGGAGTGACTAGGTTATTTAGAACCTGGACAGTTGCATTAAGCCAGGGTCTGGGGGTGGGCTGCAGGTAGATGAGGACCACAGGCACATAGAAGAGCAGGATGGCCGTGAGGTGGGCACTGCAGGTGGAGAAGGCACGGCGGGCGGCCCTCCGCAGAGCGGATCTGCAGGATGGAGTAGACAATGCGGCTGTAGGAGGTGAGGATGAGGAGGAAGCAGCTGAAGGGCATGAGGCCCACGGCGATGAAGCCCACCATCTCTAGCGCCGCCGTGTCCGCACACACCAGCTTCAGCATCACTGGGATGTCACAGAAGTAGTAGTCCACCTCGTTGGGGCCGCAGTAGGGCAGCTGGAAGGTGAGCGTTGTCAGGAAGATGGCCTGGGCGCAGCCGAACAAAGAGGTGCCCAGGGCCAGCATGGCGCATACCTGGTGGCTCATGATGACCGAGTAGCGCAATGGGTAACAGATGGCCACAAAGCGGTCATAGGCCATGACTGTGTACAGGAAACACTCGGTGCAGCCCAGGAAGTGGTAGAAGAAGAGCTGACACACGCAGCCCGTGTAGGAGATTGTTCGGCTATTCCCGGAGAGGTAGAAGAGCATCTTGGGGGAGCTCACAGAAGGGAAGAAGATGTCAAAGACAGACAGTTTGCACAGGAAGAAGTACATGGGGGTGTGGAGCCGCGAGGGAGGAGATGATGGCCAGGAGGATGAGCAGATTCCCCATGAGCGTGAAGACGTAGAAGGACAGGAAGAGGGGCGAAGAGCAAGGTCTCCAGGCCCTCCGTGTGCGGGATGCCCAGCAGGATAAACTCCGTCACTACCGAGCGATTCCTCATAGCTCACGGGCAGATGGGCCAAGAAACCCGACTGAAGGCCAGCTCCAGTAATCAGGCACTCAGCTGACAAGTGTCGGCTGTGTTTTCAACATGAAACAACTCTCATCCTCATGGATCACCAATGATGTGTCAAAACCTCCTGTGACGAGAAATACTGGTTCCTGAGCTCAGTCTAGTCAGGAAGGAACGTCTAGTAGAGCTGAGTGGTTGTCCTCTACAAGAGGATCAGAGTTCATGTAAAAAAGACTTTTTATTGAGGTTCTGTAGTTTACAATATTGTGAATGAGTTTCCCATGCACATAACTGCAACATGACAGTTATCCCTGGATTTCCCTCCTCCCCCCTCCCAAGGACCCCAACACCCCACCTTTCATACCTCCCCACCACCCAGTACCAACTCAGTTGTGTGGATCCATTTTCCCATTGTGTTGCTTTGGCCCTTTGTGGCTCCCTTGCTGTGTATCTGTAAGTCACACATAGGAGAGATGATACTGAACCTACCCTTAGGCTTTTCACTGACTTCACTCTGCATGGTAGGACAGAAGTTTAGGGGAGACATTCAGAACAGTTAGCTGTTAAACAGGAAACCTGTGGCAGTTGTTTAATGTATTCTCTTCCTTCATACTGGTATTTCCCATTTTTCACTACTCTGAAACTTATCAGGGAACATTAGTGTTCCCATCTTTTTATTTGAATTCTGGTGTTGCCACACATCGGCTGTGCAGGTTAAACGGTTCATCAACGTCAAAGACACAGTTGTAACTGCAACAGAAATCAAAATCATAATTATTATAACAATAACCAGTTCAACAAAAATACTGTGATAATCATAGTAAAGCTTTGAATTGACTATGAAGTAATCTGACAAAATAACAAATCCCCAGTGCCCCTTTATTTTAGACTATTAAACTTACTTCCGTAAGTGCTTTCCTTTACTGTTCTCAGTCAGGCTACAGTTATTTCCAATCAGTGTCTTATTAAACACACGACACTATTGACTAGACTCCCCCTCAGAGCCGCCTCAGGTGTATGTTCCAGACTCGAGAGGTCTCTCAGCCTCGGTTCTCTCCGGCGGTGTTACTTCACTTTTTTCTGATCCTTTTACTCTTTTCTAAGTTGACTTGAGGGAACTCTGAAATATTGAACAAGAGAAGTGGTAGCAAGCAGAAAAGTGCCACATTCCCATAGTGGAATAAGAAACAAAGTGGGCTCTGCCCGGGACTGCTCTACCCAGGCAGCTAACAGAAACCTAGAGCAGGGAGTGGTGTCAATAAAATGGGGGCTCTCCCTCTCCTTAGGACAGTAGCAATGATGTAGCTAGACCAGTTCCTGGGGATTTATTGCTTTCTAGGAACTGGGCTTAAGCCTTTCAGAAATGATTTGTTTTGTAAACCTGTTAGTGAAAACTATAACTCCTATTCCCATATGGGTATCTGAAAACTGAAGCTTAGAATCCAAATGACAAGGCCACTGCGTTCCTCAGACCTGTTTCATGACACTGCGTGTGCCCTGATTCAATGGAAAGCTGTCCCCTGCTTCCTGACCTACCTGCTCGTGAGCTCCGTAGCACCCTCTCTGCACAACGTCGCCCGACTGTGCTCCTTCTTGTCATAAGAGGCTAAATTGAAGTTAGCTAACGCTGAGCTGAATTTAAACTTAGATTTAACCCTTGCTAAATCTTAAACCTTGACTAAATGAAAAATTACTAAATCTTAAACCTTGATAAATCTTGGCTGGAGCTCAAACTATCAACTTTTCCCAGCCTTTTGAGCCTGACCTTAGAATACTTCAGGAGTAGCTTTCACATTTTAGAACATGATGTGCATGTGTGTTGGGGGGAGAGTGGCAGTTAGGTCCCATCTCCCGCTGTCACAGACCCTCTGGGGTCTGTTCCTGCTCACCAGTGCTTCTTAATGCATCTTTGGCATTCTTGTGCCCCCAAGTCAGTACCCTCAAGGACTCACACTTTGGGCAGAGATACAGGGTAGGAAGTGACAGTTATACATGAAGGGGCTGTAAACTATCAAAAAAAAAGACCTGGGCCTCTGGAAAACATGCCCAAGGGAACGAATGACCAAAACAGCCCCCCACACACACACACATACACACACATACACCACTCTGAAACTGGGCAGGACGGGCTGGCCTGAAGGGTGGGGACAGTCTGGGAGCGGATCCTGGTGACAGCTGCTTCTGGTGGCCCAGTTGGCCTCACCTGTGCTGCTCCTGAGTGGTGCAGCCTCAGAAGCTCCTCTCCTTGGTCAGCAAAGGCTCCAGGTAGTGCATAATCCTTCCCAATGACCAGACAGCTTGTCTGAGGGGCCTGGGCTGATGTGAAGTTCATCTCATGGAGACAAAAAATGCAATTGCCAGGATTGGGAGGTTCCCCTAGACAGGCACAGAGGTGTGAATACTCACATGTTTCCAGGGCTAAGAACAGAGTCGGTGTCTGAGTTCCAGCAGCTCAGAGTGACCGTTTCAGAGCAGAGCACTGGGTGCTCTAGCCAAGCAGCTCCGTTCTCCAATTTATAAGAAATCCAGTCTTGGAGGGTTTGTGTGAACTTGTGCACACTCCCTTGGAACTTATTTCAGATCAGATCCACTTCCTCCTTGCTGGGACTCAGTGGGAGCAAGGGGAGCAATTACTGTGTCACCTGAACTCACCTCCTGGGGAATGACGGGAAAAAGGCCCTCTGGAGCAGAGTTCCTCAGCCACCTGCACATGGCTTCCTGTGGGGCCCCAGGATACTCCAAGGGGGCCAGTCAACAAGATGAGGGGGCAGGAGAAGGAAATAGGGCCAGAGAGGCTGAGACCAGAAGAATATGATGAACTTCTCTGTTCCCCCAGGATGGCCCACAGCAGCGTGGGCTCCAGCCTAACCTTCCACGGTATGTGAAGCTTCTCTTATTTTGGGTTGGTTGGGGAGTCCCAAGCAAAGTTTCCGGCATCCTGAGCTTCCCATGGTCACTCTTTATTGGTCAGCTCCTACACCTGCAGTCCTTGCTTGTGATGTCCTTTGCTGTGCAACAATCCATCCTTGCCAATGATAACATTACCTCGAGGGGCCATGATGATTAGGACTCAGCAGTGCTTTGTGTTGGATCTGTGTCATTCTGTGTCTCTCATCGGTACGCTAGAGGAGAAATATTTACACCCTGGGTACAGGCCTAAGGGGGTGACAGTTATACACAAAGTCTCCAAGAACCCCAGGAACCCAAAACAATGGGCCAATCTCTGGTCAACATGCACTGGGACAGAGGGTAAAAGCTCTCAGCTAGTCCTAGGCCCAACCACCTGTGACACGAGAACCCAGGGCTTCTCCCTGAGTCCCACTCTAAGTGGTTTTAAAACTCCTTTTACCAGATATGGAAACTGAGGGTTAGAGTTTCCCAATTAAGCATTTTTTAATCAAGTGACTGTTCAGCCTTGCCAAGGGCTCTTTCAGCATCTAGCTATATGTTACTATACCAGGCACGTCAATTTTTGTTGTTGCATGTGAACCTGCATAATAGCTGAGTCTCTTGATGTGTTGTTGGATTTGAATTGTCAAGACGCTTGCATCTCTATTCATCAGATTACTGGTCTGTAGTTTTTTCTGTCCTGTGTTGCCGTATCTGGCTGGGGCTTCAGTGCTAATGGCCTCACGGAGTTCTTTTTAGGAGTAATCCCTCCCCCTTTAGTTTTTGGGAAGCGTTTGAGCAAAATAAGTATTGACATTAAGTGGATATTGTAAATTCTAGGGAAAAACTAAAAAAAATAGAATTAATATATGGAATCTGGATATAAAGTGCTTTATTAAAACCAGAAAAGGCAAATGAGATTTAAAAATTATTAAACAAGCGGAACAGTTTAACAGCGCAGATACAAATGCCATTGTGTTAACATTCACTTCAGCTGTGAATTATACAGCATTTTAAGAAATAGAGGAGGGGCTGGAGAGATAGTTCAGTGTGTAGGGTGACTGCCTAGCAAGCGACAGACTGGGTTCGATCCTCAGTATCCATATGGTCCCCTGTACACTGTCAGGAATAATTTCTGAGTGCACAGTCACGAATTACCCCTGAGCATTGCCAAGTGTGGCCCAAAAACAACAACAAATACCAAGGGAAGCCGAAGTGAAAGGTTATGTGTCGGGGAACTCCGCCAGAGTCCCCGACAGTGTCAGGACAGAGGTTGTTTTCTACCTCCGAGGACGCCGGGAGAACAGATGAAAACTCATGAGTCGGTGCAGTTCCAAAAAAGGCTTTTAATAGTACAAAAGCTCTTCCACAGCACACCAATAGAATGAACAAACTTTAGCTCTGGTCCGAACTTAGACCATACAAAAGAGCCTAAGTCTCCCACCAAAGAGAGAGGATCTCACCCGAGCTGAGTCTTACCTAGAAGAGGAGCAAAAGGCCAAAGAGCAAAAAGCCAAAAGCAAAAGGCTAAAAGGCCCAAAGTAAAAAGGTGAAGGGGCCTCAAGTCAGTCTCCTTACATACACCAAATTAATCCGATTTGTGACAGGGAGGGTCATATCAACAAAGAACTCTAAACAAAATGTAGTGCAGGTATAAACAAAGGTTACTGCCAAGGACTAATCCCAAGATTATCTCTTATGTAAAACACTGGAGAGAGAGGGGGCTGATATAAAGTAATACATCTTAATTTCATGAGCTTCATGTAATCTAGATGGTTCTTATTATTATCTGCACCAGAGTGATTCTGAGTATCTTGTTCTCTGTGTACTGAAAGGGTCACTCTCGCCTGCTTAGAGCAAACTAGTATGATCCTTCCTATAGTCTTCCTTTAGTCTCAGCGTAGCCAGGGTGGTAGTCTCCTGGTAAATTCTAACTGTCCCAAGCTGGGTGCAGTGGGTATAAAGAGGAGCTGTGCCCAATCTAGAAAACATAGAAGTCTTAGTAGATGTATAAATCAGAAGTTATTCAATCAAGGTGACTTCTGTAACTGCCACACCCTCTAGCAGTGTTTACATAGAAGAGAGGTCTCATTAGAATGAACCTTGGCTTAAATAGATTAAGCTGGGAGTGGGCAAAACAACAAAGCGCCCAGGTTAGCTAAACCTGTCCTCCAACAGTCATGGGTAGGGTATTTGTCTTGCATGCACCAACAATATTTAATCCCTGGAGCCCAAAACTGTTCCCTGAGCCCTGCTAGAAGTGATCCCTTGGCAACCATCAGGTGTGAACCCTCCCAAAATATAGAGAACAAGAACAGAGCAATAATACCACAAGTCAGGTGATTGGCTGCATGCAGGCAACATGCTGTGTGCCTGGTTCAATTCCTGGATCTAATTATGGTCCCCAAGGTCCACCACGAGTGATGCCTGAGCACTTCCAGGTATGGTACAAAATAATATGTATGGTGTGGGAAATAAGCCCTAAGTGATTTTTTTCTAGAAGAATCCCACTTGAATTATAAAGGCACAAATAGGTTAAAAGGGCACAGAGAAACATAAAATCATACAAATTCTAATTTAAAATCGGAAAAACTGCAGTAATTTTAGACTGAGCAGATCTCAGAGTAAGAAATATGAATTATAACATGATGAATTACATAGTTTTAAAAGGGTAAATTCTCCAAGACGACAGAATAATCCTGTATGAGTCTGGACTGTTCTGACAGAGAATATAAAACGCATTAGGCAAACAGGGACAGAAGGAATGAAAGGAGAAATGGCAAACATGAAGGTTTTCTTCCAGTTGGAATGATTCAAATGTGAACGACATGGCATTTTATGAACAGAGCAGAGAGGTCAGAGCGACAGCACAGATTCCTTGAGGAAACCGTGGCTGTGAGTGGGACAGCAAATGCTGAATGAGCCTCCGCGTGGAGATGGGGACACTAGACTGTGGCTTTCACTAAGGCTGTGCTGAACAGGCCTCTGCCGGAGCCTGTCTGAGTGGGAGACTCAGGGGCACTGTGCTCCAGGCCCTCTTTCTGTGACCACGACAGTGGAGATGGGAGCAGCTACCCTCCGAGGCACCCTGCCCGGCTGGAGAGGTTCTGAAACACCAAAAACACAAATGGTACTTAGAGCACTCCCAAAACATGCTTGAGTATGATGATCTTGTTTAGGCCTGAGGAGTTGACAGCTGGCACTTTATACAGCCTGAGAATGCCAGAGGGAAAATTACACCAGGTCCCCTTAAAACAGGCTGAGTTTGGGGCAGATCTACATAACCAAGGATGACCCTATAAGCTAGCAGGTGGTGTCTTTAATGTTTTCTAAAATATTATCATTTCCCAGTAAGCAGCAATGATTCTCTATTTCCTTTCCAGTTTGGACTCCTTTGATGGCTTATTCTTTGCTAGTTGCTATCCACAATTTTGTTGCAAATAGTGATCCAAATGGACTCCTTGTCCTACTCCAGAACTTCCTGCCCTCTGACACTGGTAGAGGGTTCCTGCAGGGAAAGGACGATTGTCTTCAGAGGTGAAGACAGGCTGCAGTGAGTAGGGCCCAGGCTGGTGTGCTCAGAGGACAAAGATGGCGGCATCCACAGATGACTTCAGGAAGGTATTGGCAGCTTCAACAAGTGATTGCAGGGCAGAGCCTGTGTTGAAAACAATACTTGGGCCTTTGGGGGCCAGAGCGACAGTACAGTGGGTAGGGCACTCTCCTTGCTTCCGGCCAACTCAGGTCCAATCCCTGATGTCCAAATGGCCCCCAGAGCCCACTTGAGAACCACCAACTAGGACAACAATGGGAATGACCCCAGTGCTCCCCGTGTGGGACCCTACACCTCCCTTGGCACCCCTGGTTTCCCGGATGCCCATCAGTGGTATGAGCGTGGGCAGCCCTGCAGAAGGAACTCTGTCCTGATTTGGCTGCGCTGAGATGGGGAAATGGATGTGACCCCCTCCCCTTCCCCAGCATCTGGCCCCCATCTTACAAAGCAGCAGGGGCCCTGGGATTGTGCCCCTACCTGCGTGGTTGTGAATCCAGGACACCGCCTTCCTTTCCAGAAGCTCCCACTCACACTTCCTCCCCTGCCCATGTGTGTGCAGCCAGGTCACGGCCAGGACTGTGGCCCAGCTGGGAGGCCTCCACACCCTGCACGACAAAACAGCCTTCTCTGGAGCTCCCGGACCTCTTTAACTCCCTCCCATTGCTACCCAGGCTGGTCTGTCACTTTACCATGTGCGCGCCACAATGCCAGGCCGCCGGAGTTTCAGGGCAGCAGCCCTCTACTCTTGCTCTGTCTGTGGCTGCTCAGGAATTTTGATTCTATCTCGAGTGATTGGCAGGGAAGCAGACGAGTTCTACCTCCTTCCTCTAGTCCACTGCCCTTGAATCTTCAACTCCTACCTGACCACTAGCTGCTTGTCCTTTCTGCTCTAATTCACCTAGAAATCCCGTTGGTCTAGTCCATGGTCTCTGATACGCTCCTTCCTTGGCTGAGCTGTGACTGACCCGATTGTCATTTCTGACTCCAGTCCCTCAAAACCACCATCCCTCCTTCCCCTCCTCCAAGTCTTACCTTGGCAGGTAGTGCCGCGACCATGTCCTCCAAACTCACCCGAGGACAGTGGCCAGACCCTCATCTAGCTCCCAGGAGCCATTGGCCCTTTGGAGTTCGATAAGCTGCAGAAAGATCATCCCCAGGCACTGTGGGGGACAAAAAGAGAGTGGTGAGGAAGGGAGAGAGGGTTCCTGGCCCTCGGTCTGGCTGACCCACAGACTGGCGCCAAATTAAAGTGTAGCATGACACCATTTAAAGGGTCAGAGCAATAGATCAGCTGGGAGGGTGCTTTTAAGCGGCCAACTGGGGTTTGATCCTTCAATCCCATATGGTCCCCTGAGCACTGCCAGGAATTGCCCAAAAACCAGAAAAAGCAGTAATTCTTTCTCTTTTTGGGGGTCACCCCTGGCAATGCTCAGGGGCCACTCCTGGCTCTGCACTCAGGAATTACTCCTGGCAGTGCTCGGGGGACCATATGGGATGCCGGGGATCGACCCGGGTTGGCTGCGTGCAAGGCAAATGCCCTACCCATTGGACTACCACTCCGGCCTCCACAATAATCCTTTCTGGCGGGACACACCAGCACATCAGAGGGTCTCATTTGAGCTTTTCCACAGAGAGTACCTCATCGGGACACTGGAGCCCACCTGTGATGTGTGTTTTGGGGATCTGCACTTGAAACGTCCACAGCAAGGTAAGGACGGCACAAAATAACCCACAGGTCAAAGCTTTATGGTATCCCACCTAGTGCTGTTAGGGTTTCATGTTTTTAAAGTTCTAGAGAAACACAGTCTTGGCTTTCAGACCTTAAAGAGAGAGGTGGGAGAGACAGCAGGTAGGGTGCCTGCCTTGCGCTTGGCCCACCAGCTTCAGTCCCCAGTGTTATCTGATTCCCCAAATGCAGCTGGGTGTGGCCCCGAAAACAAATAAATGAAAAAACCAAGAAAGCTTTCAAAGGAAAGGAGAAAACCCTCCGTATAGTCTGTGCCACAAAAAACACCATCCTGGGGGCATGTAAACTGCTGAGATTTTCCTAGAAACTCACATCTCGTATCAAATAGGAGAGTGATGCAAAATCAGTTGGCAAGAAAGATCAAAACACTTGAAGTTAACTTTTGTTCGGGGGCCTCACCACGTGCTGGGTTTGAACATGGGCCAGCCCCAGGCCAAGAAAACACCTGCCCAATCTCTTCATTTAAATCTCAGCTAATACTCAAAACATAATCATCAATCAGTAGCAACCACCACTTTGTAGTTGGCGATAACAAAGAGTGACATCTGTTTAGGGCCAATCTAGGTCCTGGCCATCCCTAAACAAACAGTGGCACTGAAGAGTCCACCGCACCTGCAGAGATCGTTTAGAGGGAGCAGAGCGGGTGGTTTTGCTCTCAGAACGACTCAGGCTTTGGAGCACTTGTGGGCTGAGATACCAGGTGAGTCTCACCCTGTGCCTGCTGCTTTCGGAAAGCGCTGGGGGTGAGGGTCGGCCTCACAATCAGGACTGTCATAACACTCTAGGTCATAGCTGGACTCTGGTTTAAAGCAGGATAATACTTCACGGCTCTTCGATTTCACAGACCTACTGCGGCGGCTCTTCAATGCAAATAAAGGCAAGCGTGACCTGGATGCTGCATGAGAAAGAGACATTGGTGAGCAAAGTCCCTGGAAAGATGCTCCCTGGGTTGGTCCATTGATACTCAATGCATGCCCAGAAGGACTAGGGCCTGCCCCTCCGAGTCACACAGCCTCCATGGCCTCTTTCCCCCCGAGCCCACCTCCTGCACATGTGAGCTCATCCCACAGTGCTCTCTGGAATGTGTGACTCATTATGGGATACTTCATTCGCCAACACTATTCTCCCCTCCAGATTGCCGCTTCTCCCCAAGATGACTGTTGTCCCCCACTACCATGTGTGGCCACGGCAGCTGAGACCACCCTTCTCAGGAGGTAGGGTATGGGAAGAGGCTTTTGGTGCTCTGGCAGCTCACCTGCGCCAACCCTAACCCCCGTGAACACCAAGTCTGGCTGCTTTTCCAATGGTCTGATTCAGATATGGCCTGCCCGGTCTCTGACCTCTGAGCACTTCACCTTCTTCTATCTCTGCTCTTGTATCCTTTTTTTGGTCACACCTGGCGATGCTCAGGGGTTACTCCTGGCTCTTCGCTCAGGAATTACTCCTGGCGGTGCTTAGGGGACCATATGGGATGCCAGAGATCGAACCCGGTCAGCTGCATGCAAGGCAAACACCCTACCCGCTGGACTATCTCTCTGGCCCCCTCTGCTCTTGTACCCTTTAACCCCAACTTGACCACTCTCCTCTCAGGATCTTCAACTTCATGTTCTATTTCCCTTTCCATCACCTCCTTCCACTCAGCAAACCCCAATGGTGAGGTTAAGCCAACACTCAGCTCTATTCTTAACCAGAGTTATTCCAGAGAGTGGGTGAATTCCAGGGCCAGGAAAGAGCCTGTGTCCACAGCCACTCATCTCGCCCTTCCTCAGATTCCTGCTGCCGTTTTCACGTGCAAGTCAGTCACACAAACTACTGGAACCTCAAAAAATTCACCTCTTAGTCTAAGAATTCAGTTCAAGCTCTGAGGTGGGAGGTTGATCTACTTCCTTCAGCATAGCCCTGGACCTCACCCTCTCTTCCCTCAGGTCACCTCTGCAGGGTGTTCCTATTAACCTCTACAGAGACGAGACGCACGGCTGCAGCTCTCCCCAGGCAGGCGAGCAAGCCTACGCCCGCCCCTTTCCAGCCCAATATTTGCAAAAAGTTTTCACTTCCCACCACTGATTTGCTTCAACATCCTAAAATAGGGATTTCTTCTTGATCTAAGCCAAATTGCTCAATTAGATCAGCACCGAACCAAGTATCTGTTATTAACGAAGTATCTGTTCTAACTTGGCAATGCTCAGGGGTTAATCCTGGCTCTACACTCAGGAATTAACCTGGCGGTGCTTGGGGACCATATGGGATGCTCGGAGATCGAACCCGGGTCGGCCGTGTGCAAGGCAAACGCCCTACCCACTGTGCTATCGTTCGGTTCCACAGAACTCTTTCTACTGTGAATATTCACTCACTTTTCTTTCCAAGTAATCCTCTTTTTTCTTGGGGGGCGGGGAAGCGCATTGTTCTGTCTAAGCGACCCCGGGGCAGCCAATCAGGCCCCACCGCATGTTAAAAGCTCCTTAAAGCTCTCTCTATACATATAAATAGCGTTTTTTCCCACTGTATCTCAAGACCCAGTGCTTGGGGACCTCTGACTAGCTATGATTTATTCTCTAGCATTTCAGAGTCCTCCCCTTTACATCTCCCTTCATCCCTCTGAATAGGTGATCTTTGTTTGGGGGGGCATCATACACACCTGGCAATGCTCAGGTGTTACTCTTGGCTCTGCTCTCAGGAATTACTCCTGGTGGTGCTTGGGGGCATATGGGATGCTGGGGATAGAACCCAGCTGGCCCAAACGCAAGGCAAACAGCCTCCACACTATAACATTGCTCCGGCCCCTAAAAGTTTCTTTCTTCCATGTGACTAGTCATTACCTTGATGTTCAGTATGATCAAAGGTTTATCTTCATTCCTGACCTTTCCTCTGATGCCTAAAACACTTCTCTCTATACTTCACGTGGATATCCATAAGCATTTCAAGTTAAAATGCCCTTAAAGAATACAGAAGGCTTTAAACTCTTATTTGTGGGAGGGGAGTCACCTGGGTCAGCCACATGCATGGCAAGTACCCTCCTTCCCACTGTACTATTGCTCCATGCCCTCCCTTTTTGTTAACTCCTCTGCCGAATCCAGCTTTTCCTTGCCGCTAGAACTAATATCACCCAATCTCTGCATCGTGCCTAGGGCATTTCTCACTTGATCCAAGTCCTCAGGGACCTGTCTTGGAGCCTTCCTAGCACCCGCACACATTCTCTTCTATCAACACTAGAACATTCTCTTCTATCAACACTGTTTGCTATCAGCTGCTGATTTATACTATGCGACAACTCAATTTATTATTTTTTTGTGTGCTTTCTGTTTTAATGTTCCCCAGGCAAAAAGGCTGCAATACCAGCCAGAAATTCTAGCTGCAAGGGGGAGAAGGGACAATGCCATTGAGGACCTTTCACAAGCTCTTCCATAAAATGGCATGCCCAGACATCCTGGACGCTGAGTACGCATGGGGTCAAACTCACGGGATCCAAGGGTCATTGGCGGTGGTCCAGAGCAGCAATAGAGCATCGGCATCGGGATGTCCCTGCGAGCCACAGGCCCTTGCACTGGCTTGTTGAGGTCCTTGTCGATGGCGATGAAAGCGGTTTGGGAACTCACGACCCCAGACTCCAGGCTGACTTTAACAATGGCTTTCACATCCTCTGCGGACGTCTCCCTAGAGCCCCTGTCCTTGGCCTGGATGAAGGACTTGGCAGCCAGACGGTGGACAGTGAAGCTAAAAGGAAAAAAGCTGAGGAGTGGGAACAGAGCCCACCCAGAGAGACAGCAGGAGAGGTGAAGGGCATTCTCACGTGGGGTCCAGCTGGCTCTGCAGAGGAAACGTCACCTTATTCTCCAGACTCTTGCCTTGGAACGTGTACTTTTAAGCAAACCGTTCCTGTCACCTCCCCTGGCTAGCAGAGAGAAGAGGAGGAACAAGGTCAGAATAGGAGCAGCATTCCAGCCCCATACATGAATGTTCATGAGGGAAAATGAGGGACTGGGTATTGGGGGGTGGGTGGAGCGGGAAAGAGGTCTCCACTTCTTTTCACAGAGCTTCAAGTGTCACCCCACCGGCCAGGAGACTCACCGGCATTGTCCCCAACAACTGGGCATAGATGATTAACCTCTGGCCCTGAAAGATGGATGTCTGTGGTGGGGGAAATCAGCTGTGCAGACAGACCAGAGGGCAGATCCCAGCTCAGAGAGACCCCCTCGACCGAGGGCTGCAGAGCACATTTCAGGGTCCTCAGAGCCTGGTGGAAGAAAAGCAGCAGTACCGAAGATAAGGCTGCAGTAAGTTATCCATGGGGGGTGGGGGGAGAAGGAAAGTATAGGAGTGTGAAGGCACGAGAAGACAGACAGAGCGAGGAGATGAGAAGACGACAAAGAGTTACACAGAGTGGGAGGGGATGAGAGGACAGGAGGAGGGGGGTCAGGCAGTCCCACATGGACCCTGTTTTCCTAAGGGGTAGGGAGTGAACACTGGAGGAGACCTGTTGCCTCTGCTCGCAGAGCCCCTACCTTGGACTGGATCCTGTCTTGGCCCGTGATGAATTCGGCAGTGCCCCCAGATGCCCGGGCAATGCCTTTTATGAGGCTGGTGGAGGCGCCTTCTCCAATGCCGAATGAGAAACACCTGTAATAGAAAAAAAGGACAGTGCTTACGAAAGTCCATAAGATTCAAAAGTACATAAAGGTGGTTGATATTCTCCACCCAAGGACTAAGGGAAGCACTGAGGGAACAGCTGAAGCATCTCACAATATATTTTCTCTGTATCTCCACAGGCACTGAGACAGGTGCTTGCTGCATCTCACAGATAAGTGAGGGCCAAGCACGGAAGAGAACTGCTAAGAGCAGTGAGGGATGATCACTCCTGGCTGAGACAGGACTGCGTGTTTCTGGGGTATGTCATACTTTAACAAGCACGTTTAGTTTTTTCTTTAGCAATTCCCAAGTGGGTTAGCAGGAGTGATGTGTGGGTGTCACTGATGCTGATACCAAGGAGAAATCACATTCTCCTCTTACCTGTGCTTTGGGCTGTTTTTCCTGACTTCCTCAATGACCATGGACGTGTCAGAAACTTCTCCATCGGTGAAGACAAAGAGCTTCAAAGAAAATCAATGAATGGCTCCTCTGGCGGTAAGCAAGTTCAGGGCTCTGGCTATAGAAAGTTTCGTTCTCTGCCCTCCTAAGCCCTGTAGCACCTTTTACCTGGAGTGGGTGGCCCGGGATGCAGGCGGTCCCAAAAATAGTCTGGAGTGGACTCAGGATCTCCGTGCCCCCCCATGTCGGCTTGCATAAGCTTCACTCTCTTCAGGGCTTGATCCATGGTGTTCTGCGTGTACTCCACACTAGTCCTGAGGAATACACCCATTCCTGAAATCCCAGTAGCCCCCAGGACAGCCAAGTCTGTCCTCAGAGTCTCTTTCTGGGGGCCACTCCCAGCAGTGCTCTTGCAGCTTACTCATGGCTGGCTCGCCATGTACTAGGCAAGCGCCTTCTCCACCACACTCTCTCTCCAGCCCTCTTCTAAGTCTCTTTTTCAGACACGTTCTAGAAACTTACTTAAAGAAGGCCTTATAGGAAGACCCAAATCCAAGGATATTGAAATAACACCCCAAGGGCAAACTCTTCAGCAGCAGGACCAGTGTTTCCTGAAAGAAGAGAACACGAAGGAGCCAGATCAGACCCGCCGCCTGCAATGTCATTCCTGAGCGGCAGCCGTTACCACTCCACCCACCAGACTGTGTTCCAAAGCTTCAGAGCAGTCATGAAAGCTGTAGCCGGAGAGAGAGGCCCCAGACCAACTTAGCCCATACACTCACAGGTGTATCCACCCTGGAGTATGTGAAGAAGAAAGAGGTTCACCTTGGCTGCCTCGATGCGTGACTGAGGTGAATCCCTATTCATGGGGCAGCTCATGCTCCCTGAACAGTCCATGACGAAGACAAATTCTCCAGCGGCCACCAAGGGCTGAGTCTCTGGGATGTTTGGGTAGAAACTCACCATTGCAGATGGAGCTCCCATGAAAGAATCTACTTAGAAAGCAGAGAGGCACCATAAGACAGAAAGGGCCCTCAAGACCCCTCCCCAGGATCAACTGCTAGTTGAAAAACAGAGAGCTAAGTAAATGTGTCTGAAACTGGAGGACACGATGACGACCAGAAGGAAAAAACTGGGAACACAGGTGTGGGAAATGGGCAGTGGTGGATGGATGGGTGCTGCATCATATCTTTGTAATTGTATACCTCACAGTGGTATAATAAAATTTTAAAATTGCAGTAGCCGTCTAACTGCTCATAAAATACACTGAGTCAGTACAACCATTTTAAGAGTTTGGTCACTCACTAATTCTTGACATCCACATGGCAGAGAAACTGTCCAGTGAACATTTTACTTACTAGATGCAAGTTCCACAAGGAAGATTCTCCAAAGCAAACTGAACTAACGCAAACATATATTTTGACCCTTATAATAAAGTTGCTTTTGCTTCAAGCAGATCACGGAGAATGACAGTACCAGAAAGGGGAAAGGCATGAACCTTGGAGAATTTAGGGACGATGTCACACATCACTTTCCCTTTGAGTTTGTAAGTAGCTGTTTCCTCTTATGAAATATGTGTCAGCATCCTCTGCTCAGTTCCCTACGAGATATCACCATGCGATGGTCAGCATCCCGAGACATTGGGGCACACGTGGCACAGTGCCCTGCTGCCACCAATATAGTATGTTGGACCCAGTGCTGGATGAAGGAAAGAGGTGTGGGTGATTACAGTGAGGGAGGGCCCCGGAGGAAGGCTGAACATACCAGGTTTGGCGCTGGGTTCTCCCATCTCCACGGTCACGCTGGGCGTGTGCACTTCCTGGTAATAGATCAGCAGTTCCACATCTCGGTCAAACTTGTGACCATTGGCCAGGGAGACCTGGGTGGGAGAGGACCAATGGTCATATGGGCTGATCTCTGATCACCTAGGTGGTGGTGGACACCGAGGGCCACGAGCTTCTTTCCCTCATTCATAAGGGGATAGAGAACTATCTAGGATAGTCCAAGGATCTAGGTCAAACCCCAAGACTAAGTAAAGGTGCTGGCCCCAAGCAAGCTTGCCCATGACCTACCTCAGCAGACGTCCTGTCACTCCCAAGATATTTGGTGGCATTTAAGGAGCAGTTGGACTGAATCCTGTCAATGGCATGCCGGGAACGGATGGAGGCGGCCAGGCTGAGTGTGTAGGGCAAAGCTTCCAAAGGCACTGCCGCGGCTGCAGGCTGGGGCAGCTGCTCTCAGCCGAGCCTGAGAACAGTGTTGTAGTTGTCACCTCTCCCACACCTGTAGCACCCCAGACCTTGAGAGGGCAGTGCTCGCCCTCCAGGTACAGGCCACTCACCTGAGAGCTGGTAGCGCGGGTTCAGGATAGCCGGGAGCACGTAGCGCAGGGCACCATCGGCCCTCCAGGGCCAGCTCCCGCACATACTTCAGGGTGAGGAGCCCGTGAGCCGGGGGCAGGTTGCCCACACTGCAGCAGAAAACGTCCCCTGAGAGCTTGTCCTCCTCCAGGAGAAAGGCCTTGTGGCCCTGACTCAGGGCCTCCTCGTACTCGCTGTGGGCCTGCAGGTTAGGGAAGGTAAGGGGCAGATGTCACAGGTCTGCCTGCTGGCCACCCCAGCCACGCTCAGCACTTCACAGCAGTCCAGGGAGCACAACAGGGGAGGAGCACGTGCCCCTGGCAGTAGCATTTGCTCAAGCCCCCTCAGATTGTGACCCAGGAAGCAAGTGGGAGGTAAATGCCTGAGTGAGTCCCGCACCGTCTCCTGATCACGCAGCTCTGCCACGATCCTTTTTCCGTCCACCATGGCCTCAAAGGAGTAGGCGGCGGAGTCCTCGTCCATGGGGGAACACAAAGAAGGCCTCCACGGGCACAGCCTCCTGGTTCTCATATTCCAGTATGGCGGCCACATTGGCCACAAACTCGAGAATGGACACGCTCACGGAGATTCCCTTCAGTGGCACTGTAGGGGGACAGGGCACGGACAGTGTCAGTTGTGTTCCCATGGCAGCCACCTAAGGCCAGGTACCCCCCCATGGCCAGTGAGAAGCAGGGTTGGGTCCAGCTTACCTGGTTCCTGCTTCTTATTGAGGAGGCCACAGGGACACGCCATGGTGATGCCAGGGACTGTGGAAACAGCAGAGATGAGCACAGGAACAACCCACTCTGTCACTCTACGCCAGAGCCGGAACTCTGTGAACTTCCTGTCCACACCCCAAGCTCAGCCACAGCAGTGTACCCACATGCTACCCCCACGCTGCCAGAAATACTTTGGGGGAGGGTGTCGTGATGGTACAGCAGGTAGGTAGGGGTTTGCCTTCCACGTGGCCAACCCAGGTTTCATCCCCGGTATCACCTGAGAACCTCCTGGATTATTTCCTGAGGTCAGAGCTAGGAGTAACACCTGTAACCCCTGAGCACTGCACTGTGTGACCCAAAACTATAGAAAAAAAATGCTTTGGGGGATGGGGAGCTCTCTCTCAGGAGACCTGGGGCCCAGCAAGAATCTCAAACGGGGGCCACAGTCGAATGCAAGGGTCTAAGCATGCATCTGGGGTCACAGTGGAGGTGCTGGGGGCCCCAGGGCTGCAGCCGGGGATGCTTGCAGGAGCCAACTATAATGCCAGGAATCTTGCTCAGGACGTCCACATGCTAGGCATGTGCCTGACCCCTGTCTTATCTACGTACTTCTTGAGAAATGCTGTTTCTTTTAACCTGGGCCCTCAAGTCCACAATGGCATGTCAAGCTTCCTCTTGCCTCTGATTTTTTGTGCACTGATAAAAACTGGGCAGACCTTAATGGCCCATGTGTTGACAGCCACAGGGTGGCGGCGGCTGAAGGAGTGGCTGGCATCAGAAACAGGTGGCCGAGTGTGTCAAATCTTGTCAGCACTAAACGGAAAACCCAGCAGCAGACACCGTGAGCCACTCACTGGGCTGGTGTCCAGCATTTACTGACGAGGGCCCAGCACGGGGGTCTCCAACTCCCTCATCTCAGCCTCAGAGGGGCCCTCCTCTGCCTGTGACTCCCACAAATGCATGGGGCACCAGGCAGTGCTGAACTGATCACAGACACCTGCTGACTTTCAATCACTGAACAAAAGTAGAACCACGAAACTGGCCAGACTTTTGCAACCTTGACTCCGAAGCTGCTGGGAAAAAAAAAAAAAAAAACCGTGAGGTGACTATTGGGCAGGTCTTCAGGACCCCTGGAAAGGCCCATCCTCTCTGGGGAATCAGGAAGAGCTGGCCAGCATGTATAGAGGCCAGGAGCAGGGGTGGGGGGCGGGTGGAATAAACATGCCAGCAAGGAGGCCATGTGAGTGAGGCAGGAGTAATGAGGGTGACTAAGCCCTCAGGGACCATAAAGGAAGCAGGTGGGGCAGGTACCTGGATTTTCTCTCTAGGAGGTTTTAGGAGCTTAATCCAAAGGGGTGGAGGTGCTTGAAGAGCCACTTCCACCCGAGACTGAGAAATGAGGGCCCAAGAGACAGTTCAGGCACTGTCTCTTGCTCAGGCCTTGCATGTGGCAAACCCGGGTTTGATCCCTGACACCTTATATGGTCCCCAAGCCTTGGAGTGATCCTTAAACACTGCTGGGTGCAGCACCCACCAACGGGGAGGAGGGGACAGGGAGGGAAAGAGAAAGTGAAAGAGAAAGCATTTATTTACACAGGAAGGGGAGTGAAGGACAGGCCTGGGATGCCCTAAATGCCAAGACTGTCGGCCCTGGGGGCAATGATCTCTCCACCAGCACTCAAGCCACCCCCTCCTGCTCTGGAATGTGCTGTGAAAATAAGAGACTGGCGGGTAGTACAGTGGTTAGTACATCCTCGTCTTGGGCCCGATGGGGTTTGATTCCTGGGTACCGCTCTAGGGGAAGCCCCAGCACCACCTCAGGGTGTCCCAAGAGCATTTCATCCTGGGTCCTGGCACTGACCCGAAACTGCAGGCCTGGCTGGATAAAGAGCACCCTTGGGGACCTGCACTTCCTGAGCACAGCTAGGGGTGGGGTTCAACAAACCAGCCTCCAGAGCAGGGACCAGGACCAGGGGAGCCCTCAGCCTACCTACCTCCTCCAGCAGCCACCAGCTCCCAGCCACAGCACAGAATAAACAGTCTGGAGAGTTGCAGTTCCTGGAAAAACCACACCCTCTTCTAGGGACTGTCTCTAAAGTAGCAACTGCGTGACCAAGCAAGGGATCAACAGAAAATTCCAAGCTTTCACTTTGCCCCACATCCAAAGTTGGAGAGCTCTCTCAGTAGGATGGTGGCAAGTCCTGTCCGCCATGGTGGGAGCAATGGAAGAGCAGCCCACTCCTTCAGGTGAGATTCTGTCCAAGTAGACCCACACTCTACTTCAGACTGCTCTGCCTGTCAGAGCCTCCTTGAAGTCCAGAGCTGAAGCCCTCAGTCAAGATTCCCTTATCTGAGAGGAACAAAAGCCACAGACCCTAATTAGACTTAGTAGGTCTCAAGCCTGGGTGTGATGAGTAACTGTTAATCTTTGTGAAGTTCAGTAGGATGTGTGATTAAGGGTGTGAACTTTAAAGAGGATGCAGTTTGCAGCTTGAATGGCATTAGTGTTAGCCATTACAACTTGAAGGGACTTGTAATCAAGCCCTTGCAGTTTGAACTGCCTTTGTGATTGATAGATGTGAATAAAGCCTTTGTCTGAGATTGGCTCTTTCTTTTTTTTTTTTTTTTTTTTTTTTGCTTTTTGGGTCACACCCAGCTATGCCCAGGGGTTTCTCCTGGCTCTGCACTCAGGAATTACTCCTGGCGGTGCTCGGGGACCATATGGGATGCCGGGGATTGAACCCGGGCCAGCACAGGCCGGCCGCGTGCAAGGCAAAAGGCCCTACCCGCTGGGCTATCGCTCCGGGCCCAGATTGGCTCTTTCTTAAGATAAAAGAAAACCTACCTGAGCCCTAGGACACATCACTCATCTCTCTCCAGTTGGCCTTCCATTCCTCCTCCCTCACGACAGATGGGGCTGAAAATGGAAAAAGTAGAAAACTGTCATTTAGATTTCACATCCGATTGGCTTTTATTTAAAAATGTTTCTAAGATATGATTTTTTCTCACACCATCATGATCAGAAATCCCCTATAATTAGTAGTTAAAACAAACAATAAACAACACCAAAGAGTGAGACAACAACAACAACAACAAACAACAATTACTCTTTGTAAAACTGCAAGGAATATCAGAGTAATGGGGGGCCTTGGGGGACAAGTGCTTAAAACATTGTACTTTAAAAGATAAATCTGTAAATATGTATTCACTCCACATTCAAAGAATAATACCATATTTATAAAGAAAATATGGTCAGGGACTTTATAAACATAAAATTTCACATATTCTCTGTAATACAATTATAATACCATTTCTTTTACTTAAAAATTATTTATTGAGGTACTGTGATTTCAATATTATTACTGATGGTTTCCTGTGTACTTTATTTCCATTCACAGACTACAGTTTTAAATCAGACAAGACCAGGGAAATGCTGAAAGACATGAGGGAAGGCAACTTTGTAACAGAACCTGCCTATCTTCAGGAGGAGCCTCTCAATGGTGCTGCGGTTTCTTCCAAACAACAGGAGGGTAGGAGAGAGTTTGACAGTTGGAAAATGGCAGGTGGTAGCACACCCTGCACATGTGCTTAGGACATGGGAGGGAAAATAAATGTGCCTGAGGTATATGCCCTGTAGCAACAACAGGCTGGCCCGTAGGGTTGAACAACTTCAAAGATTCCCAATTTTACTGGTTCTCCAGAGTACTGGGTACTATTATGTCATCCAACATTTAATTGTTCCCTATCCTCAGAAAACGCCTGCCCTCTGCGTCTTGGGATAAATCAAGGATAAGCTCTAGAGAGACTAGGGAGATCATTTAAAATCCTGCAAAATTCAGAGAGAGAAAAGACTTTCACTTCTGAGCAAATCATGCCAGGTGAGAGGACAGGCATCAGCTGAACAACAGCTGAACAACTTTTCCTGAGTCGTCTGACTGAAAGAGAAGACATTTAGAGTCTGTAACTCTGACACCCAAGCCAAATTCCATGGCTCCCGGGGAACTGGAGATGAGAGCGCCACAGCACCACAGAGAATCTGATGATCAAAGGAGAGAACACGCTGCTTCGCCTTCCTTAGGCCAGTCGCGAACCCGTGGACTATGTGAGTGCTCAGAGCATCGCTCTATTTTTTCAGCTCTTACTTTTCCTTTCAGTCAAGCCTGCAGTGCCAGGACTGTGGAAACTAGGGGCTTCCAAGTGCTTTTATGCAACAAGGAGAAACATGCTGAGTTCAAGTTATGCAGAAATTCATTTCTTTTTGTATTCTGAACTATTATTTCGATCTAAGCACCAGATAGCTAAGTATTATTTGAGCACCTAGTGCATGTACGACCCTGAGTTTCCTCAGAACACCATAACACACACACACACACACACACACACACACACACACACACACACACACACACACACACACCCCATACCACAAAACCAGTGAGTTATGTCCCTCCCGCATGGCGGTGAAATCCTACTTCTGCTTCATAGAGAAGCATGACTTTTGGACACAAAGTTATGAAAGTCATTCTGGTCCCTTCCCACCTCTGAAACTGCTCACTTCATCTCTGATGGCTGCTGTTCATTCTCCTTCCCCAAATGGAATATTTCTCAAAGTATGGCTTCAAGTCCCATTCTGTTCTCTTGTTCCCCTTTCTCTCTCATGGCCTCCAGCAGATTTAAGGTAGCAACAGTAAACTCCCCTGTGGTGACTATTCCACAAATCATATGGCGGGACTTGTACTGAACCTTGACCCAGAGCTGCATTTCTATTATGGAGTAACTATTTATTCTTACTTTAATTCCCATTTCAGGTTCCTCCATGTCTGCTGACTAGCGAACTGCCTGCCTGCTAGGCCTGACATGGTGAGGAATCTAAATCTTAATATTAAAGTATTAGAAATTATTAGGAGTATGTTTGTTAAAAACAAGCACAAATCTGAATTTCTGCTTTATTTTCCCCATAAGATAGTTCCCATGTCTCCTTGCTTTCACTTTTTAAAATTAAGGGGAAATGAGGCCTATCAGAAACTGAAAAGTAACTGGTGTTCCTCTGGCATACCCTGACGGGCTGTGTGAGCAGGGATCATGTTTAACTGCACTTAGGATGAAAGTTTAGGGGCTGGGGGGCTAGCACGCCGGGTGCGGGGGTCCAGAAAGATAACGAAGCCGCGGTTCTGATTCCTCCATTACAAGGTGCTTGGGTGTTTAGCATCATCCAGAAGAGAGGAGCCTGGTTCCACAGAATGATTCACTAACACTCTCCCTGGACTGGGAAGTATTTCCAGTTAACTACACACCTCCTCCTAGTACGTTATAACTTATTAAGTTTTATTAGGTTAACAGAGACTTTTAACCCTTGCCCAGAGGAACAAAGAACAGTTGCTGGTACCTGCTGGATGATAGATGTCACCTGACATGCTCTCTGCGTCTTCCTGTCAAATCTACCCAACAGCCCTTCATTGCAATAACATCCCTTTTTAAAAACAGAGCAGAGCAAATAAAACATAACGAAGTCACAAAATTAGAAAGCAGGAGTCTATACTCAAAGTCTCACCTACCTATGAGAAACCCTCTGCTTTAGCACCACCGCCCACGCCCCCTCGAGCAGTCTCCCCACCGCTCTCTTCTCTGGAGTCTGACACTGAGCACAGCCCCCAGGCTGCCCAGAGGAAGAGAAGTGAATGCAGACTGTGGGTACCCGAGGCCATGCCCGCTGCTCAGCTAGTCAGGCACTAGCAGACTAGATGTCCAGTCTGAGTTCCTGAAGCCTGACAGCAGACTAAAGATAGCTGATAGAAAGATGAATACTGGCTATGGCCCCACACGAACCCAAAGCGACCCCAAGACACTAAGAACTCAATAAAACAAGTAAAATCTCTTTGCGCATTTGAGAGCTTAAGACAGTAATCGCAAAATGAATCAATAGTTGCAAGGGGACTGTTCTAGGTCTTGTTCTCTCAGGAACTCACATGCATCTCAGTCGAAAACCCTTGGCTGTGATTAGTTTCATGTTATTACAATGTTTAATATAAGAACACACAACACACACACACACACACACACACACACACACACACACATATATATAGATATATATATATATACTCTTACCTCATTTCTCATTGATTATGAATGTTCTTCTCAGGGAGGGGAGGCATTTTCCATCCTTAATTTCCTTCAAGAATAAAATCTTCATTCTTAGCAATTATAACTAACATGTCCAAAGTTCATTCTACCATTCCAGGAATTACTGACTCTTCCAATGAAGGAACAGTTAAGACCCTCCTTTGATAAGATACAGAAGCTAAAGTCTCAAATGGGTTCACTATAATCACCACTCTGAGGGAATTCTTTAAATTCCTTAAAAGCTCTAAAGATCAACAGAATCTTTTCAGAAAATCCTAAATTTCTATTCAAGTGAACGTATTTGGTGGGTGTTAAAATTTCCTAATGCTTGGAGATACACTGGCGATTAATAACAGGTCTGCTCACAGAACATTATTTATTTTATGGGAGGTGTTAATTGTCAGGTAGCTGCAGGCACTGTGAACAGCACAGATTGAATCACTCATCATTGTGCTTTTTTTCCAGGGAGTTTTCAGTGGAACAGAAGCAAAATTCATTCCATCAGAATTTTTTATTGGACAATATTAAATGATATAGCAACAACTAATTTTTTAAAGGTAATTAATTCATTAATTCTAATAAAAGTATCTGAAATTGGTCAGACTATATCTAGAGTCAGGTGACTATAATTAGACATGTTATATATTTTCTATCTCAAAACATCACACATATTAAAAATTTAAATAGAAATTTCTTTTTGACAACTCACAATATTCTTTCAATTCAGGCATTGTATCAGGGATGGTCACTGTGCTCCATAGAATATTTTTAAGTTGAATCATTCAGAGTAGGTAGAAATTCTTCAGAAAAAAAAATTTCAAACTCCCAGAAGAATAATGGCATTGCTCAGTCTGGGGAGGGAGAATGGGGGTTGCTAGTCAAAGAGTATTAAAGACAGCGATGTGAAAAGAGTAAGTTCAGGAGATGAACTGCAGGATTCCCACCCCGGGGGCCTGAAATGCCTAGAACTAATACTTACAATTTAAGAGGGCATATCTAAAACAGTTAGTTGTTTTGACTTGGAGGTATACCCAGAGGTGCTCAGGATTTACTTCTGCCTCCGTGCTCAGGGATCATTCCTGGCCACGCCCTCAGTAGACCATTTGGGGTGCAGTGAACTAAGGCCAGGTTGGCCTAGGCATAGCAAATGCCCTACCAGCTGTAAGATCTCTCTAACCCCTACACATTATTTTTAGAAACAGAAAACATGGAGCTTACAAAATTAAGAGTTAATTGCACTAATAATTCAAAAACTAAATTATTAACAAAGATCAAATGTCCCACATCTAAATCTGTAGATACAATAAATTCAATGAAAGCTGTCCATCCACATAATACAAATTAATCTTTAAATAACTTTGCAATCCGTGACAATATCCAACTACATCACTGTCGATTTTTTGATGAACATTGCCATTAATAAATATCCTCACAATCATGTTGAGGTGAAATTAGTCAGAGGGAAAGAGACAGATATAGAACGACTGCATTTATTTGCATGACATAAATATATATACATGATACCAAAATCCAATGTCAGGCAAAATGTGGATCAGGAGGTCTTACCAAAGGTGGAAATTACCACAAACGTGTGGGAGTCAGAGGTTGGGCAAGACAGAGAAGGGAACATGTGCGAATAAATGTCGAAAGGGCTAAAACCTAGAACTGAGCATTAAATACAGGCAAAAAAATGCACATGATGGCCTCTAAGTGTATGTATAGCAATCCACGGTGTGTAAGAGAAGGAAGAGAGAGAGAGGGAGAAAGAGAGAAGAGATAAAGAGCCTGTCATGGAGGCAGGCTATGGGAGGAGAGAGGGAATTGGGGACACTGGTGGTGGGGGATGGGCGCTGGTGGAGGGAAGGATGCTGGAACACTGTGCGACCGAAACCCCAAACATGAACAACGTTGTAATTGTATATCTCACAGTGGTATAATAAAATAGTAATTAAAAAATAAATAAATATCCTCACAGCAGGGAATGTAGCAAACACAAAAGCTGAAGTAACAGTCCATAGCTCAAAGCTCATGACACTCTCACCCACACATCTCTCCTGCAGTGTGGGTGTCCACATCTGAGAGTAGAACGAGGGATGGAGATCACACAGGATCACACCTTTGACATTCACTGTCAGGGAAACACATTCTAAAGAAATCAACACCATGATTCCCGCTTGGAACAGCGGCTTCAGTAGTGTTAGAACTGAATTTGGATAATTCGATGATCAGACCTTAATTTAACTCATGCAGTAGATTACAGTACTATATTGCATTTGTTCTGGGTTCCAAAATCATGAAAGAATGGGACATCTTGAGAGCTGAAGCCAGAGACTTGCTTTATGGACCAGTAACTAACTTTGGCAGAAGGCCTTGTTTCTGTTTATACAGAGATCACCAAAATGAACATATTGATTGGATAATCAATGTATCCCTATTGTGTCAGTCAATGATCGCCTTCCACGTTCACGCTTTCACGAGTTTGTCTCTGCCCAGACCAGCCCTGCAGGAACATGAGGAACGGCACGGAGCTGAGTGAGTTCATTCTGCTGGGAATCCCTCAGACTCAGGGAGTGGAGACTGTGCTCTTTGCCGTCTTCTTGTTCGTGTACCTCTTCACCCTGATCGGCAACTTACTCATCATGATAGCAATTGTTTCCTCCTCTGCCCTCCACACCCCCATGTACTTCTTCTTAGGGCTGCTCTCCATTTTTGATATAGTATTGCCAACAGTCACCTGCCCCAAGATGCTGTTCTATCTTTCTGGCCAGAGCCGGGCCATTTCCTACAAGGGCTGTGCCACACAGATCTTCTTCTACCATTTCCTGGGAGCCACTGAAGGCTGCCTCTACTCTATGATGTCCTATGACCGCTTTGTGGCCATCTGCCACCCCCTGAGGTATTCACTCATCATGAGACGCGAAGTCTGTGTGGGTTTGGTCCTAACAGCCTGGTCACTGGGCTGTATTCATGCCTCTCTCCTGACCTCCTTCACTTTTGGACTGACCTACTGTGGCCCGAATCACGTGGACTACTTCTTCTGTGACATCCCTGCTGTCTTGCCACTGGCGTGTGATGATACCTCGCTGGCCCAGACTGTGGGTTCCATAGCTGTTAGCTTTCTGGCTCTACTGTTTTGGTGCACTATTTGTGTCTCCTACCTGCGCATCGGGATTGCCATTTTGAGGATCCGATCTGCAGAGGGCAGGAAGAAAGCCTTCTCCACCTGTAGTGCCCACCTCGCTGCCATCCTCTGTGCCCTTGGACCAATAATCATCATCTATCTGCAGCCCACACCCAACCACTTGGTCGATGCCATAGTTCAAATATTTACTAATATTGTTTCACCCATGTTGAACTCGCTCATCTATTCCTTAAGAAACAAAGAAGTGAAAACATCCCTGAAAAGAGTGTTTCAGAAAGTAATGCTTACTTCTCAAGAATAAACTGTGGATTTTGTAATGGACTTTGGAAACTGCTTCCAAACACCATGCTCTTAGTTTGTCTTCTTAATATATGAGCAAATAATTTTTAAAATGCTTCCTCCAAAGTGTTCTTTTTTGTTTGATAAGATAGTGTATATTTGTGTTGTTCTGTACTCTTTGGGAACTGGAGTAGATCTGTAAAGAACATCATTCCCATTGCATTATTATTGGCTAAGAAAATCAAGGGATACCACAAGTAGTAAGAAACTGAAACCACTGCTACGTTTTGGACATGCTATAACTAAAAGCTGTTTTCAATCCAGAATAAAGACTATCATCAAATCCCAATTTTTTATTTATTAAGATTTTCTTTGAGCTGCTGATAATCAAATATAATGAAATATAATACTTCTATTCAGAAGCATTACCAGAATAAAAAAAAATAGGTGTAGGTAATCTCAAGGTTGCCAACTCTTGAGAAACGGGAAAGAAAGGATACCTTGCTATGTAAGGGGTAACAACTACAAAATGATTTTAGACTCTGAAAATGAAATCAACTGGATCTATCATAGATTTTCATTTTTTCTCTTTGGGCAGCTCAGTTCTGACCTCGGTTTTATTATAGTTATATATTATTGAGGAAACAACAAAATTATCTGAATTATATCATCACATGTATACCACAAACAATTCCTCTATATTCATGTTGCACGATTTAGTCGTTTGACATTTATTCTATGAGCCACAGTTTGGCCCATTTATGACTTTCACTTTATCATTATTAGACTGATGAGGTTGAATCCTTACCAATTTTGGAAAATGTTAATTTTACACATAACAGGCTATTATGATTACTAAGATACAAATATTTTTCTCAATCCAGTAACATGAAACTTTCCCCTATTTTTTAATTACTAGCATTTAACCCAAACAATGAACAACAAATACAAAATTAAAACCCATACATTATTAAAATAAAAATATCAAACTATCAATTATTAAAATTGGGATGGGTAAAATAAAGAGAAAAAAGTAAAGATCACTGAAATGAATTTAAAATGAGAAATGTACTACCTCCAATATACATTAATAATAAAAAAATCTTAGGAGAAAAATTCCAGAAAGTTTATAAACATTATCTGATTCTATACTAAAATTCGGCTGTGAAATACTATTGCAGCTCGATTTACAAATTGCAATATTAATTCAGAGAAAACCAGGAAACTGTTTCAGGTGCAGAACTAATGAGGAACAACAAACTTTACAATAGAATCTGTCGTTTCCAAGGTGGGCACAAAACATAATGCTAAGGTGTCTTAAACACCCAGAGAGTGAAGTGAAAAGTGTGAAAGACGAAAAATGTCAGATAAGCAGCAATCCCTGGGTTTAAGGAGAAACAATATTAAGAGATGTGTCCCCCCAAACAGAAAAACAAGCCGGAATTGGGGCTGGGTGATGCAAGCTTCAGAGACCCCCAATACTGTTTACGGATTCTCCTGAGTACTGTGTGGAGTCCCGCCCCTGAGCTCTCTCAGCTCAGCATTTAATTGTTCCCTATACCCAGAAGGCTCCTGCTTCCTGTGTCTTGGGATAAACCATGGATAATACTCCAGAGATACTCTGAGATCATTTGAAAGCCTTTAAAGATCAGGAGAGATTTTCACTTATAACTCTGAGCAAATCACCCAGGAGAGAGGAACAGCACCCTTGCACTGAGAAATGTGACTGAAACAGGAGATATTTGAGGTCTGTAGTTCTTAACCCAAGCCAGAGTCCATGTCCGCTGGTAGGCTGGGGGTGGAGCGCCACACCACCACAGAGAGCTGCAGACCAAAGGACAGAAATGCTGCTTTGCCTTCCCTGAGCCGGTCATGAACCTGAGGACCATGTGAGAGCTCAGAGCATTGATCTATTTCTCAACCTTTCTTTATCTCTTCACTCTAGAGTCCTGTGATGCCAGGACCATGGGAAAAAAATTGCAACTAAGGGATCCTTTTTATGAGATAAGAGAACTACTTTGCTCCATTGACTGTTTCAGTGTTTCATATCACTCACACACACACACACACACAAATATAGGATATATCCATGTATATATTGAAGAGAACATACTTCTACATCATGGAGAAAATTATCTTTAAGAATTGGGAGCATGCTGAAACCCAATCATCAACAGCTTTGTAACTGTATATCTCACAGTGATTAAATAAAAAAGCAAAGGCTCGAGGGCCGGAGAGAGTACAGCCGACAAGGCTCTGACCTTGATGCTTCCTCCCAGCACGCTGTACGGCCCCAGAGCCCTCCACCGCAGCCTCTGAACACAAAGCCAGGAGCACGCCTTGAGCACAGCTGGGTGTGGAACAACTTCACACACCCCCAACAATAATAATGAGGAAAAGAAAAACTTGAATGCATTTATCTGGTGTGATCAGATTCTCTGCAGAAGAATCTTATATAAAGAAGCTTATTTCTTCCGGAATGCACGTGCTCACTCTCCTTTCCCCAAAATGAAACATTTCCCAAAGTTGGACTTCATCTCTTTTGGTTTTCTCTTTTCCCTTTCTCTCTTATGACCTCCATCAGATTTAAGATACTGACAGTCACTTCCCTGCAGGTGAATGCTCCCAAGTTCTTTGCAAATAACACTCTAGAACAAATATTGTAAGCATGTGATCGATTCCTTCATGAGCACCATAACATTAATCTTGGGAGACATTCGTCAAGAATTCATTATCTCAAACAAAAATAAGCGTTCTGTGGCACTCCCCACATGCTCTGAGCACAATTATAAGGACAGTAACAGCTAAAGTGGTCAAGTCTTATTAATACATATTCGAAAGACACAAGGAAGCAAAATCCAAGATTCTCTGTCATTTGGCAATTTAGGACATTGTCATTTTACCTCTTTTCCTGCCCTAATTATCTCAGTCTTTGACTATCAAAAATGTAGTGGTAGCACAAAAATTTTAACTGATTAATACAATGACTGGACAAGGCTTAGAGTTTTAAAAGTCCATTCTGGCACCACCAATAATCAGAATTTTAACTCGGATCTCCATATATCGATTCCAAATTCTTTTCTATATGCTATGCTGTGTCTTTCTCAGATGAATATTTAAGTTGAGAGGTGCATTTTCTGCTCTTTCAGGCAGAGACGTATGCATTTCTAATATGAGGATAACTTTTCTTATTTTAATTTTCATTCTAGGTTCCATGATGCTCGCTAATTACGGGATTGGCTGACAGCCAGTTTAGAGATGGTGAGTAGCTTAATTGCTTTGTATTAAAAGTGGAACCTTAAATTATAAAGGACATTTTTAACAGTAAAAATTGTCTGAATTTGAGCTGTTGCCAAATCTGTGCTAATTTCCACAATTTTACCACTGACTATAGTTTTTAATTAGGGAAAGGATTGCTCATCTAGCACCAGAAACAACAGAAACGTAACTGACCTTTCCCCTGGCACTTCACTGGTACTATGAGTTAGCCGGAGGTACATTTACTGCTCTGAATGGTTCAGAGGGCTGGGGCTGGCTTGTCAGATGTGGGGAACAAGGTAATAAAACTGTGCTTCCTGTTTCTCCATTAAATGCTTCAATGGATGATTAGCACCATCCAGAGAGATGAAAATGGTTCTGCATAGTATTTTCCAAATGCTCCCCCCCAGACTGTGAAGTGAAGTGTTTAGCACCACCTACCAGTAGGGCTATTTAGCAAGCGATTGTACAAGAGTGTTTTAACTCTTCCCCAAGGCACAAGAGTTGCTGGTACCTGTAAGATGACAAATGTCAACTTCAATATCTCTCCGCATTTTCCTGTCAAATCTGAGAGCTAGTACAGTGGGTAGAGCACTTGCCTTGCCTGCAGCAGACTCGGGTTCATTTCCTGGCATCCCATATGGTCCCCCAAGCACCACCAGGAGTTAATTCTTGAGTACAGAGCCAAAAGTAACTCCTGAGCACTACTGGGTATAGTCCAAAAAATCAACCAAACAAACAAATAATCAAATAAACTAAAAAAGGTCCCAATTTACTCAACAACTTTGAAAATGCCATAATATTCCATTGTAGAGACAGGGAAAATAAAAATACCAAAGTCACAAAATTAGAGAGCAGGAGTCTACACTCAAAGCCCCAAGTACCTATGAGAAAATCCTCTCCTTTTGTTAGCACCAGCGCCCACGCCCCCTTGAGCAGTCACCCCACTGTGCTTTCACCCCTGAGTCTGACTGACACTGTGCCCAGCCCCTGGCTCCTCAGCAAGTCCAGCACAAGCAAACTGGGTGTCCAGTATGAGTCCCAGAAGTCCTGACAGCAGACTAATGGAAGCTGGTAAAAAATATTGGCTATGGCCCCACACGAACCCAAAGGGAATCCAAGATTCTAGGAACCCAATAAAGCAGAATCTCTACCAAAAGTTGAGATTTTTAAGATATTAATGATGGAGCAAATCAACTTACCAGATGTTACTGTGAGGCTATTTTAACTTGAACTCTCCCCTAACACAGATGCATGTTTTCAGTCTAAAGCCTATGGCTGTGTGGATTAATGTGTCATTTTTCTAACTCTCGTCTTTCTTCAGTTAGAGTATTTTCCATTAGACTTTCCCTTCCACTCATGGCGGCTCACTGTCCATTCTTAACACACATTCTCTGATTTCTCTAACAAGAATAAACAAACGATTGGCAGAAATTATGAAAATACCCAAGGTTCATCCTATCTTTCCTAGTAGAGAAATTGTTTACCTCAAAGAATATTTAAGTTCATTTGCATTAGGCATGGAAGCTCAAGTCAAAAAATGAATTCACTAAAATCACTACCTTTGGAGGGAATTTTAAAAAGAAAAGATTAAATAGTCTTAACAGAATTGTTTCAGAACATGATAAACTTCTATTCAAATAAGCATGTTTATTGAGAGCTAAAATCTCCTAATGCCTAGAGATAAGGTGGCCATAACAATAGGTCTCTTCATGGAGCAATATCAAATTATATCCATAGAATATTAATTTCCAAATTGAATTTTACTTATTTAAGTGGCAAATCTCTACTGTCTGCTATTCACAGGCAATGGGAATAACATTACTAATCCAATTACTGATGTCTGTGTTGCTTTCAGGATCTTGAAATTGAATAAAACCCAAGTTCAATTCCATCAGAGTTACTTCTATTGGATGTTGCTAAGCAATATATCCACATCCAATTATTTTTATAAGATAAAATTATCAATACTGAATTTAGATAAGAATCTGAATTGACCAGGAATTATACTTGGAAGGCTGTAATTTAAAACAAAAGCATTTTTTGCCACAATTCACTATATGTGTGTACATATATGTATATAAATATATACACACATATATATTTTTTGGTTTATTTCAGATTCTTTGGGTTACACCTGTAATGCTCAGGGTTTCTTTAGGCTCTATGCTCAGGGATTACACCTGGCAGGGATTGGGGGATCATAATGTGAAGCTGGGTATTGAATCCCCGGGTTGGACATATGCAAGACAAACACTCTACCCTCTGTGCGATCTCTTGTATCACTTGTCACTTGTCTTCCCACTGATCATCGATTTGCTCGGCGGGCACCAGTAACATCTCAACATGTCCTGTCACAGGCGATAACCCAAGGGAATCTGCCCACTCCAGGAACATAAAGAGCCTCAAACCATTCCATCAAGTCATGGGAATGAGGTCTATAATTGTTACTGGTATTTGTCATGTCAAATACTGCACGGGTAGCTTGATCTCTATGGCCCAAAAATTCACCATATTTGTTTTTTGGGTCACAACTGGTAATGCTCAAGGGTTACTCCTGGCCATAGCTCAGGGGACCATAGGGGATACTGGGTATTGAACCTGGGTTGGCTGCATGCAAGGCAGGCGCCTTACCTGCTGGACTATCACTTCGGCCCTCAATTTTTTATTCTGATATAAAAAACAGTGAATATGAAATTCACCATATTCTTACTGAAGTATAAGGCCTATAATCAACAATATATTATCCACTTAAAATATCATATGGTAGATCTACAATAAGTTTTTATATCAGAATAAAAAAAATTGAGGGCCGAGTGATAGTCCAGCAGGTAAGGCGTCTGCCTTGCATGCAGCCAACCCAGGTTCAATACCCAGTATCCTATGGTCCCCTGAGCATGGCCAGGAGTAACCCTTGAGCATTACCAGTTGTGACCCAAAAAACAAAAAATAAATAAATAAATAGATAAATAAATAAAATAAAATAAATTTTGAATCAAAAAAGGAGCAAATAAAAACTAAAACTACACTAATGATTGAAAAATTACAATCGTTAACAAAGATTAAATATAAAAAAGTCCAAATGTCTACTGCTAAAAAAATACCACTTCTATAACTTAATCTGAAAACAGTATTCAAATTGAGGCTAATATCTAACTATGATTTTACTGAAGATAAAAGTTGTCACTTATAAATATGCTCCCATTAAAATATATCATTATAATCAGAAAGATATGACCCAAACCCAAAGGCACACTGCACTCTCTCCAGTTGAAATTTCATGAGAGACACAGATGTGTCTTGCTGCTGGGGTTTATATTGGATATCAGACAACATAATCCACATGCTCTGTAATGTAGAAATATTCGCAAAGAAAACAGGACACAGACTTCAGGTAGCCAAATTTTAGGACAGGCTGTTATCAATGGTGATCGGTTGTTCATTAATTCATGCCCACCTTTATCCTCTTAACTCATGCAGTAGGTCATAACTAGGTGCCTCTGAGCTGTGGGTTCACACTCATGGAAGAACAGGATCTTCTGCGGTGTGAAGCCATAGAATTACTCTACTGACTTTTGAATTCCCATCATGTTATGACTGAACAGTGACAGGAATGGTCTGTGCTATCATCTAGTGTCACGAACCAGCTGCCATGTTCACGCTTTCATGTCTCTGCCCAGACCAGCCCTGCAGGAACATGAAGAACCACACGGAGCTGAGTGAGTTCATTCTGCTGGGAATCCCTCAGACTCAGGGAGTGGAGACTGTGCTCTTTGCGGTCTTCTTGTTCATTTACCTCTTCGCTCTTATCGGAAATTTACTCATCCTCATAGCCATCCTGTCCTCCTCTGCCCTCCCACACCCCCCATGTACTTCTTCTTAGGACTGCTGGCTGTTTTTGATATAGTTTTACCTGCTGTGACCTGCCCCAAGATGCTGTTCTATCTCTCTGGGCAGAGCCGGGCCATTTCCTACAAAGGGCTGTGCCACGCAGCTCTTTTTCTACCACTTACTGGGGTCAGCTGAAGCTTGCCTCTACTCGGTGATGTCCTTTGACCGCTTTGTGGCCATCTGTTACCCGCTGAGGTATTCACTCATCATGAGACCCGAAGTCTGTGTGGGTCTGGCTGTCGCAGCCTGGTCCGTGGGCTGTGTTCATGCCTCCATTGTAGCCTCCTTCACATTTAGACTGACCTACTGTGGCCCGAATCAGGTGGATTTCTTCTTCTGTGACATCCCTGCTATCTTGCCCCTGGCGTGTGATGATTCCTCACTGGCCCAGATGGTGGGTTCCTCAGCTGTTGGATTTCTAGCTCTATTGTTCTGGCTCACTATCTGCCTCTCCTATCTGCGCATCGGGATCGCTATTTTGAGGATCCAGTCCACAGAAGGCAGGAAGAAGGCCTTCTCCACTTGCAGCGCCCACCTGGCTGCCGTCCTCTGTTATGTTGGGCCTGTGATCATCATCTACCTACAGCCTGAACCCAACCCCTTGCTGGATGCCATAGTGCAAATACTTACTAATATTGGCTCCCCCATGCTGAACTCTTTAATCTTTTCCTTAAGAAACAAAGAAGTAAAGAGTTCCCTAAGAAGAGTGCTCCACAGAGTAATGCTTACTCATCAAGGATAAACTATGGATTGTGTAACAACTTTGGAAATTTTTTCCTGATAGCACCCTCCTATCTCCTCACCTTAAAGAAATAATCAAAGAATTAAAAAATGCTTTCTCTAAAGTGTTGTTTTTTGCTTTGGTTAAGATAATCTACATTTTTGTTTTCTATATTCCCTGGGAACTGAAATAAACCTGTAAAGAATATTATTCCCAGCGCACTATTACTGGGCTAGAAAATCATGTGGCACCGCACGGAAGGAAATCGGTGCTACATGGTGTATACAGTAAAAGATACCAATATCCAAGGCCAGGCAAAACATGGATCAGGAGCCTGTCAGTGGGTGGAATCTACCATGAAGTGTGTGGGTGTCAGAGGTTAGGTAAGAAAGAGGAGGGAACAGTGTTCTAATAATTGTTGGAAATAATATACCAGCCTAGAACTGAGCACTGAATATAAACAAAGGGATATACATGATAACCTCTAACTATGTATTGCAAGCCACAATGTGTAAGAGAAGGGATAGAGAGAGAGAGAGAGACAGAGGGAGAGAGAGGCAAAGTGCCTGCCAGAGAGGCAGGCTAGTGGGGAGGGAATCTGGGACTATTGGTTGTGGGAAATGGGTACTGGTGAAGAGATGGGTGCTGGAATACTGTATGACCGAAACCCTAACATGTCTTTGCAATTGTATATCTCACGGTGGTATCACTTCACTTCACTTGTCTTACCATTGTTCATCGATTTGCTTGAGTGGGCACCAGTAACATCCCCATTCATTGGGAATGAAGTCCATTATTGTTACTGTTTTAGGCATATCAAATACACCACGAGTAGCTTGCCAGGCTCTGCCATGGCTCTGGGTTTATCCCAGGGGGCCCAGTCTTTATGCAAAATAACTAGAAATATTATTAGAATGATTGTTTACTAGCCAGGGTGTTAGCCCCTTGGGGATTTTGCACCAGTAAGAGGAAGCCGGTTTCTACCTTACTGTTTGAGGAACAAGCATATACCTTTGGTTCCGCTCTGCCCCCAGCCTCTGTAAGATTCAGCTCTTGCAGTTTTGGGGTCAGGGAGAGGATGTGTGGTGGTTGGTGTAAAGTGTGTGAAGAAGTAAAGCCTTGGATTTTCTAAACTGTGCTGGTGGTTCTTTGTTCATAACCAGCAGTCTGGGCTTCCTCCCATCTCCCTCCTGTGCACACACACCCCCACACAACAGCTAGACGCAAAGGCAGGGGGCAGTGGGGAGGGGGCCCTACCATCAGCACCCGTGACACTTCTTGCATCCACGGAGCAGCCCACCCTCTGCAGAAACTCTGCTGGCCATAGCACGGTAGTATCACTTCACTTGTATCACTTATATTCCCGTTGTTCATCCATTTGCTCGAGAGGGCACCAGTAACAACTCCATATGTCCTTTTGCAGAGAGTGTACCCCAAGGGCATCTGCTTGCTCAGGAACAGGAAAAGACTCAAACAATTCTTTCAGGTCATGGGAATGAGGTTGATAATTGTCACTGGTTTTCCCCAGAGCTCCACCCAAGAGAAAACCTGATCTTTCCCCCATTGAGTTTCATCAGTAAATGCTCGAGATGAGAGCCTTCTACTGAGAGTATACCACCTACATGGCAGAGCCTGGAAGCTACCCGTGTTTTATTTGATATGCCAAAAATCCAATAAACCAAACCAGCATGGTGGTATAAAAATTTGTTATAAATAAAATTACCCATTGAAATAGGAGAACTGATCCACACAACTGAGTTCGAGGTGGGGGTTAAGAAGGAGGGTGCTGGGTCCTTGGAGAGGGAGAGAGTAGTACATGGAGATGGGTGTGGTGTTGGAATTAAGGGCATGAGAAATCATTATGAACTAAATTATAAACCACAGAATCTCAACAAAAACTTTTAAAAATTTAGTCATTGACCGGTTAAAAAAAAGAGCTGTTTTAAAACCAGCATGGAGACTGTCATCAATACCAACTGACTGCTCGGTGAGCAAAGGTTCTCTTTGATCTGCTGATAATAAAGTATAAGCAAATATGATATGGACTAATCAAAAGCATTAACAGAAGAAGGGAGAGGCCGGGTTAGGATCTAAGTCGCTATTGTTCAAGAACTGGTAGAGACATCTTAATATCTACAGGGTCAGGAATTAAAAACATTCATGAACCAATGTATAAATAAAACCAATTTGGAGATGCTAAACTTCAGTTCACATTCAGTTGGTGACTGCATTCCAACCCTTACTTCACTAAACAGTCATGGGGAAAATACCCGATTCTCTGATTCATTGTTTATACTAAGACCCACCTTATGTTCATGTTGAAGAATTGTAGAAAAACCAGACTTTTACGTCATCTATAAGAGATATGCCCATCTTTAAGAGATAAGCTCCACTTTCTCATTATTCGGCTGATTAAGCTAAACACAGATTTTGGAAATTGTTACCTATATTTCACGCAGAATAGACTATTATTATTAAAATAATAATTCCTGAGATAAAACTATTTTTTTCTTGTTCCAGAAGTGTTTTTCCCTTCAACACTTACACAATGAACAACCAAACAGATCAAAAAACACAAAAACCATAAACTTTTATAAATTGGGATGGATAAGACAGAGAAAAAGTTAAGCGTATGAGAACATATTTTAAATGAGAAATGTATGTTACCTCAAGCATCAATAACAAAAATAGAATAAAAATTTTAACTAGTTCATGAAAGTCTTCTCATTTGAAACTCATGTCCCCTATAAAATACTACTGAAGCCTTATTTTATTTCATAGTCTTATTTCACAGAAAACAGAGACATGCTTAAGGACAGTAGAGCAAGTGAGAAACTCTTAGAGTTCCACAGCAGAACCTGCTCATTTTGGTGGCTACTCTCAGTGATAAAGCAACTGCCGAGAGAGAAAGAGAAGGGCCTGCCATTGAGGTAGGCTGTGGGGGAGAAGGGCAGGAGGGAAACTGGGGACACTGGTGGTGGGAAATGTATACTGATAAAGGGTTGGGTGATGGGACACTATGACTGAACCCCAATCATGAACATCTTTATAAATGTAAATCTCATTGTGATATAATAAAAATATAAAAATAGAAAGTCTGAAAAAGTCAGAGATACTCTCAGTGTCCGAGGAATCCAAATGACAAAAAGGGATGTATCCCCAGAACCCAAACCAGAGTGGGCAGAGAAGCTACAGCCTGAGACAGCCTCATCTAGCACAGTCGCGGGCACCAAGTCCCAATCTCCTGAGTATTGTGCACCATGCGTCCCCAAGCGCTCCCAGCTGCCAGCACTTAATTGTTCCTACACTACACTCAGAAGGTTCCCACTCCCTGTGTCTTGGGATAAACCATGGATAATACTCCAGAGATACTCTGAGATCATTTGAAAGCCTTTAAAGATCAGGAGAGATTTTCACTTATAACTCTGAGCAAATCACCCAGGAGAGAGGAACAACACCCCTGCACTGAGAAATGTGACTGAAACAGAAGATATTTGAGGTCTGTAGTTCGTAATCCCAAGTCAGAGTCCATGGCCCCTGGTAGGCTGGGAGTGAGAGCGCCACACCACCACAGAGAGCTGCAGATCAAAGGACAAGAAACGCTGCTTTGCCTTCCCTGAGCCAGTCATGAACCTGTGGACCATGTGAGTGCTCAGAGCATTGCTCTAATTTCTCCATTTTTACTCTTCCCTTGAGAGTCCTGGGTTTCAGAGATTATGGGAAAACTCACAGATAAGTGACCCTTCTTGTTCCACACCATGGAAAAGGTCTTTGTTCCTCTCCTGTATCAGACAGGCTGCAGACATCTGCTCACCTACACTTTGTTTCTTCATTATTAACTCAGCATCTATCTCGATGTAAGCACAACAGCATCACACAGTTACTAAGACAATTTCCATACAGGGCTAGGGATGTAGCTCAGTGAGAGATGAACAGCCTTACATGACAGCCTTACACATGAGGTCCAAATAAGAGACACACACCTACATACGTGCCAAACACAGGCCAGATATTTTCCCAACATGGAAAAACATAGTTCTATTTCTTAGCTAAATCTGATGTCAAAAATACACAGATATGGACATATATTCTTTTTTGTCTCGTCCCACTGTCTAAAGAATATGTATCTCGGGCTGTAATGATCACAGTGGATAAGGCACTTGGTCAATGTGGGTTCGATTCCTTACATATAGCCAATGCAGATTCAATACCCTGGTACCATATGTGGTTCCCTGAGCGCAGAGCCAGGAGTTAGCTGTGAGCACTGCCAGGTATGGCCAAAAATAAGCAAACACAAAATATGTTTATTTAACTTGAATGACTCATGTTGATCAAATATCCCTTATTGATATGTGTATTTATCACATAATTTACTAAAATATAACATGTATGTAATAATTACCTGTATATACTACAGGTATGTACTATATACTACATGTAAACTGTTTTAAATGCATTAATATACTCCATGTATATAAACTTACCCAATATCCAATATTGAAGTTAAGGATAATATACAAGTACACCACTGCTATATTTGAAATTTTGCAGGGTTTGGGTCAAATATGGCAGTGTTCAAAGATCATTCCTGATGGTGCTTGGGACACCATAAATGGTACCAGGGATCAAACCAGGTTAGATCACATGCAAGGCAAGTACCTTAATCCCTGTTCTATCACTCAGTCCATAGTTCTTAAAATGAACATTGACAATAACAAATATATACTCATAGTAAAAAATTTACCAAATATGATCACAATTACATGAACCAAATCCTCAGATTGATTGTACTGCAATCAGTTATCAATCCAGCTACCAATAGAGGTGCGGGTGTCCAGACCAGTGTGTGGCGAGGGGATGGCTAAGGTAATGGATTCCATCTAATATGTAACGCCATATAAAGGCACCAAGGAAACCAGGAGAACAAGGACTCCAAGTTGGTATTATTTCAATTCACTTTGAGTCCACATTCAGGAAAAATTAGAACATCATGAGATACAAAGTCATGGATTTGCTTTACTTACCTGAAAATGACCTTAGTAGAAATACTGTTTTCTTATATTTAAGGATCAGTCTATGAATGGACTAGTGAGATGATCAACATGCTCATATTATGTCTGTCAATGTTCAGTTGCCACGTTCACACTTTCATGAGTTTGTCTCTGCCTAGACCGTCCCTGCAGGAACATGAGGAACGGCACGGAGCTGAGTGAGTTCATTCTGCTGGGAATCCCTCAGACTCAGGGAGTGGAGACTGTGCTCTTTGCCGTCTTCTTGTTCATGTACCTCTTCACCCTGATCGGCAACTTACTCATCCTCATAGCCATCCTGTCCTCCTCTGCCCTCCACACCCCCATGTACTTCTTCTTAGGGCTGCTGGCTGTTTTTGATATAGTTTTACCTGCTGTGATCTGCCCCAAGATGCTGTTCTATCTCTCTGGGCAGAGCCGGGCCATTTCCTACGTGGGCTGTGTCGCACAGCTCTTCTTCTACCATTTCCTGGGGACTGCTGAAGCTTGCCTCTATTCTGTGATGTCCTTTGACCGCTTTGTGGCCATCTGTTATCCGCTGAGGTATTCACTCATCATGAGGCTGAAGTCTGTGTGGGTTTGGTCATAGCAGCCTGGTCCGTGGGCTGTGTTCACGGCTCCATCCAGACCTCCTTCACGTTTAGACTGACCTACTGTGGCCCGAATCAGGTGGATTTCTTCTTCTGTGACATCCCTGCTGTCTTGCCCTTGGCATGTGATGATACCTCGCTGGCCCAGACTGTGGGTTCCTCAATTGTTAGCTTTCTGGTTTTATCTTTTTGGTTCAGCATTTGCTTCTTCTACACACGCATTGGGATTGCCATTTTGCGGAATGCGATCTGCAGAGGGCAGGAAGAAGGCCTTCTCCACCTGCAGTGCCCACCTCGCTGCCGTCCTCTGCTACCTTGCACCTGTGGTCATCATCTACCTGCAACCTGAACCCAACCCCTTAGTGGATGCCATTGTGCAAATATTTACTAATATTGTCTCTCCTATGCTGAACTCCTTAATCTTTTCTTTAAGGAACAAAGAAGTGAAGAGTTCCCTGAAAAGAGTGTTTCACAAAGTAATACTTGGTTCCCAAGAATAAATTACAGGGGATGAGCGATAGCACAGCAGTTAGGATATTTGTCTTTCCACGAGGCCAACCTGGGTTTGATCCCTGGCATCCCATAGGGACCCTGAGCACTGCCAGAATTTGTGAGTGCAGAGCAAGGAGTAACCCCTGAGTATCACTGGGTGTAATCCAAACCCCCTCCAATAAAACATTAAACTACAAATTTTATAATGGACTTAGAAAATTTATCAGTCTTCTAATATCCTCCTGGTTCCTCTTCTTAAATAAATAAATAATTGAAAATGCTTTCTTTGATATCTCTTAAAAAAACACGGTTAAGAAAATTCTGTTTTAAAAAAAAGAAAATCTATGTTTTATTGCAAACGATAATGCACAATGGGAAAGAGACAGAGGGAGAAAGAAGGGAAGCGCTGCCATAGAGACAGGCTGGGGGATGAGGGGTGGCAGGAAGGTACAGGGGCACATTGGTGGTGGGAAACATGCACTGGTGGGGCAATGGGTGTTGGAACAGTGTGTGACTGAAACCTGATCGTGAACAGCCTTCTAACTGTATGTCACAGTGATTCCATAAAATAAATTAAAAAAAAAGAAAAATCTACTTTTTCTTATACTCCATGGGGGACCAATTAATAACCCTATAACTATTATAGTTGTATTACTATTGCATACGAATTTTAAATGGTATAGCAAACAACAGAATACTAAACAAGTGCTAAATATCTCAACAGGCTTTTTCAGATTAGAATCAAGAATTTCATAATAATACCAATTCCTTATTTGTGAATAATCTGAGTTGCTGGCAACCAACTATAAGACAACTTTTTTTTTAAATAAGCCATAGGCATTCAGCAGTGTAAACGAGAGCACGAGGGGTAAAAGAGAGGTCATAATTTTCTCTTAAATTGATCCTTATTCCAGGCCTGCCAGACTCGGTGACTATGCCAACCAGGTTTTTTAGGAAGCCAGAGCTGGGGCCACCTCCCCCCCCGTCTGGCTCCCTCCACACAGGCCTGGTGGCCCCCACCCAGAACTGCTGCTATGGCTCTCAGCTGGATACCAGGTATTCAAGTGCAGGGCGGGGCCACTGCCTGCCCACCCCTGCTTGGCTGGCAGGGCTTCTTGGGGTGGGGGCAGGTTTTGCTCCTTGGCCTGCCTCCCCAGGCCCCCGGAAGCCAGAAAACCTCACACAACACAACCACTGTCATCCTCAATGTCTGGACTCCACAGCTGGACACGGCCCCATCCCCATGGCACGCTGGTGCAAAGCACCCGCACGATATCTCAAAATCTGGTATACCACAAACATGTGGGAGTCAGAGGTTAGGCAAGATAGAAAAAGGAACAGTGTGCTGATAATCACTGAAAATGATAATACTATACAAGAACTGAGCATTGAACATAGGTAAAAAGATACACATGATAACCTCTAAATGTATGTATTGCAATCCACAATGTGTAAGAAAGGGAAGCAAGAGAGAGAGAGAGAGAGAGAGAGAGAGAGAGAGAGAGAAAAGAGATAAATAACCTGCCATAGAGGCAGGCTAGGGAAGGGGGAGAGATGGGAACATGGTGGGGGAAATGGGCACGGGTGGAGGGATGGGTGCTGGAACACTGTATGACCAAAACTCAAACATGAACATGTTGTAATTGCATATCTCATGGTGGTATAATAAAACATTAATTAAAAGAAAAAAAATTATCCTTATTATTTTCAGGTAGCATGGTTACAATAGTGTTATCATTTGGGTTTTCATGTGCAAAGTTATTGCACCTCACCACCACTGAATCGTCCAAGTCGCTCCAAAGACCACTGCTGTGACCCCTCTAGACCCTCTCCTTTCCCACCCTCCACCTCCTTCTGACCTCCTCTCTCCCACCCTCCACCTCCTCCTAGCCTTCCCTCTCCCACCCTCCACCTCCTCCTAGCCTTCCCTCTCCCACCCTCCACCTCCTCCTGACCTCCCCTGTCCCACTCCCATTCCCCTCCTGAATTCCCAATTTCTACCCAACTCCTGACCTCCCCTCTCCCTCTCCCCACATCACAATCGGAGTTTCATAGTCCAAGTGTTTGTCATTACTTGGTACTGACTATTCCCTTCTTTTGTCTCAGTAAACCACAGATGAGTGTCATCATGCAGTATCTGTCTTTCTCCCTCTGAGTTATAGGATAGTCATGTGGGGTACCGGGCACTGAACCTGGGTTTGCTGTGTGCAGGACAAGTGCCTTACCCACAGCACTCTCTCTCCAGACCTGAATCCTGAAGTCTTAGGTCAAATTGTAATTAACTCCTTCACATGATGTGAAATGTGAATCTAATTCTTTTTTGTATATGGGTCGCCAGTATTCCCAGCATCATTTACTGAATGTGTTTTCCTTGCTCTCCTCTATGCATCCAGCTCCTTTGTCATAGCGTAACTGCCTGTGGATCTCAGGGTTTATCTCTGGGCTTTCAATTTATTACACTGGTCTATATTTATACTAGTACTACACATAATATTATAATAGTTTTGTAGTACAATTTAAGGTTAGTAAATATAGTTACTCCCATATTCCTTTTTCTCAGAATAGCCTCAGCTATTTGGGAATTCTTATGCGTTCATGTAAATTTAAGTAGAGTTTATTCGAGGTCATTTTTCCATTTCTGAAGAAGACACACATTGGCCAATAGATAAATGGGGAAAAAAGTGTTAACCATTACTTGTCATCAGGGAAATAGAAACAAAAATGACAATATTATCTCATACCAGTGACAATGGCATATATGGAAAAAAAAACTGCAAGGGTACACTACTGGCAAGGAGGTAAAAAAACTCATAAAATTAGATTTTTTAATTATTTGTCTATAGATCAACTTTTTAATTTCTACTTTCACACTCCTAGATTAATGAGGCTGAATCTAAACATCCTGGAAAATACTGTTACTTAGATAGCACACACAGTCGGCTATTACTATAAAAAGATTTCTGAGATACAAATATCTTTTTCTCATTCCAACAACAACAATTTCTTTCTACAATTACTAGAGTTCACTTGATCACTTGATCACTTGATCACTTGATCAGTTGACATCCTGTTATTCATCAATTTGCTCGAGCAGGCGCCAGTAACATTTCCATTTGAGTAACATTTCCATTTGAGTAACATTCCAGTAATATTTCCATTTTCATTGTTTACTAGAGTTAAACAATGAATAATCAAAACAGTCCAAAAACACATTAATTTTAAAATTGGATGGGCTCGCAGCCTCTGCAACCAGCAGCACCGGACAAGGGACAGACCAGACCCACAGCTACACCAGTGCAACGGCTGCGCCACAGCCAAGCAAGAGGCTTAGATAATAGCACAGGCTAGGACCAGGCCCTTCCCAGGATCTTTCACATTTATACACTGTAATGATCATTGCAGTTACAACAAACTGGGGAGGTTGATGGGGAATGAGAAATTGTAATGTCACACTAGAGCTCACTATTGAATATACACATAAAGGCTTGCATCATAAACCATAAATATCTGTAAGGCTGGTCCATCACCCCCTGGGGGGTCCTGGAAGCAGCCGGATGAGACTTGCTCACCACATTAGCCACCATTTTTGCAGTCCAGATGCTGTAGCACATCAGAGCCCGCCCAGGAGGGACGCTGACCTCAAGACCAGATTAACAGAGCAAAATGAGTTAGAGCCCAGGTAGGCAGCTTCCAGAAGTGGGAAGCACCAGGAATTCATCAGACGGAGCTGGGGTCGCCCCCTCCCCTCTCCATTTTGTCTGAGCCTGGTAACCCCACCCAGGAGCCGCCCTGAGGTGACCAGCCATAACATGCAGAGCCTCAGACCCAGCTGGGGAACTGGAACTCAGCTCTCCCCTAGCTCAGCTGACCATGAGGCCCCCAGGAGGACAGATGGGTTTTGGGTGTTGGCCCATCACCTCTGGAGGGTCCCGGAAGCAGCCAGATGAGAGTCACCCACCACATTAGCTGCCATTTTCACTGTCTGGACACTGACCATGAGGCCCCTAAGTCGCGTGGCCGCTTGAGGTCATGCAGTCTATCAAACTAGTGGAAACAGTTATGTCCTTTAATGTACTGCATTCTACAATGCGTAGGAAAGGTAGGCAGGAGGGAGAGATAAAGAGGAGAGAGAAAAGACATACAGAACCTGCCAAGTAGTTGGGGTGTGGGAGAGGGGAAGGAGGTGGGGACATTGGTGATGGGAGATGGATTCGGGTGGAGGGATGGGTGTTGGAACACTGTAGAATCAAAACTCGAGCATAAGCATCTTGCAATTGTATGTCTAAAAGTGGTGCGAAAATAAAAAATAAACAAATAAATAGCTTTAAAAAAAGAGAAATGAAAAATAAATAAATATCTGTAAGGCAAGTCACAAAGTTTAAGAAAAGAGAGAAAGAAATACAGAGACAGAAACAGAGATAGAGAGAGAAAGAAAGAGAGAAAGAAAAGGTGCCTGCTACAGGGGCAGGCTGGGGTTGGGTGGGAGGGACACTGGGATCTTAGTGGTGGGAATGGGGCACTGGTAGAGGGCTGGGTGCAGGAACACTATATGACAGTGACCCAATCATGAACATCCTTGTAATTGTGTATCTCACGGTGATATAATAAATTTTTTAATTGGTATAGTTAGGGGCCAGAGCTACTGATCTGGGGTTTGATCCAGTGGGTTTGATCCCCGGCATCTCATATGGTCCCCTGAGCACCACCAGGAGTAAGTCCAGAGTGCAGAACCAAGAGCAATCCCTGAGCATCACCGGGTGTGATAAAAAAAGCATAAATAAATAAATGAATGAATGAGTAAATAAATAAATAGATGAATAAATAGACAGATAGCTAAATAAATAAAATTGGTATGCTTATAATAGTAAGGGAGAAAGGAGAAAGACTGCAACAGTCTAATTAATATAATGAGAAATGTATAGCCCCCTTCAACTCCAAAAATAATAAAAATCATATGGGAAAATTGTGCAAACATTAACCCTCTAAAACACAAATATAAACCACTTTATAAACTACAATTTAATTCAAAGAAAATTGAGAAATGCTTAAGGACAGTAGAACTAATGAGAAATTATTTTAATTCCGCAGCAGACCGTACTTATCCCCAAGACGGCTACGCAGTCTCAGTGAAATTACAGTTTCTTCAATAACCATAACAGGGAAGGAAGTGGCTTGAAAGTTCAAAAATGGCAGATAGTAGATTCAGTCCCTGAGGAACACAAGCAACAAAATGAAGAAAGGGAGTTGACCCCAATGGTCACAGGGAGTCACAAAATTCAGGGAGTCCTATTTGCTCTACTGATTCTTCTAAGTAGTATATACAGTTCTGCATCCTCTAAGCTCCTCAACTGCCAGCATCTAATTGTTCCCTCTACGCAGAAGATTCCTGCTCCCAGTGTTGGGATAAATCGTGGGTGAGCTCTAGAGGACCAGAAGATCATTAAAAATCCTACAAAGATCGGAAGGAGAGATTTTGACTTCTAATGCTGAGCAAATCACCCAGGAGAGAGGACAGACGTTAGGCCCTACTACGGCCGCAACTATGTAAGCCCTGGGGCCTTGACATATAAGTCACTGTCCATGCATCTCTATCCTGGTGATCTGGACAGTAGAGATTCACCACTAGCTGTGGGCAGGATGTCTTCATGGTTGGTTAAGCACATGACTGGAACAGGACATAACACTTCTCTTGTCTTTAAGTTTGCATGACCTTTTTATTTAGTTTTTTAAGTATTTTATTATACCACCGTGAGATATACAATTACAAAGATGTTCATGTTTGGGTTTCGGTTATACAGTGTTCCAGCACCCATCCCTCCACCAGTGCCCATTTCCCACCACCAATGTCCCTGATTCCCTCCCCACTCCCCTAACCTGCCTCTATGGCAGGTTCTTTATCTCTTTTACCTTTCTCTTTTTCTCTTTTTCTCTTCCTTCTCTTACATTTTGTGAATTGCAATACATACACTTAGAGGTTGTCATGTGTATCTTTTTGCCAGTATTTATGCTGAGTTCTAGGTTGGTATTAGCACTTTCGACAATTATTAGCACACTGTTCCTCTTCTCTGTCTTACCTAACCTCTGACTCCCACCCGTTTGTGGTAATTTCCACCTTTGACAAGACCTCCTGATCCATGTTTTACCTGACCTTGGCATGACCTTTTTAGGATGAAATGTTTGATTTTCTTTTAAGTTGAATGGCTATATGGATTTGCGTGGGCAATGGCGCATGCTAATGACATTGGAAGGTCTATACAATCCCTGCCTGCTTTCTCCCCAGGGTCGAACGTTCTCACTAGGACCTGCATGTCTCAGTGAAGAAATTGGCCCCAGCTAGCTGGAATAAACCCTGTGTGTTGTTTCATTATGAGTGTGGTTCTTTACCATCCGAACGGGGAAGTGGACAAAAGGAGTGAGGGCTCCAACAACATCAGATAAACAATATCCTTTCTCTAGGTCATTGGATTGAAAAATAAGACATTTGGGGTCTGTAGTTCTTAACCCCAAGACAGATTCCATGGCCCCAAGGGGCAAGGGATGATAGCGCCAAAACTCCACACAAGATCTGCAGATCACAGAAGGGGAAACGTTGCCTGTCATGAACCTGTGGACCCTGTGAGGTGCTCAGACCATCACTCTGTTTCTCCCTTTTCACCTTTCCTTCACTCCTGTGCTTCAGAGACTCCAGGAGAACTTAGGATAACGGATCCTTCTTATTTTATGGAAGCTCTTAAGAGACCTTTGCTCCTTTCAGGATACTAAATAGCTTGCAGTTATTTATACCTTGCTTCTTAGTTATTAATTAGCATTACCTCAGGCTAATAAGTACCTTAGAGTCGCTAACAAAGTTTTTGTTAGGGGTAAAGGATTGTTTGGTGATATTGTACCAGGGAGCTGCTGGGGTCCCCAACAATATCAGGAAATGAGTTCCCTTCTACCTCCAAGGCTGGTGGGAATGGATGAAGTCTCACGAGTCTAGCACAGTTCCAAAAGATTTTTTACTAAAACACACTCCACCAATACAATCCAAGATAATGGGATTCCCCAGACCTCTAGATCTTGTTCAGAATTCTGACCATGCACTCAGGCCCAAGTCTCCCACCAAAGTGGATCTATGTACCTCAAATCAGTCCCCTTATGCATCCAAAGGTAATCCTATCTTCAGGGAAGGCAGTGTCAACACAGATCAACAAGTCAGCTTCTAGGTATAGATGTAGGGTGATGCCACACTAGGGTGGTGGCACACTTGCTTTAGGTCTCAACAAATGATTATGCCAGGGACTAGCCCCTTTCTCAGAGATTTATCTATGTCAAAATACAGGGGGGGGGAAAGACAGAGACCCAGAGAGAGAGAGAGAGAGAGAGAGAGAGAGAGAGAATATTCTCTCAGAGCTCAAGAAGGAATCTGCATGCCTGTGATGCTTTCCAGGCCTTTGGAAGAAAACTCGACCATTGAACTTCTTACTGATTACTCAACTGATTACTCACTGTCACCCAAAAGATTCATTATCTGCTAATCGCTGCTGTTTTGGGTATCATCGCAGTGATTGCATCTACTATTGTAGCTTAGAATGGCTTTGAAACTCTTGACTGCTCAAAGGGAGCTCGATACTGATCTATAGGATGAACTGGCTGATGTAACTTAATCTGTAACTTTACTTGATGATGGATTGGCAAGCTGTCAAAGGCAAATGTCTTTTGCAATGTGATTGGAATAATTCTTTTTTGTATTACTCCTGTATTTCATAATGAAACTGAATTTCCTTGTTATGGATAAGGTTAAAAAGCATTTGTTAACCCATAAGAATATTATGGCTATCTTCAACAGATGGTTCTGGGAAAACTGGGCAGCTACGTGTGAAAAAATGATCTCAGACCTCCTTCTAACGCCATGCACAAAAGTCAAATCAAAATGGATTCTAGATCTCAACATCAGACATGAATCTATAAGGTACATCGAAGAAAAACATAGGAGAAACACTCTACGACATCATAGAAACTAAAAGTATCTTTAAAGGCGACACACCACTGACCAAGCAAATGGAAGCAAAGATAAACAAATGGGATTATATAAAATTGAAAAGCTTCTGCACCTCAAAAAGAAACAGTGACCAAGATACAAAGACAATCCACAGAGTGGGAAAGGATATTCACCCAATACCCATCTGACAAGGGGTTAATATCCAGGATATATCAGGCACTGGTAGCACTCCACCAGAAAAAAAACAGCCAACCCCTCAAAAAATGGGGAGAAGAAATGAACAGAAGCTTCCACAAAAGAAGAAATTCGAATGGCCAAATGGCATATGAAAAAAGTGCTCTTCATCTTTAATCATCAGGGAGATGCAAATCAAAACAACAATGAGGTACCATCTCACACCACCAGAGACTGGCACACATCCAAAACAGCAAGAACAACTGGTGCTGGGTGTGGATGTGGGGGAAAAAGGGACTCTCATCCACTGTTGGTGGGAGTACCGGCTGGTCCAGCCCTTTTGGAAAACAATATGGGCATTCCTCCGGAAAACTAGATACTGAGCTCCCATTTGATCCAGCAATAGCACTCCTGGGAATATACCCCGAGAGACCGAAAAACACATAGCAGAAACACTATCTGTACTTCTTTATTCATCTCTGCGCTATTCACTATAGCTAGAATCTGGAAACAACCTAAATGCCCGAGAACAGAGGACTGGCTAAAGAAACTGTGGTTCATCTACACTATGGAATACTATGCAGCTGTCAGAAAAGATGAAATTATGAAATTTACCTGCAAATGGATAGACATGGAGACTATCATGCTGAGTGAAATTAGTCAGAAGGAAAAGGACAGATATAGAATGACTGCATTCATTAATAGGATATAAATAGATACCAGTGTTTTACTAAATGTGGGAAATGGTAATGGCAGATTAAAATTCACCATTGAATATACACAAAGAGACTTAAGTGATAAACTCTAAATATCTGCAGGGCTAGCCACAATGTGTAAAAAGAAGAGGGAGAGAGATGCAGAGGCAGAGAGACAGAGACAGAGAGAGAAAGAGAGGATACTGGGGTACCTGCTATTGAGGCAGCCTGGGGGGGGCGGGAGGGGGTGGGGTACATTGGTGGTGGAAATGGGGCACTGGTGGAGGGATGGGTGCTGGTATACTGTACTACCAAGAACCAATTATGAACACCTTTGTAATTGTATGTCTCACGATGGTATAAAAAAAA
>JAJIBD010002342.1:0-60586 GCA_021461705.1 Cryptotis parvus
TTTATAACTTTGTGATTTTGAGTCTTTTTTCTTCGCATGCTCTCATTATAAAATGAAACTTTTTTTCAAACTATATGCCAATACCTTTTCAACTGTAGGTCAATGCCTGGAAGATGCGCTTTGTTGCTATCATTGTTCATTAATCTCAACGGTGACACATATACTCTAGGTGTGTAACCCTGGAACATATTACTTAATTCCTGTAGGCCTTTGTTTTGGCACTTAGAAAATGAGACACCTACTGCTCAGAGAAGTGAGGCTATAATTACATGGGGGATGTAGGGCAATTAGTACAGTGCCTGACAAGTCACAGACACTGGAGAAATGTTAGTCTTTTTCTGCTTCCTTCCTTAACTATGGTGCTAGCTGCAAACCGCAGGCACCTGCTCTGTTGTTGGGAAAAGAGGTTTGGAGCAACTGTGTCCTTTGAGTTCTGAGTATAAAACGTATCAATTATATTCCTGGGGATTGTACACTACCAGTAGCTCCCAGGAACATGAAATAAAAAATGATTCTTTCAAGAAACCTGAGTGACCCAAAATCAGATCGCCCAAAAAGATTGCTCCCCCCTCTTTTTTTATTTTGCATATTCGAGGCCTATGGTAAGTTTTGGATTTCTGAACATTCTTTGAGCACATGCACTTTTTTTCCCTATAGTTTCAGAAGAAACAAAGATGCCAAGGATAAGTACTCTGTCCCCGCAGGACACATTGTGCCAACTGCAAAAGGATCTTTTAGCCCTCCCTCTGGCTTCTGCTAGGCCATTAAGTCAAATTCACTTCACATATAATCCAACACCTGAGGAATTCATAGCTGGAGAATAACTAATAAGCATAATAAAATCACCAGAAAATGTGTTTCCAAAATCAACTTTGCAACTCTCCATCATGTTATGCTTTATAAGGAGTTCCTATCAGAATGACTACCATGAAAAAAGCAGTTTCAAAGAAACTTATCTGGACTTGTGTGTGTGTGTGTGTGTGTGTGTGTGTGTGCATATATAGTGAACTTTGGAAATGAATACATGTAAATGACATTTAAATATCTTCAGAGAATCCAAATAAAAGGTAAAACAAATATTGAGCTTAAAGGACAACTAAAAACATTGTAAATAACAACTTTTGCCCCCTACCCCTACCCACAAGGCTTACAGTAGTCAGCACAAGTGCCTCTCATTTCAGAAAAATTAATCCTTAAGATACTACCTTCTGTGTAAATCTGGACCTTAGAAGAGGTCTTACCGGGCAAACGGAGAGGTGGTGATAAATAAAAAAGTTGGCCCTTGAGTTGCTTTTTGAGATCATTTTCTTTTAAAAGTTCTAGTGTAACTGAAGAATCTCTAATCCCCTCCAATATATATATATATAAATATATATATATATTTACTTTTAGTACTATTTCCCCCTACTGATAACATATTTTGGGTATTCTGCATTTATTACTAAATAGTATATAAGCTTCACCTTTAAAAATTGCAAATGAAGGCTGTTGACAGGACAATTAGCATTTAAAAACTGTAATGACCTTAGCTCTGTGCATGCACCTTTTCTGATTAGTTTAGACTCCCATATCAGGTCCATCATGGAGCTGCCTTGGATGCCAAGATGAAAAGCTGTTAGGGTTAACCCAAAGGACATTGGGTAATAGTGTGATACTTGGGCAATGAAACATAAAGGACAAACTCCTGTGATTGCATTTGATTTGTGTTGACTGAGAAACTGAGAAAGGTTCCTTAGACTTGCGAGTAAAGGCAAATGAGGATTGGTCTCTGCTGTGCTATTTAAAAACCTAATTTCAGCATAGTCGTTCTCCCTAGTGAGATCCTCTTAAATTTTGTCACTTACAAGGCTCATTGTTAAAATTGGCAACAAAATAGAAAATAAGTTAAGAAATATTTGCTTTTGTTATTAAAGACTATTGTACGTTCTATTTATTTATTTAATTGTCTGTTTATCTTATTTATTTATTTTTGCTTTTTTTGGGGGGGGTTCATACCCTGCAATGCTCAGGGGTTAATCCTGGCTCTGCACTCAGGAATTACTCCTGGCGGTGCTCAGAAACTATATGGCATGCTGGGGATCAAAACTGGGTCAACTGCATGCAAGGCAAACACCTTACCCGCTGTACTATCTCTCCGCCCCCTATCGTTGGTTTTAATTCGAAGCATATATCATAAGGTTAGTATTTTTTTTCAGGGTCCTGGTTTATCACCAGAAATTCATAGATGGAAAAACACCACCGATTTTGTGGCCAATATGGAATAGAATACGATATAGCCACCCTTGGAAATAAACTGGTCTAATGCAATTACTTAGGCTCAAGAATGGGTGCTGGAAAACAGTATGACTGAAACCCAGACATGAATATCTTTGTAATTCTATATCTCACGGTGGTACAATAAAATGTTAAAAAATATAAATATATAGTTGTCATAGACAATTCAAGAGCAAACCAACAAAATCTGAATGAACTCCTAAAGGTCCAGGGCATATTTCAAAGGGCCAGAGTGATGCTTGCATGTCCTAGCTCCAAGTTTGATTTCTAATACCACATGATCTCTCCCATGGCACCCACGCCTTACTGAGATGGCCTGTTGGCCCACATACCACTGGGCTCAGCAGCACTGAATCACCGACAGAGGTGCCGGAAACATCCAGCTTCCGTAGCTGTGTGGGCAGAGTATTGCAGAAAGTGATCCCAAGGGCTCAAGTACACTGCTTAAGACCCCCTCACACAAACCCCAAAAAGAAAATAAGAATTTCATGATCAATTCCGCTTTCTTTCAAATTTAAATGCACTTGAGTAAGATTTTTTTAAAAATCATTTTGCTAATTTAATTATCAGTAATTATTTGTTGTACTTGTGAGTAACTCTCTGAAGAGAACCCTATGGATTAATTTATGGAACTTCATGGGTAAAAACTAACTTAAGAGCTGTCACAATAATACAGAAGGTAGGGTGTTTGCCTTGCATGTGGCTGACAAGGCTTTGATCCCCTGCATCCCAGATGGTTCCCCAAGCACCCCAGGAGTGATTTCTGAGAGGAGAGCCAGCAGTAACCCCTGAGTATTGCAAGTGTGACCCAAAAATCTTAAAATGAATAAATTATTTTTTAAAAAATTGACTTAAAATTCAAAATTGGTTATCGCCTGAATGAACATTAAGTGGAAAAAGTCTTGAAAATTAGAGTTTATAGATGAAAAGACGAGGAGGAAAGGAAGGAAGGAAGGAAGGAAGGAAGGAAGGAGGAAGGGAGGAAGGGAGGAAGAGAGGGAGAGAGGGAAGGAGGGAGGGGGAGGGAGGGAATGAGGGAAGAGTGGGAGGGAGGAAGGAAGGAAGGAGGGATGGAGGGAGGGAGGGAGGAAGGAAGGAAGGAAGGAAGGAAGGAAGGAAAGAAGGAAGGAAAGAAGGAAGGAGAGAGGGAGGAAGGGAGGGAGGGGAGAGAGGAGGGAGGGAGGGAGGGAATGAGGGAAGAGTGGGAGGGAGGAAGGAAGGAAGGAGGGAGGAGGGAGGGAGGAAGGAAGGAAGGAAGGAAGGAAGGAAGAAAGAAGGAAGGAAGGAAGGAAGGAAGGAAGGAAGAAAGGTAGGAAGGAAGGACGAAGGAAGGAAGGAAGGAAAAAGGACAGAAGGAAAGAAAGTAGAAAATAAGGAAGGGAGTAAAGGAGGGAAGACGGTAGTAAAACTTTTTAAAAGACCATGAAAGGTAGGACAGACAGAAGAAAAATTATAGTGAAACACTTACCTTAAGATAACCAACAGAAGATACCTTGAAAGCAAAGAGGAAGGACACTTAACTCCATTGAAAGGGATTGGCAGCGAAGCTATTTTTTTTACTTTCCTGTAACAAGTCTCACTGGTATAATTAAAAGTTAATTTAAATTTTTTTGTAATATTGCTGCATAATTTAAATTATGCAACAACATAAGCTCTGGGTCTTGACCATAAGCACTTATTTTAAGGAAAAGACTCAATGTCGCAAGCTTCAACTCCTTCATGCCTTTTATGTTTACTCTTTTTTATTTTGCTGTTGGTGTTGTTTAGTTCCTAATAGCTCTAGTAGTTAAGGAGCAAAAACAAACAAAATTCAAACACCATGAATCTGTAAGATTTTTCTGCACTGTATATTTTTCATAAACTCTCAGACTAAGGAGTTTTATAAAGGAGCCAATATAAGCAGAAAAAACAGATATGGACAATTGCTCCCATTTGAATTCTTGGATCCAATAAATAATTTATGTAAAAGTCACTGACCTATGATGCCAAGGAAATGTTGCTGAATAGAGAAGCAGAAAATTCCCAAGGTCTGATACACCACAAATTTAATTATAATTTACTCATTGATTTGGATTCCCAAATTAAAGTGTACATGAACATCTCTTTAAGCAAAATTGCCTACTTCAGTGAGAAATTATTATTTCAATTTTATGGTTATCTAAATCACCCAATATTTTTTCCGACCAAAGAAATTTCTACTAATGATTGTACCAATGATTTTATATCAAGGAACCATGGGACCAAGAAGCAACATACTTATCAAGCAAAACTGGGGGCGGTTCTTTACTCTCATGAAAATTTCATGGATTTGACAAATATTACTCAGGTTGTTTTTTTTTTTTCATCTCACTCAAATTCTTGCATAGCAAACTTACAATTTCAGTCAACTAAAATTGTAAACTTGATGAGTGCTTTGAGAAATTCTAAATGAACAGTGAGTCCAGCTTGGAAACAATTCAGTAGAAAGTCCAATGGATTAAATCAACACAAAGGGGTATATTTCTTGATTGGTTTGAGTTACAGATATCTTAAGCTGACTCTCATTTTAGTTGTTTTCATCAGAACCTATTTTCAGCTACTATAGACAGAAACTGGATAAATATCTAAACACTTTAAGTATTTTCATAAACTGATCAAATTTGTCATTGACACACTGGAAGCCGATTCTATTTGGTAATCTTAGGAGCATACAACAAAGGTTGAGGTATTTGGAAATCATGCATGTAGGTTTAATATACCTTCCTTTTAATTATGCTATACTTTAAAGTAATCACTTTTTTAAACAATAACAAGTTGCTTCTTAGGTTTTGTAAGATTTTGTTGATGGTATTGGTGATTATATCAAAGATTTTAATGAGAATATAATATAAACCAAAGTGATAATAACTTTCAGACTACTGAATTTTCTAGTAGCTGCAATCTTACTGAGAATTGCCTGTTAAGTTCTATTAAATCTTTTACTTTATGTAAATCAACTTACATAATTTATTTTGTAGAGGGAGAGAATGGATAGAGCAGGAGGCTATGGAGCCAAAATTAGTCATCTTTCCCCGTATACCTCAGGGTCCAGGGCCACTCACTGTTCTGTTTGCAGTCTGTGACCAGCTTTTGGGTCCTTGCAGAACGCTCAGTTAAGCAACCTCACTTCCTTAAGGAATGACACACTTAAATCTTGATAACCCAGATGGAGTATCTCATTTTAGACACTCAGGATCCTAAAGTTGCCCTCTGGCTATTTGTCTGGGTGAGGCTAGCAGAGGCTCATATCTGCTGAAGCATTTGATATATTCTAGAATATTTCTATCTATGCATACAGACATATGGAATGTGTAGAACTCTTAAGTACCATATTTTCTTGTAAAGAACATTATTTCAGAGGCAAGACAGAGAATACTGACCAGACAATCACACTTTAGCACTGACCATAGCATAACCGTTCCTCTCTGAGCATTGGAATGCTTCTCTGAATTAGGTATGGCCAAGGCTACCTGTGTGGCCAAGGCCACCTCCACCTTTCCCTTTGGTCAATGGCCTCTTACTACGACTAGTAGTTATTCTTTGCTTGACAAAGTAGTATTCTCACGGCAGCCTGTTGTGGTTGGACATTTAATGCTCAGGGAATACATTTCAATAAATGGTAAATGTGACCGGGTTTATAACTAGCAACCTCTTGCCCATAGGTTCTACATAATACACCAAAGAACTCAGCTTTATTCAGCTGGGTTAGGATATTATTATTTAAAATATTACATATGAATAACAAATTCTACAAATAACATATTGCAAATATTTTAAAGTAATTTAATAATAAAATGACTTCATTACACCTGAAAGTTTTTAAATATTTTTGTTAATAAAAGGCTAAATAGTTAAGTAAAGCTAGTCAGTGGTATTTATTCAATTCTAAAAAAATAACAAAAAGTAAAAGAGAATGTCAGATTAAGTCCAAAGAAGAGTTAAGTATCTTATCTACAGAAAATTAACTTTAAATATAATCTGCAAGATACATTAAACCTAAAAGTGAAATACCATGCTTACATAAATTGAAAGAAATTTCTATTAAAGAGAGAATAACCTTTGGAGGATGGCATATTATTTAAAAGGGAAGACATACTGATAGAGACCCATTTACAAAGAAAATGAAATAATCCTAAAAGTGTTTGCATTTAATAATACTGGAGTCAAAGCTAATACAACTGCAAAGTAAAATAAATAAATCCATTGTTTTCCTTAGAGACTTCAGCTTTCTTTATACAGGAATTGATAAAGCAAGCAGCAAGAAAATAAAGGCACTACTTTTCTTTTTTGTTTTATGTTTTTGGTAGAGCCACACCCCTGACAGTGCTCAGGGGATCAGATATACCAAGGGCACCTGTATACAGGCAAATTCCCCATCTGATGCCCTATCTCTGGGGTCCCTAAAACAGTTTTGATTTTTTTCAATTGTATCACTTGTATCCCTTGTCTTCTCATTGTTCATCGATTTGCTCCCTGTGCCCAGCTGCTGCTGGTGCTCGAGCAGGCACCAGCAACATCTTCATAGGTCCTGTCACATGTTAGTGTAGCCCTAGGGCAACTGCTCGCTCCTGGAACATGAAGAGCCTCAAGCCATCCCTTCAGGTCATGGGAATAAGGTCTATAATTGGTTTTTGGCATATCAAATGCGACATAGGTAACTTGCCTGGTTCTGCCATGCGAGTGGGATACTCTTGTAGTAGCCTCTCATTTTGTGCATGTATTGATGAATACAGGGAAAGATCAGCTTTTCTGCTGGGTGATCCTCTGATGAGCTGTGGAGTCCTGATTTTGAAAATGGCGGCCCTCATGGTGTGAGGGTCCCTCTGGCTTCTAGTGAGGCACTGCTGGGATGGCGGGCCAGGGCTAGAACCCACCATCCCTCCCGGGTGCCTCATAATCAGCTGGGCACAGGGAGAACCAGTAGCAGCTCTACCATGTGTCTCTGAGTCTCTGGATCAGGCATACCTGGGCTTGAAATAGATGGCTGTAGGGTGGGACTCTGATGAGCAAGGCTGTGATCTGCTCTTCTGCTGGGTGGAGCTCTGACGAGCTTTGCAGTCCGGATGTTGAAAATGGTGGCCCTCATGGTGTGGGTGTTCCTCTGGCTTCTTCGAGGGTCTGCTGGGATGGTGGGTCAGGGCTAGAACCTGCCATCCCTTTTGTGCACCTCATGATCAGCTGGGCACAAGGAAAGCCATTAGCAGATCTTTAAAGTTAACATTACAGTCAACCAGTTGAACTTAATTTATATTTTTGAACACTTCATTTAGCAAACACAGAATACGGTCTTCTCAGCCTCAGTTGAAATACCTATCAAACAATCAATCACACCACTGTTGTAAACACACATTTTCAAGGCTTGGAATAATAGCAGCAACTAGTGGAGCACATGCCTGGCCTATGTGGGATCTGGTTCAGTCTCAGAACTGCATGATTCCCTAAACCATCATTGCCAGGGTGGATTTGGTAACACCCAGCAGCTTTGAGAATGAGCACTGAACCATGAGGTCTACACTTCAAGAATAAGTTAATGAGTTTCACTAGATGGAGCCCCCAACCTACTTGTGGTCCATTTTATTTTTCCCAAAAAATTTCAGACAACATAACACATATACAGTATATTCTCAGGCAATAATTGAATTAAGTTAACCCCAAGAAGGAAAACCCACAAATCCCTGAAGATTAAAGAAATACTTCTGCATAACATGTGGGTGAAAGATGTCTTTAGTGATTTTTAAAAGTAAGTTGGATCAAATGAAGATTAAAGCAAATATTTGTGAAAGACATGAAAATGGTTAAAAGCAAATATATGGTAAAACTAAAGACAGAAAAAGGAGGATAAACCAAAATCAATAATCTAAGCGTTGACCTTAAGGTGTCTTTATCTTAACCTTATCTTGTCCTTCCACCAAAAGCCTATTAAAAGGAAGATTAGATGCAGGCTGAATGCTTAACCAGGAATTATCTTTGAGATTTTCAGATACAACTTAGCATGCTGCAAAGACCTTTGCCCACAAAGGAAGTTACTAAACATTTCAGCATCCACCAGTCTGTAGAATCTGCCCTTTCTAAAAATAAGATTTTCTTGTTTTCCTATGTAAACTATGTCTTGTGGCCATGTAAACAAAGTGTTTTTAGAGGACAAGAATCCATCATCTTTCAACCTGCTGGCCTGTTACTTAATAACGTCCTTTTTCAACTGGTCATTTGCCTCTCGATTGATTTGCTTCTTCAAGCTGCAGTAGAACTTAACCTTAGTGGTTGTTCTAAGAAGCAAAAAGTCGTAAGCAAATTCAGCAAGATTGTAAGATATAGCCTCAGTATGCAGAAATCAATTGTGTTTCTATACTCTTGAAATAAATAGCCCAGAAATAAAATAAAGCAAGTAAACTGATTCACTTAAAGAACATAAAACTAATAAAATACTTAGAAATTAATTACATAGGAGTGATAGACATGAACATAGAAAACTGCAATTATGATTAAAGGAAGTTAAAGATTTCAATTTTAGTAGGGACAACTTTTAAAATCTGTACTTAGAGATCATAATAATTCATGTTTGTGTTTAAACTACTATCATTGAGGTACAGGGGATGACAAGACTGTTAATTATCTTTTCATGCACATGTCATTCTAACACTGCACTCATCACCATAGTATCAACTTCTCTACCAATGTCCCAAAGGCACATCCCAGTCACTCCCTCTCCCAGTAAACTCTGTTCTAGAGGAAAAATCTTTAGTTCTGATCACTTTCACTAATTGTTGTTCTTTTGCTATGAGTACAACATATATTTTTTTATATTCCACAAATGAGGGAAGCTATTTTTTATTTATTACAAAGCTGGTACAGCTATTCACATATAGTGAATAAAGCTATATTATGTTATAGGCATATACAATTTAAAAATTGGCAGTATAATTATTTGCTAATATACTTAAAATTCACATAAAATAGATAATTTCACAAATATACAATTTTATAAGAGGAGGGGGAGTTAAGACAATTATAAGGGAAATATAAATAGATCTGTAAACATATAGAAATTATCCAAAATTTGGAATACTGGCTTTATGATAGAAAATATTAAAGATAATGCATAAATATCCACATAATAAGATTTTAATAAAAATCCTTATAGATATAAAAATCATCTAAAAAGACGTAAAACATTAAATATAAATGTTAATTCTTTATTTAGAATGAAAATCCCTTAGCAAGCTTGAAATGAATAGATATTTCTTAATATTGCTGAAGACAATTATAAGCATCATGAGCAAATGCCACACTTGGTGTAAAATACTGAGACATTTGCCTTGTCTTTTAAAAAAAATGCTTCATTAATGCTTCTTGAAAAACTAGGTTTAGGGCAATGAAATCCCTAAGTTGTTGCCTGTCCATTATGTTCTATCTAGCTGGATACCAGCTAGATAATCCAACTAGCTAGAAAGATCTATATAGCTAAATATCTAGCTGAATAGAGTCATCTTGATGAGATGTTCATTTCATTGAAGCTTTTGCTTTTTGTTTCTTACTAAGAATCTCCATTCTTCTGGGTTCTAGACTTATTTGATAGATCTACTGTGAACTTTATGGGCCCTTTGTATGTTAGTTCCTCGTTTGACTTTCTTGTTCTCAGTATTCTGCCTCTGCCTTGAATTTTTTCATTCTACATCTCAGATTTTATTTATCAATCTTTCATTCAGCAGTTGTTATTCTGCTACTTAGACCTTCTACTGAGGTTTTCAAACTATTTTTTAATCACTTACCCTACTCATTTATGTGACTTCTGATTGTAGATATCTCATGTCTTCTCGCATAATTTCTTGTGCTCCGCTGATGACCAGCATGATGATATCTCTGAGATCATTAAGCATCCTAAACGTGGTATCATTAAGAATTTCTCTGAGACTTTACAGTGCTAGCTGGTACTTACAGAGCCTTCTGTGTTATTATTTTCACCTACTGAGAATTATGGGCTTCTATACCTATAGCAATTTCTAGAGCCTATCCTGTTATTAACTCATATAATCTTTTTTTAAGGAAGAGTAAAAGCCTTTGAGGGCCCACAGGGCTTATATTGACAATAGTTCCTCATGCCAAGGTGTGATCTTTCTTAAAAATAAAAAAGAAAAGGCCCACTCTAGACACACTGAGAAAAATGTACTTGATGCTTTATGGAGAGATAAAATGACAATTTGAAATAAAGACCAATATAAGAGTAAATTAATTAGTAAAATGAATAAATCCGATTGAATAAGTTGTTCAACTAATTTTTGACAAAGAAATTGGGTACACAAAGTGGACTAACAGTAGTCCAATCAACAAATGACATAGGGGAAATTGGATAATGACGTTTTTAAAAAAGTGAATCTAGATTTATATTTCAAACGATAGACTTCAATTTCTTGAGATTCAACTAGAATCTTTATACTGAGGAAAGTACAGAAAGAGATTCTAAGATTGGATCTCAAAGATTCTGTTAATGATGTGATTCCATTTGCAAAAGCAAAAAAAAATGAGACTACATGAATGTTTCTCATAGTAAAAGAAACACAAACTAAAATCAAAAGACACCCAAATGAATGGGGAAAAGTATGCACACTCAGAACATCAGATAACATGTTGTCTATAAAATCAAAATTAGAATGACAATGATATATTATCTCATACCACTAATGAGTAGAGCACATGGTAAACAGTAGCAACAGTCTGTGTTTGTGGGGATGTGGTTAAAAAAAAACTCTCATCCATTGTTGGTGGAAATGTTGTCTGGTTCAACCCCTGTGGAAAACAATATGGAGTTCCTAGAAAAGTTTGGAGGTTCTAGCATGGGGAAAGCATCTAATCCTATACCCTTGACCTAAGCAACACACGGAGCTCCAGAGTGCAGTAAAGGGCTGGACCAGCCACTGGCTGAGTCCAACATAGCTCAAGGATTCCCTCACACATGCAGGAGGAGGGGCCACACTGGCCTTTACTTGGAGTGGGGATTTGGGCTCCTCCTCCCGTTCCTCCACCTCCATGCCAGCAACCCCAGAAGAGAGACACACCACACCCACAGCTGCGGCCATGCGACAGTCTTAGATAGTACTGGATGTTAGGATCAGGTCCTTCCCAGGATCTTTCACATTTATACACTGTATATAGTTTAGGCAGGTTCTAGCCATAACACATTTTCCCAGTGAGCCTAGCAAGAAGTCAGAGGAATCCCCACACCCTGAGCTCAATAATTCTCAACATCCAGACTCCATAGCTCCTCAAGCTCTACCCAAGAGAAAACCTGATCTTTCCCCTGTTGAGATTCATCAGTAAATGCTCGAGATGAGAGCCTTCTACTGAGAGTATACCACCACATGCAGAGCCTGGCAAGCTACCCGTGTTTTATTTGAGATGCCAAAAACCAGTAACAATTATGGACATTATTCCCATGACCTGAAGGAATGGTTTGAGGCTCTTCCTGTTCCTGGAGCAAGCAGATGCCCTTGGGCTACGCTTGCTTGCATCAGACTTATGGAGATGTTACTGGTACCCGCTTGAGCAAATCAATGAACAACAGGAAGACAAGTGATGTAAGTGATACAAGTGAAGAAAAGTTAGAATAAACCTGTCATACCTCCTGGCTAGGATGTGAAATCAACCCAGGTTTCCAGGGACAAATGACTGTATATTGATGATATGGTACATATAAACAATGGAATACTCTGCCAATACAAGAAATGAGGAAATTATGAAATATGCTGCAAATTGGATGGAGCTGGACGGTAGCATGTTAATTGGCTTGTTAGAAGAAGGACAAATACTGGACAAACTCACATACGAAAACAATAGGTCAAGGGAATGCAAAGTATAAAAGTGGAAATAGATCTAGACTATACTTCACCCTAGATTATGAAGAGCAAAGGAATAGGGAAGGAAAGAAATTAAAATGGAAAATAAGTAATGGGAAATAACAGGGACAGTTTTAAGGAGCCTCAGAGACTTAGATTCCAAGGTGGTCTATATGTCTATAAAAAGAAAGCCAACAACACTGAGAGTATAAGGTCCAAACTACAACCAAACTTAAAAATATGCTTATTAAAGGGGCAGGTGATAGGGCATAGTGAAATGGGATGTTGGTAGAGGGAGATTGACATTAGTGGTGGGATTAGTGTTAGAATATTGTATACCTAAAACTATTAGGCATACTTTTTTAAATCATAGTGCCTCAAAAAATACAAAACTTAAAAAATTAACTAAATGATAATTCATAACAGATTACTTAATACATAGTATATTTAGGTATAAATATTAAAAATGTAATATTAATGTAAAATTACTTGAAATCATAAATTTTTCTTTCCTCTTATTTTGTGCTTTATGATGTTTCTGGATGTGTGTAGTATTTTGAAAGAGAAATGAGCATAAATCATCACATTGATAATAAATAAAATTTTAAAGTTCTCTCTAAAAATATAAACAGTAAAAATACAAATTGAGATAGGTCAACACTGGTAAAACACATGTCAAACAAACATGTTTTGTAAAAAAAGACAACAGCAGACAAACCATATTTATGCATACATACTCACATGTGTATGTTTATCTTAAAATTCAACAATAAGAAATAAAATATTCTAATTAAAAACTGGACAATGTTTTTTAACAGAATTTCACAAAAGAGTAAATGCAGATGGCAAATTAATGTATGAATGTATGCTCCACATCATTTTTCTTTTGGGAATTGACGATTAAAACAATGAGATATCACCACCACCTGTCAGGATTTCTAGAATCTAATAAATTTACACCACCAGTTGTTGGGAAAAAGTTGAAATAACAGAAGTTCTTGTTCATTGTCAGTGTAAATAGGAAATGGATCGTCACTAGAGAATACAATTTAGCAGATTCTTACAAAGCTAAATGTAGATTTAACATATGATATAGCAGTTGTCTTCATACTTGCATACAGCTATCTGAAAACAATGAAAATGTGCGTGTGAATGTCTTCTGCCTTTATTTGGGGGGGGTTGTCACACCAGGCTAGTTCAGGGTTACTCCTGGATCTAATCTCAGGAATTACTCCTGATGGTGCTTGGGGGACCATATGGGATGCTGGGGATTAAACCCAGGTTGGCCATCTGCAAGGCAAATGCCTTATCTGCTATACTATTGCTCGAGCCCTTGCATGTAAAATTTTATAGCAGTTTTATTAATAAATCACCTAGCACCAGAAGATAGAAACAAATGAATGAATATAAAAGTTTAGGTACACCCATACAATTAAATATTATTCTGTGATAAAAAGAAATAAGCTAATATGGCATACAAAGATCTTAAAAATGTATGCTAAATTGAAGTTCATGTATATTATTCAAGAAATGGAGTAAATAAACAACAAGTCATATAGTAGATAATTCCAATAATATGGCATTGTACATCTAGTAGTAAAAAAATGATTGCAGGAACTTTGAATAAAAAGCTATATAAGAATGATCGTATTAAGCATAGGAAATTTTACGGTAACGAAAATATACTTATGATATGGTAATAATGGATTCATAACTATATTTGTCAAGAACTCAAATACAATCAAATACAAAGGATAGGTAAAAATTAAAATTAGTGTGGTGGGAAATTTTATGTTCCCTTAGTTTATTCTCCTGTTTAACAATGTAAATAGTTATTTTTTATATAAAGCATTAACGGATATGTGCATAAACATGCTAAAATATATACATATTGCTTTTTTTGGGGTCACACCCAGTGACACTCAGGGGTTACTCCTGGCTCTGCACTCAGGAATTACTCCTGGCGGTGCTTGGGGAACCATATGGGATGCCGAGGATCCAACCCCAGGTCGGCTGCGTGCAAGGGAAAACACCCTACCCGCTGGACTATCGCTCTGGCCCCATATTGCTTATTTTGTCAGCAAGGAGTTCCTAGAGACAGTCAATGCACACAGTAGCAATGAGCAAACCTAACTGCCCCAGTGAATGTCATCCAAACATAACAAACTAGAACTTCTTGGAAAATAAATGGTTCGTGGTATTACTCAAGCCAAGAGGGGTTGCTCAAGCCAAGAGGGGTTGCTCACCTTGAAGGTAAAAAGATTCAAGAGAAATGAATTGGTGTGAGAAAAAAGCAGGCTGTTTTCAGGTACTAGCTAGCAGCCTGAGAAGACTCTGTGTGTGTGTGTGTGTGTGTGTGTGTGTGTGTGTGTGTGTGTGTGTGTGTGTGGTGTTTGGGGTGAGGGATGAGTGCAGAAATCCATCCACACACCCTCAAGTTTAGTGTTTTCTGTATAGCAGATGGGGAGACCATGTTACTAGAAAATTGTGAAAAGTGGACCTTTTTTAAAGGAATCTGATAATAACCAGAAGTCTTTTATAAAGGTGTTTTGTTTGCTCTTCATCAAGGGCAAGGAGTTCTTCTGCATGATACGCTAGAGCCTCCTCAGATGGGCTGTTTTGGAGTCCCCAGCTCCTCCCTTTAGCAGGCCCAGTTCAGTCACTTGATCACTTGATCACTTGAATCCCGTTATTCATCGATTTGCTCGAGCGGGCACCAGTAACATTTCCATTGGACCCTATCACGTGCCAATGTAGCCCAATGGCATCTGGTTGATTCAGGAATATGAAGAGCCTCAAACCGTTCCTTCAGGGTCTTTACAAGGAATTCTGACCATCTTGTAGGTGGGCGGCCACGTGATCTTTTGACATCCCGTGGGATCCAGTCGGTAATGGCTCTAGTCCAGCGGTTGTCGCCAAATCGCATTACATGTCCAGCCCATCTGATTTTCGATGCCTTGGCAAAAGGAGACAGCCGTCCCTGATTCTGGAATAGCGGCGGAAGTCAGAACTCCGGATTCCCTCTCTCACTTGAGTGAGGCTTGATATTCCAAGCATAACTCTTTCGATTCCTCTCTGGGAGACCCGATTAGCATTCTCATCCTGCTTTCGTAGGGCCCAGGTCTCTGAGGCGTATGTTAATGCAGGGAGAATGGTGGAGTCGAAGAGATGTGCCCGGAGCCAGAGGTTCTTTGTCCTTTTTAGCTATTTCTTCGATGCCTTTGAAGGCATTCCATGCTGTCTCTCTTCCTCCTGCGCACTCAGGTTTTAGGTTGTTCATCATGTTGACTTCTCGACCTAGGTACACATAACTGCTGCATTCAGAGATGTTTGTTCCATTGAGAGTGAATGGGGCCTCTGGAACTAGTTCATTTCTCATGAACATAGTTTTCTTCAGATTCAGCTGTAGACCTACCTTTCCACATTCTCGGTCGAAGTCAGCCAGCATTTGTGCCGCTTGGCTAATGTTTGGTGTTATTAGAACGATGTCATCAGCGAAGCGGAGGTGGTGTAGTTGCCGACCATCTATCTTCACTCCCATTCCTTCCCATTCTAATTGTCTCATGATGTTCTCGAGGGTGGCACTGAAGAGTTTTGGTGAGATGGTATCACCCTGTCGAACCCCTTTTTGACATCAATGATCACTTCTTTGTAGAATGGTGAGATCCTGGTGGTGAATCCGTAATACAGCTCACGAAGGATCTTGATGTATTGGGTTTGAACACCCTGTTTGGCTAGGGCTTCGATGACTGCTTCAGTCTCCACAGAATCAAAGGCTTTCTGTAAATCAATGAACGTGAGACAGAGTGGCATCTTGTACTCCCTACAAAACTCAATGAGCTTGGTTACTGTGTGGATATGGTCGATTGTGCTGAATCCTTTCCGGAAAACTGCTTGCTCGCATGCTTGTCCTTCATCTAGTGTTCTGCTAATCCTGTTCAGGATGACTCGTGTAAACAGCTTGTAGATGACGGACAACAGGCAGATGGGGCGATAGTTGCCGATGTCGTGAATGTCTCCCTTCTTGAACAGTAGATCTGTCCTGCTGGTTTTCCATTGGGAGGGCACCTTGCATTCGGACAGGTAGCGTGTGAAGAGCCGAGCTAGTGTATTGATGAGTACCGACGGCAGATTCTTCAGATGTTCAGGTCTGACTTTTTCTGGGCCTGGTGCTGTTCCCTTCTTTACCGATGAGATGGCATGTCGGATTTCAGAAGCGAGAATGTTGGGAATGACATATCCATCCTGTGGTTATTTGGTATGTGGGCAGGTGGATGTGGCTATCAAAGAGATTTGAGTAGAAGTCCTGGATAATCTTCTCCATTGCCTTTCTGGAAGATGTGATAGATCCATCAGGAGTCGGAGGGCAGTCATCTTGGTCTTATAGTTGGCGTAAGGACAGGCGGGCAGTGAGAATACTTTTTCCGGCTTTTTGCTGCATCTTCCAGTATTTCTGCTCTTCAGTCTTTGAGGTCTGCTTTTATCGCTTCTCTGCACTGTTTAGCAAGATTGGACTTTAGCATTTGGTCTCCTGAGGCTCGCGCCTTGCCACGTTGGCGAATGAGCTCAAGAGTTTCTGAAGACAAGCGTCCTTTTGTGTCTTTCTCTCTCTCGGCATTCTTCGCACAATCATGGAGGTGCTGAACCAGTAGGTTGTATTCTTCATCGATGTCATCAATGATGGTATCTTCCCATGTTGCCGCAATGGTGCCAAATAGTTCCCAGTTGGTGATCGTTCTGGGAGTTCTCTTCTTAAACTTTGCAGCTTTTTCTCCCCATTGTGGGAAGTAGAATTTTGCACCGAAGGAGACGGTGGTCCGATCCTGTGTGGAATTTGGGGACGACAGCAACATCGGTCAGACAAAACCATCGATTGAAGATGATTTGGTCAATTTCATTGTGGAACTGTCCGCCAGGAGATTCCCATGTCTAGGGTTTCACTTCAGCCTTCTGAAACTGTGAGTTCCCATGAATAGTCTTGGTGGACATGATGAACTCAGATAGTCTCTCACCCTGTTTGTTCCATTCTAGGCCATGGGTCCCGATGTGGAGTTCTTCAGCCGATCTTCTCGGTCCTATCTTGGCATTAAAATCACCGACTATGATCTTGTAGAAGGGTGTGATCTTTTTTATAGAACTCCTCCAATTCCATGTAGAATTTCTCAATTTCATCTTCTTTGTATGTGGATGTTGGTGCATAGACAATGAAGATAGAAATTGCTGGCAGTGGGCCACATCTCCTCAAGTGTAATCGTCCTATTCGGGTTTGTTAGGCATTCAAATGAATCAATGTTGACAGCCATGTTCGTGTTGACAAGGACACCAACGCCACCGACACCTCTTTCATCACATGTTCCAAGGAATAATTCTTCTCCGGTGTCAAATACAGCATGATGCGACTGACGCCTCCTCGTCTCAGTCAGACCAATGATGTCGTACTTGATCTTTCTTGCTTGCAGCATCAGATCCTCAATATATGCTTCCGATGCTAGTGTACGTGCATTGGAAGTACAGACAGTCATTTTAGTCCTTCTTCGTTTTGGCAGCCTAGGACAGCCGTGAAATTTTATCAGGCACTGCTTGTTTGCCTTTCTTACTGCTGCCGTATTAAGGGCTCTTTCGGGGTCAGGAAAATTAACATTTTTGTTACTGGATTTGGCATATCGAACACACATCACACAGCTTGCCAGGCTCTGCCATGCGGGGACTATATTCTCATTACTTTGTGGGGCTCTCTCATAGCGGTGGGTAGAACATTTGTGGTAATTTGGAGGTAAATTGCGCCGCTCAACATTGGCCCGCACAACGGGAAAGTTGGTTTCTGCTCTGCCGGGTGTACCTGTGTCTTAGGCTCAAGCATTCCTGGGCTTGGAAATACTCTCCTCTGAAGGGCGGGTCTCTGCAGGGCGGGTCCTTGTAGGCTGGGTTTCTGACAAGCTGGGCTGGAGACTGGATTAATCTGTGGGCTGGAGACTGGATTAATATGCTGGGGGGGAGATTTTACCAGCTGCAGAGTGTGGATTGTGACACAGATCGCTGCCAGCAAGGTGTGGGGGTTTCTCTGGGCTCCTCTGAGGCTCCATCGGGATGGTGGACTCGGGTCGGAAGTTGATCTCGTGGTATGGAATGCAGGGGGTTCAACGGGGAAAGCTGGTTTCTGCTCTGCCGGGTGTACCTGTGTCTTAGGCTCAAGCATTCCTGGGCTTGAAATACTCTCCTCTGAAGGGCGGGTCTCTGCAGGGCGGGTCCTTGTAGGCTGGGTTTCTGACAAGCTGGGCTGGAGACTGGATTAATCTGTGGGCTGGAGACTGGATTAATATGCTGGGGGAGATCTTACCAGCTGCAGAGTGTGGATTGTGACACAGATCGCTGCCAGCAAGGTGTGGGGGTTTCTCTGGGCTCCTCCGAGGCTCCATCGGGATGGTGTACTCGGGTCGGAAGTTGCTCTCGTGGTCCATGGAACGCAGGGGGTTCAACGGGGGAAAGCTGGTTTCTGCTCTGCCGGGTGTACCTGTGTCCACCCAGTTCAGTATAAGCACACAAAGCATGAGAAAATCTTTTAAAATTGGGAGGCCGGGCAAGAGACATGCTGGAAAAATAGAATATAAGAAATACGTTGGGGAAGAAAATAAAGTCTCAATGGCTTTTCCTCTTATAATAGACTCGGTTGAATTTTTGGGGACAGATGGCAATGCAAAACCTTTGTGAAGGCTTAGTTAGAAAATTATGGAGGGGGCAGAGAGATAGTACAGTGGGCAAGGTGCATGTTTTTTACACGTCTGACCTGGGTTTGATCTATGGCACCCTCCTGGTACCCCCAGCTATCGAAAGCTATCCTTGAGCACAGAACCAGGAATAAGCCCTGAGCACTGCCATTCAGGTCAAAGGAAGTCTCCAATGAAACCATTTATAGTTATAAAAATTTTATGTTTGTAAATTACTTATTTCATAGTTAAAAACTGCTCTTTCCTCAAAAGAAATCCACCAAGAAAACTTTGCATATTGCTTTTACCACTAGTCACTCATAAAATTTTTTATAGTCAGTACTAAATGCATAGGTGACTGTGTGCTCTGAAACGGGTAGGTAATATAAGGCTGACTTAGTTTTTTTGCCCAGAAATATTGCTGATTTAAGCAATGATTTTATATCCACAAAAACCCTTTATTCTTGGATAAACCAAGAGATTCAGTTGTTCATGAAAGATATAACTACTGCAAGAGAAATTACTTCAGAAGTCCAAATCGAAGAAATATTAGGTCAAAAAAAAAAGGCAAGCTGAGTTTAGATTCTCAGTTAATGAGTATCTGATGCAGCCTGCTCCCAAGTAGAAAACTGAAGTCATTACCCAGTGGCTTGTTTTATGGTGCTATTTAGACATCTATTGTATGGCTGGAGAGATAATATAGGTGTTCAGGCAGCAGCCACTTGCATGCCAATGACACCATTTCAATCCCCAGCACTGCCTATGGTCCCCTTAGCAGGACTAGGAGTGATCCCTTAATACAGGGACCAGGAGTAAGCCCTGAGACTCTGAGGTAATTTTCACCCTGCAAAAAAATAAAATAAAATAAAAACCATAATATCTATTGTAAAGAAAAATTCAGAATTTTTAAAGAAAGCAATAGTTTCAACACAGTAGTTTCTGCTGCTTGAAATATCAATAATTGAATAAGTTAAAAATATTAAAATATAATATGTTTATGAATAATATAGCAACTTTTGCAGATTCTTTCTGTTGATGCGAATTAATAAAGTCAAATGAAGGTTAGCTGTAAATTCAAATATAAGCTATACTTACAAATAAATATTTAATTTTAGCACATTTCAGGGAATATATTCTGGTTATATAATTAGTTTTTTTAATCATGTGAAGTAAAATGTAATGTCATTGAAAAATACAAATAAACTATCAGGCATAACAACATTTAAAAAATTATACCATCTTAAGAAAAAATTTCCTTCAAAAGGATCACAGAAAATGTAAGTTTTCCTGATTAAACAACATTATGCATATGCACTTGTTGTTTATGAAGCACATATACTATTACTACACTTGCTGCTTGAATTTAAGAAACTGATGAAAATTAAGCTCATAAAAATTTCATGCCATGAAACTTAAATGTTGAAAACATAGTTCGAAAGTGTAGCGTCTCAGAAAAGCCCTGATAAAGAAAGTACATTCGGTTTCCCTGGGTCGTTTTGAATAGGCTGTTTCTTTGGGGCAAACATGTAGTTTTTCTGCTCTCCACCAACTGGAGTGAAAATAATTCTGTTATGAAAGTATCAAGATAGGATTAAGGTAGCCAAGAAGGATGGACTGAAAGTTCTTGAGCAAACTGAGGCATCTATCTCTTATCTCCATAGCAGTGTTGCAGGATAGCCTTGGTTTGAATGTTCCCTGTGGACTCATACAGAACGAGGAGAAAGCTGGCATGATTTGGGGGATAGACACTTGTGATGAAGAAGGGAATGGACAGTTTTATTTTTTTGAAAGGACACTCCCTCCACCACTCAGAGGCAAAAGGCTAAGAAGTCAAATTCTTACTATAGGAATAAAACCCTCGAGGTTTGACTGCCCCTCGAGGTGTTGCAGATGTGGCTGCAGTCCCAGCTGTGTTGTCAGGTGGCAGACAGAAGACAGACTTGTCTACACCCAGGGCTCTGCCCGTGGGCCCTGGATGGTTGATGTTCTGACATAGTAAAAGATTGTGCCCCCTGGGATTAACCCAGAGCCACAGCAGAGCCTGGCAAGCTACCTGTGGTGTATTCAATATCCCCAAAACAGTAACAATAATGGGTCTCATTCCCAACGAATGGATATGGTACTGGTGCCCACTTGAGAAAAATTGATGAACAATGGGAAGACAAGTGACAAGTGACAAGGAATAGATGAGTTTTCTGCCCAGGGTGAGAGCATTGTTGTGAAGAAGGCATGTGCAAATAATATTTGAATTGCTATTAGATACATAAGGATTGGTCTCTCCAGATTAGGTGAAAAACTTAAAATTGCAAGATAAATAATAAAATAATAATTGGCATCCCCCTCCTCATCACTGAGAAATTTAAAGGAAAGAAAATTTGCCAGGAAAAAAAAGTAGAACATCTTTTTGTCACTTATAAGGAAGGTATTAAAAACTAGAAATGCACTAAAATAACTAGAAAAATGTACAAGAGAAAAAATACAGAAAATCTTTTTCTTACTTATAAGGAAGGTATTAGAACTAGAAATGCTCAGATATCTCTCTCTCTCTCTCTATATATATATATATATTTTATCTAAAAAGTGATATAGTTCTAACTCACTTTGTATGTGTCATGGGACAGCCTCTAGACTAATATATAATCCACAAGAGCTTATGAAATATTCACATATGACTTAGACAAAAATAATTACTTTTTTTTACCCAGGTTAAAAAAATATATAAAAGTTTTATATGGCAAACATTTTACATGTATGAAAAAATAGTGCTATTTAAAGTAAGCTTGACTTTTATTCAGGATAGACACATATATTCGTGCCCTTCACTGGACCAATCAGAGTAATAAAAATCAAAGACACAGATTAAAAGAGAAGCAATCTTTTAAAGTGGGATTTGTTGTTCCACCAAGTTCTCTTCATAAATATTCTACTGAATATACCGGTAATGTTTTAAAAATGGAATGATTGTGAGATATACAGGTACCACTTTGTTTATGATTGGGTTTCAGTCAAACAATGTCCAATACCTATCCCTTCACCCGTGCACATTTTCCACTACCAATGGAATATGAACTTTTTTTTATTTATTTATTACAGGTCTGGGAATCAAATTCAGGACCTCATATTTATGAACCATACATTCTATAACTGAGTCCTCTCCTAGTCCAGGATGGGTAAGTTATAATTTGAAATATGTATGATTGATGCAGTTAATTTCAAGAATTTGGAGAAAATTGGACAATTTGGAGAAATTTCTGAGCGTCTTAGTCCCTGAGTGTTGTTTATAAACTGAGCATACACAGCTTCAGATGATTCTATGCTGAAATCCTTCACAGTTTGGAAGTAGGCACACCTCTGTTCATGATAGCCTGCATTTCAGTGTATGAAGTCCGGGTCAAAGCTGATTTTTCATAGGTTCTGCCACTGAATGTCCGGTATCCGCTACAGGTGTGTTCCTGGTTGATAATTGTTCCATGATTTCCATAGGTCCTGTCCCTTGATACCGGGTGATGTTGATGGTAGCTAGTCCGTCGCTGATGTTCTTTGGTCCTCGACTTCTCTCTGGGCCTTTGCAGTTGGCTTCCGTGTGTTCTGCAGCCAGGTGCCATGTGCATGGGAGCTGCTGCTTTTCTGCACCTGGTGAGAGTCCATGTGCCATTGCATGACCAGAGTGGAAGTTAGGTGACCTGTGCCCCCATTTCAAGTGTTCAGTATTCCCGCTTCTGGTCATGTGCATGATCTGTTTGACTGGCTCTACCTCGTAAGGGACATTTAAAGTGACCAATTGCAGTTAACTGGATTGCTTGGCAGTGCCCTGCCTCTCCCCCTCCACTTCTGTGAAGCCTAATCATTGTATAGTGTGAAGTGGGTGTCTTGGCGCTGGTATGTTTTCTAATAACTCTGACCTTCTTGAGATGATATTGAAGAAGTTTATATCTAACACACATTTTGAAATTTTTTTTTCTTTTTTGGGTTACACCCGGCAATGCTCAGGGGTTTCTCCTGGCTCTGCACTTAGGAATTACTCCTAGCGGTGCTCGGGGAGACCATATGGAATACCAGGATCGAACCCGGCCAGCATGAGCAGGCCACGTGCAAGGCAAACGCCCTACCCACTGGGCTATCGCTCCGGCCCACATTTTGAAAATCTTAACTTCAAAGTAGGTAACATAAGATTGGGTGGGACAGGCACACCAAGAGCTCAGATGGTCTCTTAATTCCCTTCTTGTATTCCCCTTCCTTATCCTGTGCACACGAGCACTTCCCATCCTCATGTCAAAACCTTTCCTTGCTCTCCTGTCTTTGGAATTGATTTCCTGAACAAGCCAAGATTTCTGAACTACTTAGATATTTTTATGTCCTATGAGATCAATCTTCCCAAATAGATCAAATAGGCTTTTCTTAGTATTTGAAAAATACTAAGAATTTTTATTAGTATACAATTACTTAGGTATTTACACTAGTATAAAATTTTTTAAGTAATATTTAAAGTACTAAGTATACGAGCAGATCTTCTCCAATATCTGTGAACTTGGAGAGTGTCACTGAAGTCAGTGATGACCCGTTGGCCCCAGTAAAAGTCTGTTTCTCTTCCTTGAATTTGGAAAGAAATTTGAGTTAAGAGCAAGAAGGCCAACTACTCTTGTAGCAGTCTCTATCCTTTGCTCTCCTCTAATAAAATATGTTGGGCAAAAGACATAGAAAAGTAGAGAGAATATTTTACTTGAATGTGACAAGCCTGGGTTCAATTTCTGCCATACCTTATGGTACCTGGAGCCCAGCCAAAAGTGATGAGTGAACTCAGAGCCAGGTGTAAGCCCTGAGCATGTCAGGTTTTGCCCTAAACCAAATATGTGCGATGTGTGTTTATAATGTTTGTGTGTGTGTATGTATAAATGTGTATATATATATATGTATAAATGTATATCACTTGATCACTTGACATCCCATTATTCATCAATTTGCTTGAGCGGGTGCCCCTAACATCTCCATTTGACCCTATCATGTGCCAGTGTAACCCAAAGACATCTGGTTGCTTCAGGAATACGAAGAGCCTCAAACCATTCTTTCAGGGTCTTGACAAACTAGCCTTACCATCTTGTAAGTGGGCAGCCACATGATCTTTTGACATCCTATGGGATCCTGTCAATAATGGCTCTAGTCCAGTGGTCATTTCCAAATCGCATTACATGTCCAGCCCATCTGATTTTTGATGCCTTGGCAAACGAGACAGCGTCCCTGACTCTGGAACAGCGACAGAGGTCAGAACTCCAGGTTCCTTCTCTCACGTGAGTGAGGTGTGATATTTCAAGTATAACTCTTTCAATTCCTCTTTGGGAGACCTGAATACCGTTCTCCTCCTGCTTTCATAGGGCCCAGGTCTCTGAGGTGTATGTTAATGCAGCGAGAATGGTGGAGTTGAAGAGATGTACCCAGAGCCGGAGGTTCATATATGTATATATACACACATATATGTATATATGCATATATACACATACACACAATATACATATAAACATATATATACATATGTGTATATATGTATATACATATAGACATATACACATATACATACATGCACACATATGTATGTAATTACTCTGAACATCTTCCCATTTGCCTAATCAAAGAAATATTCACTGCTCCCTTTTTATGACCTAGAAGAAAGGTTTGGGGGGTGTAAGATCCAGCCATAGGAATAATGCCTTTTCTCCCTAAGTAACTCACATATATTTTTCTTAGAATAGAAATGAAGCCTCCTGCTCCCCTCCCCATCTCCTTTGGTGCCCCAGGTGCCTGAGCATAGGTTGTACAGCCCTGGTTTCCTTCACTTGACTTTTGAATTCAACAGTCATATACATTTTCCACATGTATGCTACTAAATTGATTTTTCTTATGCCAACCACCTCATGCTAGTTTGATTATTCATCTAGCCCAAAAAGAATATGAGTAGGGGATTTCCCTTATGACTGACAGCCTGATAAAACTCTTCCAGGAGCCATAATGCATTGCACATGTAAGAAGAATTGCCTGGGAGGTTAGAGACTGTGAACTGAAGTCAGACAATTTGCAGTTTAAATCCAGGCCCCATCACTTTCTAGTCCTTCAGTAAATTGCTTTCCTATTCTGAGATTTCATCTCTTTACCTAACACTTTCCTCATATGAGTATTGTGAGAATAAACAATCCAGAATACAGCCTTTAGGTAGTTAACTGGACCTATTAGAGCCAGTGGTGGCAATAAATTTAGTATTTTAACACCAACCCAGATTAACCTAGACACTTTCAGTGTCCATGTTCTATACCTGTTCTGTTAACTATAGTCAACACTAAATACAAAAACTAGTGTGAATTTGCTTATTTATTTATTTGTTCGTTTATTCATTTATTTACTTTCTTATTTATTTATTTACTTGATTATCCATTTATTTATTTATTTATTTATTTATCTATTCATTCATTCATTCACTCATTCATTTATTTGGGTACGGGACTTCCAAGTGGTGTTGTGGAGGTCTGGGAGTTTTTCCTGACAGAACTTAACCTCCTTGGATTTGGTTTAGTTTTAAGGCATGAGAATGCAGTACTATGGGGGCTTTCAGTGTCAGTGGCCACCAGAGATACTCCTGGTGATTTGGGTTCCTCCATGGCTATATCTGGCAATTATCTGGGGAGCAAACCCACCTTGGATACATGTCAATCATGTGCTCCAACTTCTGTACTATCTCTTGGTCTGTACCCTAAGTGTGAACTGTAAATGTGGCTGAAAAATCAAATGAAATGATATTTTTTTTCTGTCTTATATATTGTGTCTTTGGCTGAGTTACAGACTCTTCAACTCTGGGGAAAAAAAAAACCCTGAAACTTACAAAAAACCAGAACACCTTCACTCAGTTTACTGCGGGGACAAGTTATAGAAAACACACGGTGATAAAGATCACAGGGAAGGCAACACCGACAGTCCTGACTCAGGAAAACAAAGTTTGGTAGCTGCGAAGGTTCGCTGACAAGACAAGGAGAAAAGCGATAACCAGCTGAGAATAAAGAGCTTTATTGGCAAGCAGCGAGTAGTTTGTAATATGGTGGAATTGTGCTCAAAGCATCATCTTGTTGGCATGATCACTAGAAGGGGAGAAGGAATATTAATAGACAAAGAGCAGAGAAAGGGAAGGGTTAGATGCTGACTCGCATGTACCAGAATGAAGGACAGAGCCTGTTACTCTGAGCACAGTTACTCTTGGTTACAAACCTAGATATTTTAAGCCAACATGAGGGATCTGCTCTGGTTTTTGGGCTCTTGGGCGGTGGTAACTGTAAAACCAGGGTATGGAGTTTACTGTTCCTAATTTCTTTGGGTTGGTTTCAGTTGCAAAGTCGTATGCAGAATTTGAACGTTTCTATCCTCTCTGGTAATTCTTGAGCTCATTTCTAGGAGAAGCTGTGCTCAGCTGCAAGAATTGTGCACAACCTGCTGGTCCTAACATGACGAATGGGGTCTGCTGTCACGATGGCACTATAGCTGGGATTAATGGCACCTAGTCCAGGATGGTCACGTTTTGTCATCACAAAGCTGAAGATGGTGGAGTTGCCCATTGCTGTCACTCCTAGAAGCTCAAGAAGTTCCTATAGCAGAGAGATTGCTTAAAACTGTTTAAGTGGAAGTGCTAGAAGTGCTCCCCTACCTTGTTGGGTTGGGTGGCCACTTGTTACAGAAGGCCTGATTAGCTTGTTCTTAAGAATTTGTAGGTTGGCCAGTGTTTTACCTTTAGGCCAGTTTTCTTTTCTCTTTCTTTTTTTTTTAATTTTTTGGGTCAATCCAGAGATGCTCAAGCCAGGTCAACTCCTGGCTCTGCACTCAGGAATTAGTCCTGGAGGTGTTCGGGGCACCAAATAGGATGCTAGAGATATAACCCGGGTTGGCTTCATGCAAGGCAAACCCTACATGCTGAACTACCACTCTGGCCCCTAGGCCTGTTTTCTGAGGGATTTGTTTTTTTGGTATCTTGAGGGGGTAGAGGGGCCAAGTCTAGCTCTCAATCTATTTTAGTCATATGTGACCACTGAATACCATGCTAGAAAACCTATTTCTAGGAGACAAGGGCCTGGATATATTAAATTTTATTCCCAGAATCCAGTCTCTAATATCAGTTGACTTTCTAGAATATTCCATGGACTGTATTCCACGGAAAAGAAAATATATTTGTCATGGAAAAAATTGCATAGCATTACTTACCTATGACATTTATGTTGTCATCATTTTAGCAAGAAGTCTTGTCAATGTGTTTATTATTTATGTTTTAATTTGGGGAGGGGCATGCCCAGTGGTGCTCAGAGCTTCTTCCTGGCTCTGTGCAAGGGTTACCCCTGGTAATGATGCAGGTGAGACAGAAGTGGCCGCGGTGGGTCTCTGTGTTCTATCATGATTCCCAGGTTCTTCAATATTTTCAAGAATGAAAATATTGAATAATAAAGATGCTCAGACTCAGAGCTGGAAAGTAGAAAAGTGTATTGGAAAGCAGAAGAGAAAGGAAAGGAACCCCCTTGCAGGGAGGAACTTAGTATAGGAGTACGTTAAAAGTTAGTTTATTGTTAGCCTCTTTAAAGGCCCTTTGCACTGTTATCAATCAAGTATTACAGAGAATGCAGGGAAACTTTAGGGTGATCTGGCTGGTTTGAGTCTTTCAGTTATGTGCCTCAGATATTGTTCATTATCTTCCTAGTTCCTGGAGAGAATTGTATGGTCCTGGGGAACACCAGGAATGTTAAAGATAGGGACTTAGGATGAGGTGGGGCAGATCAATGGGGAGAAATGGAGCTGCTGGCAAGGGGGCTTCTCTCTGGTTGGCAAGGGGAAACTGAGGCTTCCTATTTCAGTAGGGCTTAGGTGACCTTGTGGGGGGTGGGGATTGGACCTAGTTCAGTCTCATGCAAGGCAGACACCCTACCAGCTGCACTGTGGCTCTGACCCCAGCCTTTAAACCCTCTTTGCCATAGGCCTCTCTCCTGACTGTGCCCTAAAGCATCCTACTTTTTAAAACCCTTCACTAGCTCCCAGCAAATTCCATAGCTATACTGCGTACTTTACATGGTGTTTAAATGCAGAGGAACCAATCTGGTTAGTTTCTAAAGAGGAAAGCATGTGGTCTAGTGGCAGGATGTTTCCAATTAGTGCAACTTGGGCTGGCATCCAGCTAAGACACTTTGGAGCTAAACAGTGAAAAGAAGCAGCATTTGTCAACAAAAATATGCCACTTAGGCATTTTGATTCTTTTAAACAGTATTTCTCGCATACGCTCACCACCACTCTGCCTTACCCCCAACAAAAGATATCCCCAGTGTGACTGGGAAAGGAAAGACTCCCAAATCTCAGTGGAAATTGTTCTTTACTGGAAGAGATTTGCATGCAGAAGAGAAAATTTCCATTAGTAAGGGAACTTTTTTTTCTCTCTACTGGGGAAATAGAGGCCAATCAAATGTTTAAATACTGTATCAATGAAGAGTACAGGACCATCGCATAAAAATTTGATTATAACCTCCTACATCGCTTTGCCTTCCTCCTTTTTTTGTCTTTAGTTGAAGATGTTATTTAAAGGAATCACTTGGTCCATTCCTCTGAGTCACTTAGTTTCACTGTGTCTTTTCTGTGTAATCAGGAGATATACATGTTATTAAACTCCCCCTCCTCCTGTTAATTTGTCTTTCATGACTGGAGATATTGAAGTTAGTATCATTCTGAGGTGGCTTATGTGAAGCAGAGAGGAGAGAGATGACCATTTTCCCCCAGTCCACTTCTGGTACCTGAGACTGGAGTGTAGGTTAGAATTGATAAAGTCTGTGATGAGCCCCTTATGGCTTAGACCAAGAGTTTTGTCAGCCCAACTAGGTAGCCATCAGCCACACTTGAAGTCCACTTAGCTTGGTATGGGTGTTAATCCTCACCTATCCCTACCAATGGATTTCTTGGGAAGCTGTGAACTCAGGCCACAGTAAGGAATGCTCTTGGCAGAAAAGGAAAATTCATATTAGGCTTATCCAGGCCTTCTGGGTCCTTTGATTAGGTGAGCCCCCCCTGGTGACTCAAGTGAGGCAGGAAGGAGAGAGACAAGCACTCACCCATCCATCTCGCCACCCTGGGACCCGCTCGGAGACTGGGCCTTACCCAGTCCGCGCTCTTGCCTTTGCCTTCCTGAAGAAGAATTTCAGGAGGAGAAGAGCATTGAAGTAAAAACAGATTTTATTTGGAAGCTTTTAGGAAAGGGAAGGAGGTGAAGTAGAGAGAGAAATCGTGGAGTCACTGGTGTCCCCCAACAATACCAGAAACGAGTGAGTCCCCTTCTACCTCCAAAAGTCAGTGAGGAATGGATGAAAACTCAGGAATCTGGCACAGTTTTAAAAGGCTTTTGTTGCAGGTGGACCCCACGTGAGGCAGGAAGGAGAGAGAGATGGTCGCTCTCCCCAGCTGCCTCTGCCACCCGGACCCGCTGAAGCTTAGGACTGATTAAGTCTGCGATGAGCCCCTGCACGGCGTGGCCTGAGCCCCACCAGCCCCACCAGGAGGCCAAGCCACGCCTGTGTCCGCTGATCTCTAGGCATGGGAGTTGATCCCCACCACCCGAGGTTTCTCTGGGAGCCACGGACTAAGGCTGGCGGGAATTGCCTTTGCAGGAAAGGAAAGTCAGTCCTAGGCCTTACCCAGGGCTGCCTTAGGGTTCTTGTATTCCTCGCAGAAAAGAATTTTCAGGACGAGAGGAAGTTAAAACAGGTTTTATTAAGGAGGTTTTAGGAGAGGGGAGGGAGAAAAGCGAGAGGAGAGAGAGAGAGTAACGCCCAAGGAAGAACACAGGCTACCCAAAGACGAGCGGTAAGAAAGAGATTACACATCTCAAGAAAGGAGATGCGGGCAACACACGGCTCAGGCACCACATGCTCGCCATATGGGCTCAGGCAGCATGTGTGTCCCTGCACGTGCGCACTGTCCTTTGGCCATGACAGCTCTTATAGATTTCCTCCCAGTTACTCCCATATGGAGCTTCAACCTCGGTTGCTAGGGCTGTTGCCAAGACTTTGGGAGTGGTCTTCTTTGACTGGAATGCTTTGGAGTTCTTCTGTGAGCAGGGTCCTGGGCAGGAAGGCTGATTTATCTCCCTTGGGAGAGTTAATATCTAAAGTCTTTAGAAGGGTCAAGTGGCCTATGGGCTTCACACATTCCCTTTTGGCCTTCCCTTCTCCCAGGGTCTATTGTTGATAGTGGTCTTGTCAAGTTTGGTTTAGGGTTTTCAATCAGGTGTGGTTCTAGATTTTTTCTTCTTCAGGAATTTTATTGCCATGTGGCAGCCCCCCCTGTCTGCCTGCCTACAACAGCTTTATTATCACAGGCTTTGATATACAATCCAAGAAGAGGAAAAACCCCAGATTTTGGGATACTGGTTGGACCCTGGCCACGTGTAGGCCATGAATGCTGCCACTACATGTTAAAGTCCAACAGGAAAGAGAACAGAGAGGAGAGGCAGAAAGACAAGGAAAGCCAAAATGGCAAAAGGGAATTATTTCCCCAAGCTTATTTTACAGATAGAAACCCCCTCCTAGCAGGGCTGGGAGGGGTCTGCAAGCTAAGTGTAGCTGGAGCTTAAAGCAGGGCGTTCACCCAACAACTCCCCCGTTTAGTTTACTAAAATAAAACTGAAAAAAAAAACAAAATTTGGGCTAACACATAAAGAAAATTAAACAAAAAGGAACATTTCCAATTGTTACTTGTCACTTGCCTTCCTGTTATCCATTGATTTGCTCAAGCAGGCACCAGTAATGTCTCCATTTATTAGGAATGAGCTCTACTAATTTTACTGTTTTTGCATAACGAATACACCATGGGTAGCATGCCAGGCTCTGATGTGGCTCTTGGTTCATCCCAGGGGGCTCAGTCTTTTTCTATGTCAGACCATCAAACATCCAGGGCCCACGGGGCAGAGCCCTGGGTATAGACAAGCTTGTCTCCTGTCTGCCACCTGCCCAGGCAGCCGGGCACCGCAGCCACACCTGCAACACCTCAAGGGGCAGGTGGCAAAATATTTCCAATTACAAAGTTATATTACAAGTCAGATTCCTAACTTGTTTCTGGACCCAAAACAAAGTTTGTGACTAAGTGTTTCTAGCTGTCATTATAACAAAGTATAGTTTGCACTGTTCATAATTAGTGAGAATCAACTTGCGATATTTTAAGTAAAGTCACATGTCTGGAACAAAGTCTGAGGGTCTACTTCTGGAACAAAACAGCAGTGATCACATGAATCTCTGGAGAACAACGATCAGGAACTCGCTGAGCTGTCAGGAACAGTGGATCAGGTCTCAGGAATACCGGAACATCTCTGTTGGCATGTCACCCAATAGAGAGCCTCAGTACACATCTCGAGAGGGGAGATGTGGGCAACATGTGCTCAGATACCACATAATCTTGGCCACAAGGACACAAGTGGCACTTGGATTCAGGCAGTATATGTACAGATTTCCTTTGCTCAAGTTGACTTTTATAGGGTTTCTCTAAAGTTGTACCACGTGGTACTTTCTAACTAGGTAAAAATCCATTGCTGGGATGACTGCCAAGAGAGTAGAGTTGGGTTGGTCTTCTTTGAAGCTACTTTTCTTGATCTTTGTTCCTGCTGGAGCTTCTCTTATAGGGTGGGTCCAGCCTTCTCTGGTCTGGGCTAGCTCCAGGTAAAGGTCTTATCTGCCCTTAGTTCCTGAGCTTACAAGGTGGGTCCTGATAGCCTTAGGGTAGGTTGTCATTACTTCCCATGGATTCCCTTGGCATGGGGGTCCTTCCCTAATCTGTTTTTCTACATTTTAGCCAGGAATGTAAATGTAGGAGGGAAAGTGTTGTCATTCCAAAGAATTGATCTTTAATATAGTGCTTAAAATATTTAAAACTTTGTCGCCCTCCCCCCGTAACGGAGTCACAAAACTTGCCTGTTGGAAGAAATCTTTGTGAGTATAAGGTCAGCCCAGTAATTTGACTTGACGAGAATAGCACAGAAAACAATCCCTGTAGTCCACCTTCCTTGAGTTTCCTTATTTCCATCAAAACAACCTCATTTAATTGAAGCTTTAAATATTTTGTGTTTTACCTTTCTCCTTCTAAGTAACATCTCCATTTCAATTCTCCCTATGACTAAATGTAGACTCCTCTCTCTGCTAAGAGACCACTTTGATGTTTTCCTTCCCACAGCACCTAATAAGGTATCTAACACTGTTGGGGAGCTAAAATAAGACATTTCAAAATATGTGTTTGGTGGAAGGTTAATTATATATGAGGGTCTGAAGGCAGAACCAAGGTTACCTTAATAATATATATGTATGTAACTATCTCTCTAAGGGTGTCTATCTATGAGTCCTCAAATCTATACACATTTGGTGACCTACCAATTGTTATTTTTTTTTCCTTTTTTCTTCCCAAATGCATTTTTCATTGCAAGACCACATGGGGAGGTTAGTATGTTTTTACCATGGCTTTGCCTGGTATATCCTTTATTTATTTATTTATTGTTTATTGTTCTGGTGTCACACCCAGGGGTGCTCAGACCTTACTCCCCTGGCTCTGCTCAGGGATCACTTCTGGTGTGTTCCAGAGATTGCAGTCTGGTAGGTACTACCCAGCTATACAATCTCTGTGTATGTCCCATGTTTATGGGAGGCTTGCTTGTTACCAGTACACAACTTTGTTTTATATCATTCTCTCTGACCCAGAAGTAAAATTTTCTGCTATTTAGGTAGACCTTTAATATTTTTTCCCTGCTGTCATTTTTCCTTTCCCTTATCTTATTTCCTTTATCTCCTTCCAATGGTTAGAGGTAGCAGGGAAGAAATCGACTAAATCAAAGAGTTTATCTGGAATATGAAGCTTATATATAAACTGTAAGACATCATTAAAGTTCTCAACACAACAGCAGTTGCTGTTTCCCTCAGGTTCCTCATTTGTGGTTCTGAACTTAATCTTTACTATCTCTATCCCACTACCCACAGGACAGAGCCTGGCAAGCTACCCGTGTCGTATTTGATATGCCAAATACCAGTAACAATTATAGACCTCATTCCCATGACCTGATGGAATGGTTTGAGGCTCTTTATGTTCCTGGAGCAAGCAGGTGCCCTTGGGCTCTACTTGCATGAGACAGGTCATATGGAGATGTTACTGGTGCCCGCTCGAGCAAATTGATGATGAATGGGAAGACAGTGATACAGTGACAGTGACAGTGATCTCTATCCCACGTTCTTGATAGATAAGCTGGCACAGACTGAGAGAAAGAGACAAGAAAAAGGGAAGGTATAGGAGACGATTATTGGCATGTGCTCCTGGGTGGACCCCACCGATCTCTGGTGAGGCGGGATAGAGCCACGCCCTGGGAGAGACTGTGCAGGATTCTTAAACTATTTGGGTGGGAAAAGGGAACCAAGACGAGTGGAACCGGTGTGCTTGGTCGGGCTCCTGTTATCTGTATGGGGTTCGATGTGGAGAATCAGAGAATGTGGCTTGGAAGCTTCCTGGCACCAGGTGGGGCCAAGAGTCCTGTCTTCCGTGCTGTGGGCCAAGGGATCTCTGATTCTGGAATGTCGCGATCTCATCACCTGAACACAGGTTGGTCTCGGTTGCCTTTTCGACCATCAAACCTTAAAGTTCTTTCCACTTGGACCTACTGCTTTTGTCTTAAAAATAGCCTGTTTTGGAGCTGTTGGTCAAGCTCTCATTTCGAGTGATGTAACGGTAATAGTCAAGGGAGAGGGAAGAAAGCAGAGCCAAGAGCTCAGCATGAAGAACGGTAATAACCTGACTTAGATTTAAATAATGATAACCCCTCAGGGACAGGTTCTTGCCTGGAGAGTGATTATGCAAATGAACTCTCTGTGTATTTCTGAAAGTAACGTTTTGAATGGAAACCAAACAGTCACTGACTTCAGTGATGACTGTTTTAAGCTGGCTTGAGGAAAAAGGCATTCCATTGCCTGCCTTTTCTGCCTTTATTCAGAAATGCACAGCCAAGGGGAAAGGGCAAGTGAGCTGGCATTTAATGACTCCTCAAATGTGCCAAGCACCACCTTAGGCACTTTTACTTAGGCTATTTCATTTGATCCTAGCAAACACTCTGAGCAGGAGGCAGGAGGCTTTGCTAGCCCTGTTTTATTTTTTCTTTCAGAAGCTCGATAAGAGACAAAATATTAGGACAATAAATTGCACCTAATTGAGTATCAATTGCAATTTTTTGAAACATTTTTAAATGTTTCAAAATCTTCACACCAATGTGAAGTAAAAGATATTTGATAGCAAGGAAACATATGCACTAACCTTACAAACACACACTCTAATATGATGTATCATATTGACTCTAACTAATAAAGTGCAGGGTTATTTTTTGAGAGGGGACTATCTCAGTGGCTCTCCTATAGATGTAGGCAGAGTCACTGCCGTTACACTTGGTCTGTGGTACTCAGACTGGCGGTACCTGGGTCAGTAGCCCCAACCAGGTACTACTTTGGGTGCCATGAGGTGCTGATACACTAGATATATGCCATAATAGGTTCATTTTTCTCTCACCCACAATAAAAGTCTTAATAGATTTACAAACAATAGTTGATCAGTTTTAACATACATTGATTATATGAATAGAACAGTCTGTCTTTAACCTGATACTTTTATGTATGATTATTTGTGTAATATTAAATTAGAGATCATTTCTATCTACCTCTGAATAACTAAGGAGTCCTTCAATTCAATACTAAGCTAAAAATCTTAAGCAACAATAAGACACAGGAAAATTAATGCAAAAAAATCAAAATGATAGAAACAAAACTTCTTTATATACATGCCTACACTTTTCTGTAGTTCATTTGTTTCTCTCTTCCTTGAAAAATTGTCTACTTCTAAAAAATATGTATTTATTTATTGTACATTCATCAGAGACAGTTACTAAGGTCAGTACCGAGAAAACATTCTAGTCCACCTGGTTCTCAGTTTAAGGAAAACTGAGATGAGAGAGTCACAAGAATGATGAATTTTTTTTTGCAATTGAATCAATGTGCACAAGAATGAATGAATTTTTTGTCATTGAATCACTGTGAGATAAACCATTACAAAGCTTTTCATGATCGAATTTCGGTCACAAAGTCAACACCCGTCCCTACACCAGTGCACATTTCCCAACACCAATGCCCCCGTTTCCCTCCCCACTACCTCTGCAACCTGCCTCTATGGTCTATGGCAGATACTTTCCTTCTCTCTCTCTCTTTCTCTCTCTCTCTGTCTCTTCTCTCTTTCTCCCCCAATCTCTCTCCTTTGGCACACTGTGTTTTGCAAAACAGACACTGAGGAGTATTATGTATATCCTTTTGACTATTTTCAATGCTCACTTCTAGTCTATATTACCATTTCCTACTATTATTGTCAAATGGTCCCTTCTTTATTTTACCTACCCTCCTCCCCGCCCCTGTGATAGGTTCTAGTCATTGACAAGTCCTCCTGGCTTCCCTTGAAAGGGTTCCTATGCTTCCTCACCTCTCCTCTGTCAGAGATAAAGTCAATGACCCCAACTTTCTAACTACAGAAATGACACCCTCATCCTATTCCAATATTTGAGATTTTTTTCTTCTAAAGAATCTGTTCCTTTCCTAGTTTAGTTAATATATATATAAATATATATAATTAGTTATATTTAGTTTATATATATAAACTAAATATATATATATATATATCTGGGTACATATATATATATCTGGGTAATAATGAATAAACCACACTGGGTATATATATCTGGGTAATAATGAATAAACCACATTGTGTAAACCCTTGAAGAATTTAACAAGGACTCTCAAACTTATAGAAGTAATAGTATCCATGCTTTCCTTTGGAAGTCAAATTGCTTCTAGGCATTTTTCTACCCTTGGGTAATTTTCTCTCAGTCTAATTGTATATCACATTTTAATACCCTTTGATCCGTCTTAACACCATTAGTTCTTTTTCCTTTGTTTTTTCCCAATTGTCACATTTCTGAAGAACTAATACTTTCTGATTCTAATGTTCATATACTTGCAGCTTGATCCTTGTGTCAAGCCATCTGCAAATTTGATTAAGACACTATTTTCTCAGAGCTATCAGATCATTAATAAAGAAAGAAAAACAAACAAACTGGCTTAGATTTGTCCTGCTGATGCCACCAAACCACCCCCAGCCAGTTCTACTTAGGTCCAGACATACTCATTTATCACTAGTCCAAGTTTGTCCCAGGAGCTGACCTTGCTGTGGGACGGTCAGGGCTGACTTCCAAGTTTCTTGGTATTTGTCTGATGAAGAAGGTCATGGAAAGAACCATATTTGATGCCTTAGACACTAGTATATTAACAATCCCTTACAATTTCAAGTGAGCTTAAATTTTGATACATCTTCTAAATGGCCTAGAACCCAATCAATGTACCAAATTTTATACTGACTGAGAAAAGAAGCTGTGGATATTTGTGAATCACCACTAAGTTTCTAGTCACCAGTGTGGGGTGTGGCACACGGATGTTTCTCAAATATCTACTTTGTTAAATTAACACTACCAAAGATCAGTGCCCTTCAGTGGATATTAAATATCTAGTTGTAAAGTTGCATTTCATAAGCTGATGTGACAATAAACATTTGTTCAATGAGAATTTAATTGGTAACTGTTCAAAAGTAACACATTCCCTTTGGTTTATTTTTTTGGGGAGTGTCCCATGGTGTCTTACTTAAAACCATGTGATATTAGTGATGGAAACTGGAACTCCTGAATGTAAAGAATAGCTTATATAGATATTTCCCTGATGCCCTAAATTCATTATTTTCCCATCTATATAACAATTAAAAGTAGCTTTTAATAGTCATCCAATATCATACATACATACATGCTCAAACATAGTCACCTTTCAAGAATGAGCTAAAACCACCGCTTCCCCAAGAACAATTTAATAACCTCATCTTATACTCATACATTTTGGGGGATTGGAGGCACTTATGATGGTGCTCAGGGCTTAGTCCTGGCTCTGTGATTAGGAATCATTTCTGGCGGGCTCAAGGGAGCATGTGGTACCAAGGATCAAGCCAGGGTCAGTTGCAATAAGGTAAATTTCCTTACCAGCTGTACTATCTCCCTGGACTAGCTTTTATGTGGTTTTGTAGTAGCACATAAACAGTCACATACACACAAACACAGGATGTAAAGTATGATGATTCTTTTATTAGCTCATGTATGTAAATAGAGCCCATGTGTCTTTCTTAGTATACTCTTGGTGCCTAGCAGAGTCCCTGAATGATAATAATGACCTCATCAAGAACCAAGTGGTTGTGCTCTAGATTGGTGCTAGATTTTCTGTCCAAAAGTTCAAGGTTCTCTATATTATGCCACAGATGCTATCTCACTTCTTTTCACTGGTCAACAAGTACATAGTCCTCTCATGCCTCTGGATGCTTTTCTCATTTAGCAGTTCCTGACTTAGGGACTAAAAATATGAAATCCACATTTTTAACTTTCTTGTAAACCTGAGATTAATAAACTTTTCTTTGCTAAGCCCCTGTGTACTTTTTATGTCTTTGTGCTGCACAGTTGCCAGCAATGTTTGTTGTGAGAGCATGCATATTAATGAAGTATATGTTGTAGGTATTGGCCTTGATCTATCCACGGTTCCAACTCTTCACCACTCAGTTAGAGGATATAGTCTATCCTCTAATCATAAATAAAAAAAGGAAAGTATAACCAATCGTTAGTTTTCCAAATTTGTGAATTATTGTCAATAAACTTGTGACATGTCAGAAGAATAAGATACTTTTATAAAATGAGTCACAATTGCATGACCACTCCATCTGCGAGAATTCATTTTGATCTGCCACGAGAATCTTCCATTACAGAGAGATTACAATCCTCAGCACAGATAATATTCCAGCAAATCACTTGTTACTTGGATTTTAATGGTTTGCTTTATTATAAGTTATTTCAGTTGATTAAAACCTGGAGCCAAGGAATTCATGACAATCAGGTAAGAAACTAAAATGTACACTACTATACACCCAGGCAGGGATCAGAATCTGTATTTTCTGATTCTAAATTGTGCATTTTTAAACACGTCCTTCATGATTTTGAAGTCATTTCTGAGAGTTCATAATCAACTCAAATGTCCTTCAAGTGTAAATGAGAAAACGGAGACTAAGAGAGCATGGCTAATTCATTCAGGGACATACTCTGAGATAGAGGCAGACCTAAAATCAGATCTGAGGAACTTTTAAAAAATATTCCATGACAAGACTCCAATAAGACTAACTACATAATAATTTTCTGATAAGAGGAAGCCTGGACGATTCTAATTTTTTAGAAGCCTTCTAGGTTATTCTAATTATCAGTCTGAATTGAGAATCATCGGGTAAAATCTGGATCTATTGATTTCCACTCTGGTGCTTGCTACACAAGTCATATACTTTTTCTATTCAGAGTCACTTTGCTTTTTTTTTTTGTCACCAAACTCTCAAATAGGAGGTCTGTCTATTCTTTTTTAAAAAATCAGAAGAATGTATATGTCCTTCCCTGGTATTTTGTGAGATAATACTGATAAGATGAAGGTTGGAAATCAAGGAGCATTACTTAGTACACAACAGAAGGTGACTTTCCTTTTATTATTTTCCAGTTTTAAAAAGTGATTTCAGATATGCAGTCTAAAATCACTAAAAGGATGCTAAAAGGATGCTAAGTGTCTTACTTGCCAAGTTATTTTCATGAGAAGAAAATGAAGGAGAAATAGATATAAAGAGGCAAAAATGAAATAGAGGATGGAGGGTAGACAAATGAGGAAGGGAAGGATAAAAAACAAATGAGAGAAGAATTGAATTAACCCTTTGTATGGAAGAGAGAGAGATTATTTTACATATATGAACTTAGGTACACATGTTTGAGACTCTTCGTGTTCCTGGAGTGAGCAAATGCCACTGGGCTACACTTGCATGCGGCAGGGACCAATGGAGACATTACTAGTGCCCACTAGAGCAAATTGATGAACAGCGGGAAGATAAGTGATAAGTGGTATATACATGTATATATGCATGCATAAATATGCATATATTATTTATAATAATGATATATAGTACAGTTAATTTCATACCTTCATTCTATTCTTAGGAAGTAACAGAGTCATAATAAAATTGCTTAATATTATTGTCAATGTACTATTGGAAAATGATTTACCAGCATCAGGTTTTGTTTTGTTTTTGTAAGGATCTAAGCAGGTACTTACTGAGTAAATGACATATCAGGGAATGGAACAGCAGAAAAAAAGTTCTTTCAACCTGCCAATAGCCTGCAAACAATGAAGATACAGTGTGTGTCTGTGTTCATATTTTATTCTATCTTAGATCACTCGCCATCTCCTCAGAGGGCTCATTCTGGTTCAGTACAAAAAAATCTGTTTTTTTTTCACTACCACTATCACTATCTTCCTGTTAATCATCTATTTGCTGGAGCAGGCACCAGTAATATCTCCATATGTCCTGTCTCAAGCTAGTAGAACCCAAAGGCATCCGCTTGCTCCAGGAACATAAAGAGCCTCAAACCATTATATTAGGTCATAGAATGACCTAATATAAATGTTACTGGTATTTAGCATATCAAATAGTACACAAGCAGCTTGCCAGGCTTGCCATGTGGGTGGCATACTGTTGTAGTCACCTCTAAATAAAGCATTTATTGATGAACCACGAGGATGTTAGCTGACGCTCCAGCCGGGCTGTGATAGTCTGGTCTGCTGGGTGGAGTTGTGACGAGAGGGAAGACCGTTTTTTTTTTCAATCCGGCCCAGGTATGCTGAACCAGAGACTCTCAGACATGGGGCAGAGCTGCTTCTTGCTCTCCCTGTGCCCAGCCGCTCATGAAGCTCCCGGGAGGCATGGCGGGTTCTAGCCCTGGACTGCCACCCCAGCAGAGCCTCACAACAAGCCTGTTTTTTTTAACCTCTATAAAATCTAGTATCACTGTCTGTATCACTGTCTTCCCATTGTTCATCGATTTACTCGAGTGGGCACTAGTAACATCTCCATTAGTCCTGTCACAAGCAAGTGTAACCCCAAGGGCATCTACTTGCTCCAGGGACAGGAGCAGCCCAAAACCATTCTTTAGGTCATGGAACTGAGGTCTATAATTGTTACTAGTTTTTGGCATAACTGGTAATTAAACATGGGTAGCTTGCCAGGCTTTACCGTGTAGGTGGTATAGTCTCAGTAGAAGGCTCTCATCTCGAACATTTACTGATGAAACTTAAAGGGGGAAGATCAGGTTTTCTCTTGGATGGAGCTCTGAGGAACTATGGAGTCTGGATTTTGAGAATGACTGACTGCATGATGTGTGGTTTGCTCTGGTTTTGGCTTACTGGTATCAGTTAAAACCTGTCTAGAACTGTTTAACTATATCACTGTATCACTGTATTCCCGTTCATCATCAATTAGCTTGAGGGGCACCAGTAACATCTCCATATGTCCTGTGTCATGTATTTAGAGCCCAAAGGCACCTTCTTGCTCCAGGAACATAAAGAGCCTCAAACCATTCCACCAGGTCATAGGAATGAGGTCTATAATTGTTACTGGTATCTGGCATATCAAATATGACAAGGGTAACTTGCCAGGTTCTGCCGTGTGGGTGGCATACTCTTGTAGTCATCTCTAAATCCAGCATTTATTGATGAACCATGTGGCTGCTTGCAGTCGCGCGAGCTGGGCTGTAATAGGGCTGTCTGCTGGGTAGAGTTCTGACAAGGGGGAAGTCCGGATGTGGAAAATGGAGGTCCTCATGGAGTGGGGGCGCTGGTTGGCGAGGCTCTGCTGGGGTGGAGGGCTAGACCTGCCAACCCCGGCGCTCTGTCCCATGTCAGTGAGTCTCTGATCAAATACCTGAGCCGATTTAAAAAAGACTCTGCGGGGGCTATGTGCCAATGTATAGGTTGGTCTGTGTTGTGTGAGGCCCTCTGGAGTGGGGGTCGTCTGGCTTGTTGCGAGGCTCTGCTGGGGTGGTGGGCCAGGGCTAGAACCTGCCATCCCTCCCGGCACCTCGTGAGTGGCTGGGCACAGGAAGAGCCAGTAGTAGCTCTGCCCCATGTCTGTGAGTCTCTGGATCAGCATACCTGACTCAGATTTAAAAAAAGACTGCTGCAGGGTGTATCTCGATGAGCCGGGCTGTGATAGGCTGGTCTGCTGGGTGGAGTTCTGATGAGGGGGAAGTCCAGATGTGAAAATCTAGTACCTAATAGTATCTAGTACTAGTATAAAATCTAGTACCTTTTGGAAAATGTTAAGTCAGGAGGGTGTCTTTATTTAAGTAATATCACCAATGTTATCCTAGGGATACTGGACTTGTAGACAATAAGGAGTCATACCAAGAATAAATATGACTGTTAGTACTCACATACCTAGCCATGCAATCAAAGCATTTGACACCTCATTCAAGAACTGCCTTTTTTTTTTAATACCAAGGAGCATGTGAAAGACTCTTAAAAGGAATCTTCTGTTCCAGTGATTTTTTTTTTTGTGATAATTCACCATATGTTACTATTTTGGAAAACTCAGTAGAAGGATGAAAATATCAAAGGAGGCATATGTTTTTAGGAAAGTTTCATAAAAGTGTGTTTATTTTGACTTATGTCTAAATTAGATTCCTAACAGCTGAATGGAATGTAAATTAGTTGTTTTGTTGCAAAAGATAGACATTCCATAAAACATGGTATCAATCATCTCAGAAACAGTCTGCTTTTTTGTCAGGTAGTGGTGGGCTGATGCCTGACGCTCAGAGCTGAAAGCATGGAGCACCGATGAATCTTCCAACAGGCCCAGTCTTGGACTCTCCTGGGTCCTTACTGCTTCAGGCTTTCGTATTTGCCACTTCCTCTGAAGAGAATGTTTTCTCTCCGGTACCCTCTCTCCTATTTTGCGCTTTGGGAAAGCATTTCATCAGATATTAATATTCTGTTTGGGTGAATTTTCTGATCTGGGCCTATATCCTGATACATAAGGAGTACATTTCTGAGGCTGCTCCATCTCCACTCTCAGATTTTTAGCAAATCCTCTAGTCTCTTACTTTCATATCACTGATACAAACGATAATAAACCACAAAGTAACCAATGCTCTAATATCTCTTTAAATACTTAAGATCACTCTCTGAGCTGAATTTTAAGTTCCTGGGGCACAAGCTCCATATCGGCCCTAAGTATCTCGCTTTCCCCTAGCTGTGTATGATGCATTAGAGAACATAATAAGTGCTTCGGAATGAATTCTGGTTTCCCACAGGGACCAGGAAATAAAAAGAACAACATTAGATTGGAAAGTGCTTTGAAGTTTCTTCGATATTAGAAGGCAAGGGTATGGTAAAGCATAAAAAGTTCCTGATAAAGAGACATTTCTACTCAGTGTTTGGGAATGACAGTTGTGCATGTCACACACTGTGTGGCTCATACCTGCAGCATATTTTCTCTGAGTCCCTGGGTTCAATTCAGTCACAGGAGGTTGAAAAGAAAAAAAAAAGCAAATGATAACAGGCATTTTATCTAGATATTTAAGAAAAGTCCTCTGGACACAAGGAAATGGAAACACATTCCCTGCTCATGGATGGGAAGAATTAACATTGTCAAGATGGTAATACTCCCTAGAACTTTGTACAGATTCAATGCGGTCCCTATAAGGATACCCATGACATTCTTTAAAGAAATTGACCAAGCACTCCTGAAATTCCATATGGAATAATAAACCCCCATGGATAGCTAAAGCAATCCTTGGGGAAAAGAAGATGGGAGGCATCACCTTTCCCAACCTCAAACTGTACTACAAAGCAGCAGTTATTAAAACGGCGTGGTACTGGAATAAAAACAGACCTGTGGGTTTATGGAATAGAGTTGAGTATCCTGACCCCCACCCTCAAAGACATGATCAGTTAATCTTTGATAAAGGTGCAGAGTCCAAACTGGAGTAAGGAAAGCCTCTTCAACAAGTGGTGTTGGGAAAACTGGACAGCTACACGAAAAAAAATGAATTTGGACCTGTGTCTAACACCTTGCACAAAAAAATCAGATCAAAATGGATTAAAGATCTTAACATCAGACCTGAATCCATAAAAGTATGTTGAAGAAAATACCCTCGAAAAACCCTCCACAACATTGAAGCTAAAGACATCTTCAAAGGTGAAACACCATTAACAAAGCAACTAGAAGAAAACATAAACATATGGGACTACATAAAACTAAAAAAGCTTCTGCACCTCAGAGGAAACAGTGACTAAGATACAAAGACAGTCCACAGAATGGGAAAGAATATTCACCCAATACCCACCTGATAAGGGGTTAATATCCTGGATATATCAGGCACTGGTACAGATATATAAAAAGAAAACAGCCAACCCCATTAAAAAATGGGGAGAAGAGATGAACAGAAACTTTGACAAGGAAGAAATTCGAATGGCCAAAAAGGCATATGAAAAAATGCTCATCATCACTATCAGAGGGATGCAAATCAAAAAAAAAAAACAATGAGACATCACCTCACACCACAGAGACTGGCCCATATTCAAAAGGGTAAAAGCAACAAGTGCTGGCTTGTATGCGGGTAAAAGGGGACTCTCATGCATTGTTGGTGGGAATGTCAACTTGTACAACCTTTCTGGAAAACAATATGGACATTCCTCCAAAGACTAGAAATTGAGCTCCCTTTTGACCCAGCCATACCACTCCTGGGAATATATCCTGGGAAGCCAAAAACACACAGCAGAAACACAATCCGCACTTTTATTTTCATAGCAGCACTATTCACAATAGCCAGAAACTGGAAACAACCAGCATGCCCGAGAACTGATGTCTGGATAAAGAAACCTTGGTACATCTACACAATGGAATACTATGCAGCTGTTAGAAAAAAAAGAAGTTATGACATTTGCCTATAAATGGATGGACATGGAAAGGATCATGTTGAGTGAAATTAGTCAGAAGGAAAGAGAGACATAGAATGACTGCATTTATTTGCATGACATAAATATATTAGGTGATCTTACAAAAAGTGGAAATTACTGCAAATGTGAGGGAGTCAGAGGTTAGGTAAGACAGAGAAGGGAACATGTGTGAATAAATGTCGATAGGGCTGATACCAACATAGAACTGAGCATCAAATACAGGCAAAAAATGCACATAATGGCTTCTAAGTGTATGTAGTGCAACCCACAATGTGTAGGAGAAGGAAGAGAGAGAGGGAGAGAGAAAAGAGATAAAGAACCTGCCATTTAGGCAGGACGTGGGAAGGGGAGGGAATTGGGGACATTGGTGGTGGGAAATGGGCACTGGTGGAGGGCGGGGTGCTGGAACACTATGTGACCAAACCCTCCAAACATGAACAACGTTGTAATTGTATATCTCACGGTGGTATAATAAAATGTTTAAATAAAAAAAAAGAATAGTCCTCTGATTTTATTTATTTGCTTTTTGGGTCATACTCGGCGACACTCCTGGCTCTTCACTAAGGGAATTACTACTGGTGGAGCTTGGGGACCATAAGGGATGCCAGGGATCAAACCCGAGTTGACCGTGTGCAAAGCAAACGCTCTACCCGTTGTGCTAAGTACTCTGATTTTAAATAGTGATTAAACTACAGGCATGTTTAGTTCTATTGGTTTGCTTTGTTTTGTTTTGAATGGGTGACCTGAACGAGGTGCTCTGAACTCACAACCCATACAGTTGGCTCGAAGATTATTTGACTCAATCACGGCAGTATGTTGAGCTCAGAAAATCTTGCCTAGGTTTTTGTTTCTTTAATTTATGTGTTTCTTCTCCCTGTCACCACCCAGGAGAGGGTATTAAGGGTGACTCTGCTTCTAGCAGTTATTCCCTATTAGGAGGTATTTGATGCCTGAGCACATTTCAGACTAGGAATGGAGTACTCAGATTTGTTTCAAGCTTCTAGTTATGACTGGAGGTAAGAAAAATCATTATTTTTCTAATCATCCAATCAGTGTAACCAATTTGAGTAATTCTTTTGCTCTATGTTCTTTTAATATAATGCGATGCAGTGTAATGTAAATGACTTAGGTAAGTAATCTAGCCATTCAAAAAAGCTTAAGATCCCTCTATATAATGGACAATAAATATTCAATAAAAACATGTCTTATAAAGTTAAGAAATTTCTATTTTAATGGTATAATTGTATTTTTTATTGATGAAAGCTCAGATATTCTGCTTTGATGGTACTCTATAGACAATAAGACATTTCTAGTATGGATTAATGCAATTAAGTGTATTTTAACTGGAAGAGAAATACCAATTGCTTCTGAATGATGGGGAGGAGGGAATCAAAGCTGAGAGTCAAACATAATTTTGAGAGCAAAGGAAAAGTTATGCAATGATTACTTTTAAAAGGTATTTTTTATCACCTTTCATAATTCTTTTGACCCTTAACCAACACAGTGATAAGAAAAAAACTCAATACTATGTTTCAGGTGTAAAAAGTCAAAACTTGGAGGGATTAAGTAATTTGCCTGATATTAAATAGCAGCTAGAGCCAAAATCCCTCATCTCGTTATGCTTATCCCTCTCTCCCTGAGCCATATAATTAAATCCATGTATCTTAACCTTAAAGAGAATAGCGAGAGTCAAAACTCAGAAAAAGGGAATTATAAATATGCCAGACTCAATTGGAACCAGAAAATCTGTCATAATAAATTAAAAATTTAAAAGTTGCACAATATATAAACATTGTGTAATACATGAAAAATATACACTGTTTTACATTAGATATCATACCTCATACAAGCTTCCCCTGTAACTATTTTACTAAATATCCTTTCATTGCTTTCGTCACAATAGAAAAGAACAATTAAATGGGTATTTTCCTACAGAATGATTAAAATATATTTTAACTTTTATATTTTAACATTTATGAAAGCATGAATGTTCTTTAACTTTTATAACCATTAACCCTAAAATTATATAAATGATTAAATGATCACATTTGCAGAAAATTCTGTTAGGTTCATTTTATGTATAAGCGTTAACATTTCAGGGTACTTTTGATTTCCCTTTAATTATGACTAATCTTAAGTACTCTTTGAATCAAAAATGTCTGTTACTTATGAAAGTCTCTGGCATGCATCAATAATATCCTTGTGATATAAGAAACTGACCTTTTACAAAACTAGATACTGATGAGAACAGAGTCCTTTGCTGTTTGAGTGTATGTGATGCGTGGAAGTGTTTCCACATATTAGTATCTGCATTGGATTCTTCCAAATGCTTTTCCTCTACGATCAACAAAAATCTGCCACCTGGCATGTTCATATGGTAATCAGAACTCTAGATTTGCACGTTCTTGTCACAGTCCTGGATGAAATAGCACAACAGACAGAAGGAGAATTCCCAGATGACATTTCAGTACCTGGATAGCCAACCATAATTAAAGCAGACACAGAAACAACTGAAAACTGCCTAAATATAGCCTATTAAACAAAATGCAATATTTTTTCTATTCAAGTTCCTCTTAACCAGATTTCCATATTAAGTGACTGCTCTCCTCAAAATATCAAAATAACTTGTTAATGAGTTTGAGTGGAAAACCATATCTTGTTCTAAGGTTTTTAGGGTATAGTTAAATCTTTCAATACATGGTTCCCTTTAAAATCAAATAAGGATTATTTTATAATAATTTAGTGATAAAACGACACAAGGTGAGGCAGTTCAAAGCAAATTCAAAGAATTAGTGGAAGTGAGATTGCTAAATTGAAAGTAGAGATTTACATAAATAGTTTCTGGGAGGAGGCATTTGCAGTTAACAACAAAGGAATTAAACATTCACCTTCTTGGATAAGATTTTATTGACCTAGAAAAGTCATGTTTCTACGAACTAAAGTCATGTTAATGGAAAAGTCTGAATAATAAAATCACGGAAATACAGTCAGTAAGTTTTGTCAGTGTTGGTGGGTTCTGACCCTAAATATTTTTCAAGTAACACTTGCTGGAAAGAAGTCAAACTGTAAGTAGAAAACACTCTTAACCACTGGGCTTTAAATTGCTTACATTTGGAAAAATTACAGAAATAAATGCTCATGAGAAAATGTTGTTCAAGTGTGTGAGGTGTGCTGAGGTTTCAACTTTCTTAGCTCCATGATGAATCCTCCGATGAAGAAAAACATTTCTGGATCACTAGTTCATCTCGCACAACAGGCTGATTAAATATTAAGCTTTACCCGTAGTCTAATGCAGGCAGATGGAAAAACAAACTTGAGCAAGACTGAACAAAACCAAGGGAAGGATCCTAAGGAAACCTCCAGCAGGAATTTTGTGATTCTGACACAGAAGCATCACTCAGAATTCCCTCCTGTTAGCCCCCTCCCCACCCTGCCTCCCACTACCCCACCCCTTTTCTTTAATGGCTATCCTATTTTTCTGGTGCTCTGAGGACTCCAATAATCAGTTCCATTTAGCATGCTGAATAGATATGAGTAATTCTATTACTTATTAATGATGATGAATTGCTAGGATGCAACGTGTATTCCAGCATATTTTCTGGAATGTAGAGAGATTGTCTTTGACTTTGCTGGTTTAGGGCTCCATATTCATTCCCTCTGCCACAGCAAGTAGGGGGAAAAATATATGTTCGTATAAAAATAAAAATAGAGGGGCCGGAGTGATAGCCCAGTGGGTAGGGCATTTGCCTTGCATGCAGCTGGCCCGGGTTCGATCCCCGACATCCCATATGGTCCCTGGAGCACCGCCAGGAGTAATTCCTGAGTGCAGAGCCAGGAGTAACCCCTGAGCGTTGCTGGGTGTGACCAAAAAAAAAAAAAAAGAAATATAGGTCTAAGACATATATATATTTTTTATATATATATAAAAATAGAAATATAGGTCTAAGACATATATATATAAACTTGATATTCATAGTATTATATATATAATATAGACCTATATTATATATATGGTTGTATTTAAATGTGTATATATACTTATATACATATATGTGTATATATGTCTATACATATATATCATATATACACACACATAAGATTCTCCCTTGGCAGGGAGATGAATATATACACCCACATATGTGTGTACATATATGCATCCACATTTACATACATAGTATGGTTGTAAACACCACTATAAACTTGATATTTATAATATTAATATAACACTTCTAAATTATTTCTCATTATTTTCCCATGCATTGAATGAAAGCATAAAACTTCAGTGAGCCTAGTTTGCCCAAGTGGATATAGGACTCAAAAGATCTGACTTCCAACCCTAAATCTAAGCACATTGAGTTTCCCAATATACTGAGGCACTTTCAAAGAAGAACTTGGTCAGATATTTTTGGGGGCTTGGCCTCCCAGGCTGTATTTGGAAGATGGCTTCGTGTAATACTACCTCAGATTGTTGGGCTGGACCACGCAACTGCTCAGCCAGTTATGTGGTGCTACTCAGCTCCAGTGATTACCAGACTACCAGACTGTATCTAGGGTTCTCAGATGATCCTGATGTAGTAGGGAATGAACTTGGCATCTCCACAAGTAAAGCATGCATTCCATTCTGTTGAGCCATCGGCCTGCCCTCTTGCTCATGTATTTATTGTTGTGGGAAACTACACCTGTCTGTGCTGGGGGAGGCAAGCTGTGCTGGCCACAGGAGCCGGGGTCTTACATATGCAAGGTCACTGCTTATGCCATATCTGCCCCCTAATCCTCAGAGAAGATCATTTTTATGTACATTTCCTCTTTTATATTGGTTTCTGGTCACACCACTTGTTCTCAAGGCTTACTCTTATGCTCACGCATCACTCCTAGTCATACTCAAGGGCGCCAAGGATGAAACTCATACTGAATGTATACAAGGCAAGTTCCCGAACCCCTGCACTATTTCTATGACCCTGTTTTCAGTTTGTTTACTATCTGTATAAAAATAAAAAATACAGTACTAGTGTTTTTTGTGTTCTATATTTTTGGGAAGATATGTTTAATATCTAAATAGGAATTTTAAGCAAATATATATTAAAAAGAGATTTTAGTCCCTAGAAAGTATTAAGTTCTCCAGTTTGCTGAGTTTACTTTATCTTATAAGATTTAGGTAAAATCAGCTTATAACCTCATCAAACCTGCAACTGAACTGCGGCTGGGATTTTTTGAGAGCTGCTATTTTTTCATTGTTAGCTTCTGCTCCAATTTTTGATTTTTATTAAATTCTGAAATTTGGTCAAGCTATAATCCCTAATTCCCCTTTCTTAGTCATCTGAAAATATCAAGTAAGCAAGTCAAAACTTTTCATGTTCTTATAAGGGCTTGCTTAGTACTTTTTAAAACAATTTGGTTTAGTATTCAGCATTTACTAAAATGATAACAATACATTTCCCCACTGCCTTTTGGTCAAGTCCCTGGACTGGCCCTGTGAGCAGTGTGAAAGCAAGGGCTCACAAATGATTAAGGAAATGAGATGGAAAAAAAGAAGAAAAAAGTGTAGAGGGAAGGGGGTTAGAAGCCTCATAGATTAAGAATCCCAACTGTCCTTCATGAACAATATTACTTGATTCCACAAATATTTAATGGGAAGAGATTGAATCATGTACCTAACTATCTTAATGTAACTGGACCGAAACCTATTAACACATAAGTGGGTTTCAGTGTATTGGGACAAACAGCTCTGCTGTAGGTCTGTGCCCTGGGGGAAACAGATAAATAGTCATGGGACTCTTGCCTTAGGGTTTTCCACACCAGTTTTCTGACTTTTGGAATCCTTTTTTCTGCCTTTCCTTCATTCTATACATTTTAGCCCTTGCTCCCCAACAAATCTGTAGTACACTTGTAATCTGATGTTGTCAACATTAAAAAGTTAGGCAAGTGTTGTTTCCTGGCTGTTCTGCATATCATGTTCTCCGATTGGACTTCTTTTCATTTTTATTGAGACCTTATGATTTATAGTAATTTTAATGATCAAGTTATGCATAAAACCTCCCAGTCACCATTAGAGCACCTGCTCGCCTCCATCACTGTCCCGGGGCTCCTTCCTCAGGGCATCTTCGTCTGCCCTCTTATCAGGGCTATTATCGCAGGCTTTTCCCAAAAGAGAAGTCATTAATTTTCTTAAGGAAAATAGAGTGTCAATTGATTGCTATTGAATAAAAACACACACATTTACACACACATGTCCACACACACACACACACACACACACTTGCTTCACATGATGGTAAAACAGGAAAGCCTAAGGCAATCTAAGCCTCACATCTTCCTGCCCATGGTCCTGAATTAACACTAGAGGTCCTTGGTCTAAACAAGGAGGTAGTGTCGCGTTGCCTTTTACATCACCTTAGATTACTTTTCAAAGCACCACTTTAAAGTAATTGTTAAAATTTGTTTAATGGCCCTGATAAATAGTTACCTTCACTCTTATTAATCATCTGTTGATTACTCTCACTTTATCTCCGTAGATATAAAACCCTAGCTTTCAACTGGAGCTCTCTGGTTTCACACATACATTTTATTTTTCAGCACAATAACTCATTGGCTACATAGAAACATCTGGTGATCCAGGTGTCAGCTTTCCTGGAAAACTGCCCAAGCAGCTGAATCCCCACCTGGCGTTCTGCTTTTGGCCTGTAATCAAACTCTTCCCAAACTGGACCACTTTTGAAGTTCAGGAATACATAATTGTGCTAAAGTTCCTTGTTAGTGTCCCTTGGATCTGGATGACGATAAGAAGAACTCAGTCTGTGGAGGGGAGAACTTGAAAAATAAAAGAAATATAAATGATTGCTTCTTACTTTTACAGGGGCAATATTTGGATTGAATCAGAATCTGAATTTCTAAGTAGGGGTCCAGGTGATGGATGCTGTTAGTGTGAAAGTGGATTTTCCTGCACTGGTGGGTTCTTGAGAATTGTATCAAAGATCTGCATGTGTAACTAGAAGATTCAAAGTTCAAGTTTATGTACACGTTAAATAGCTGGGTCCAGCTCCTCTCCTTTACCTGTGTGTGATCTCACTTATTTTCCGCTGTGCTGCCTGCTCTGGGTACAGCCTCCTGATCTCATCCACGTGGTCTACTCTCCTCCTGTGTATCATCAGGAGGTAGCCCTGTGTTGCTCTCTATCCCATGAATGCTGCCCCTGGTGTGAATCATGTCCCTGGGCCTTCCCAAACTATACTCCAGCCGTTCCCTGAAGTCTTGTTCTGACTTTCCTTAGTCTCTATCCTGTGGCCATGAGCTTGTGAGAAAGATCCCTGTGTACCTGTTCCCCCCCTCAACTGTACCCAGCAGTTCCTGGAATCCTGTCTGGCTTTCCTAAGTCTCTGTCCATGGTGTGTGTGTGTGTGCATGAGACCTCTGTGCTCAGTAATGTCCCATCTGGGCATCCAAGCCCTGCCCGAATCTGAACTTATCTGTCCTTTGAGCGCCATCTGATTCTGTCAGTTTGCCTGAAGGAATGGAGGGAGAGGAACGGAGAGATAGGGAACAATAGAGAAAGAGAGAAATGGGGGTCTCCACTTTTCTGCTGCCACCTCCTCCCCCCCAGCCATCCCATTATCTGTTTTGATTGGCTACCTGAACTATGGGTGAGATTTAAAGTGACAGACAGGTTCACCAGCTTCTCTGCCTTTCCATTGGCCACATTCACGTGAAGTATTTTATAGGTGCTTGCAACTGTGTCGTTTTACTCACATGTGCTTCAAATAAAAAATAATTTTAACAGTATTTTAATCCAGAGAAGTAAATTAATTTGCTGTTGTCTTATGTTTTCAAATTCTTATTAAAAAATCAGGGATGATGGTTGTTACAACTAGCTATACTCAGGGCTTTTACATAGCTATTTGCTCAGGGATTATTCCTGGTGGTTTTTAGGGAATGAGCCATATACTGTGCCAGCAATTGAAACTACATTGGCCTTGTGCTAGGCAAGCATCTCTGTCCTTGTACTATTTCTAGGGGCTGTATATCTATATATCTAGTTTAAGTTTTTATTTAGGATTTGGGGGCCACACCCAGTGGTGCTTAAGTATTACTCCTGGATCTGTGCTGAGAGATTACTCCTGGGGGATCAAACCAGGGTCTGCTAAATGCAAGGCAAGTACTTAACACTCGTATTATGTCTCTGATTCTTTCTATTAATTTTCTTCTTCTTTTTTTTCATACACAAAGTTTCTCTGGGTGTTCTCTGAGCTCTAATCAGGTATTACTTCTGGTACTAGACTTGAACTTATCATTACATAAATTGCTCTCAAAATACAATACCTGTTTGGGTAAGAATATTCTCTGTTACTGTCTCACTCTGTTTCTCTCTCTCTGTCTCACATACAGTATAGAGAATTTTTTTACAGTATAGACATTGTAGAAGCGGTGAATTCCAAAGAATAGATATATGAAGGAACTTCTAGAAATTTCCATAACTTTGGTTACAAAGGAAAAATGCAGAGGGAAAAATTCCCTGGAGTTGTCTTCTCACTTTCTACTTGTAATACAACTTCCATAAATATTTCATTTGTCTTTTTGCATTTCAGAAAAAAAAAATAAAAACCGTATTTGGAATGACATTGCATCTTCTGTCCTCAAACATTTGCCTTTTCTTCTGCCCCCAAAGAATAAGGAAATAATTCCAAGGTCCCTGAATCAATTTATATTACCAAAATAAAAAATAGAAAAGAATCACCATCTAGACTTTCTAGCTTGGAACTCTCCTGGATACTTTTATTAGGGAAGGAGGAGAATCATCCATAAACTTCAGAGATGGTAAGTGAGTACAAAGCAAATGTTAAGTAACTTATCCAGGAAGTTCTGAAAGCTCCTTGGTTTGATGGGCCCTCACACAATTGCCAAGACTGCTGTTGGAGAAGGCTGTCAAGGAAGATGAGAATGAAAAAGGATGAGGCTGAAAATTGGGTGGGATATGTTACACAATTTGGCACCGTGTGTCATTCCCTTAACCTGTGTTTAAAGAAGGGACTGAACGATGATCATGGTGATGATTCTGGTAGTCAACTTTCCCGTCCATAGTATTGTAAAACACGCTGATGTTAAATCAGAAAAAAAAATCAGCACCCATCATACCATTTGTATTGCTGTATTGTCAATTACTAGATTGTTAAATCAAAGTGAAGGAGGTCTACAGATACTTCTTGGTGGGAAAAGGGAAATGGAGGTGGTGTGTGTAGGTGAACAATGTGATAACTGTGATATCTCACCATGAGTGTGTATGCAGGGAAAGGAAAAGCGAGAAGCAGAATCTGCTGATGCACTAGGATATCTTTTGTCTTATTTCTGTTCAGTTGTATGCATGGAAATAGATCCTCACAATGTGACATGGTTTTTATTCAACAATAAGTATTTTTATGGACTCATAGACATGGGGCAGAGCTGCTACCAGATCTCCCTGTGCCCAGCTGCTCATGAGGTGCCCAAGAGGGATGGTGGGTTCTAGCCCTGGCCCGCCACCCCAGCAGAGCCTCGCAACAAGCCAGACTACCCCCACTCCATGAGGGCCTCCATTTTCCACATCCGGACTTCTCTCTCGTCAGACCTCCACCCAGCAGACCAGCCTATCACAGCCCGGCTTGCGCCACGCGGTTCATCAATAAATTCTGGACTTAGAGATGGCTACAAGAGTATGGTACCTGCACGGCAGAGGCTGGCAAGCTACCCATGTTGTATTTGATATGCCAAATACCAGTAACAGTTATAGACCTCATTCAGGAGTGGATTGAGGCTCTTTATGTTCCTGGAGCAAGCAGATGCCCTTGGGCTCTACTAGCATGAGGCAGGACATATGGAGATGTTACTGGGGCCCGCTCGAGCAAATCGATGATGAACGGGAAGACAGTGATACAGTGAAGTATTTTTTACAATTTTACATCCATAAGATAAAGGGAGGTGGATAAGCAAAAATAAAAAAGTCAGTTGGGAATGACATTAGTATAAGATTTGGAGTTTCTGGGGAAAATGAAATGGGGATGATAGGGATTGTCTCAAATGTGCAAACTGAGGAAGAGAAAGTAATTAGCTAAGGAATTTCTTTAGTGTGGCTAAAATCTTGACTTTCAGACCCAGAACTAAAGAACAGAGCAAGGACTTGGTCCTCCTTTCCTTTCCCTCAGAGCTAAGTACTGGCAGGAAGGTATATGTAACCTAGACTGACTGTGTATATGGTACCTCATTAGCAATTAATTCCTTAATAGAAATAGGTAGATTGGATTAATAAAAGTATGGAGAAGGGGTTAGAGAGAGAGAACAGTTTTGGAGTTTGCCTTGCATGTGCTCAACCCTAGTTTGTAACTGCATATGTTCCCGAACTGCTAGGAGTGACTCCTGAGTGCAGAGCCAGGTGTAATCTTTGAAAACCAAAAGTTGTGGCCCTCACCCAAAAATAATATAAAGCTTGGAAGGCTCTGAGTATCATTTTTGTACTTGTAAAACATATAATCACAAGCAAAGTTAACAATACATGTAATTCTGCTTTCTTCTCTGAACATGTGTATGAATTTAATTAGATGTTATGAATTAAAAAAATAGTTTGGTAGGAACTACATGCCAAGTAGGGAAATAATAGACTATACATAGTAATAACAAACATCTTCCTCCAAGGCTGGCTCTTTGGGGAGGAGTTATTCAGTATCAATTTCCAAAGTTACCAGAAGACCAGCACTGGACTACACACTTACATACAGCAAAATTTCCTGATGCTATAATACAATTTGCTTTGCTGTATTAGACTCCATGAGATTTTAGGGAAATGATTGGAGCTTTGCCTCTGAAGCTAAAATTTAAAAGCCCTTTCAATCTTGGTTTTGTTTGGGAGATAAAAATTACCAATATAAGACTGACCCGACCCGTGCGCCCCTGAGTTCCCGGGGAAACGCCTCGACTCCCCCACAGGTGTGTGAGTAATTCTTGGCGTCTCCGCGGACCCCAAGCTGCCCCAGGGAAGAGCGGAAACTCCATCAACGGGAACCAAGGCAAACTGCCTTGGTTCCAGCCCGACTGACCCGACCCGTGCGCCCCTGAGTTCCCGGGAAACGCCTCAACTCCCCCACAGGTGTGTGAGTAATTCTTGCGTCTCCGCGGACCCCAAGCTGCCCCAGGGAAGAGCGGAAACTCCATCAACGGGAACCAAGGCAAAGTGCCTTGGTTCCAGCCCGACTGACCCCGACCCGTGCGCCCTGAGTTCCCGGGAAACGCCTCAACTCCCCCACAGGTGTGTGAGTAATTCTTGCGTCTCCGCGGACCCCAAGCTGCCCCAGGGAAGAGGCGGAAACTCCATCAACGGGAACCAAGGCAAAGTGCCTTGGTTCCAGCCCGGACTGACCCCGACCCGTGCGCCCTGAGTTCCCGGGAACGCCTCAACTCCCCACAGGTGTGTGAGTAATTCTTGCGTCTCCGCGGACCCCAAGCTGCCCCAGGGAAGAGCGGAAACTCCATCAACGGGAACCAAGGCAAAGTGCCTTGGTTCCAGCCCGACTGACCCCGACCCGTGCGCCCTGAGTTCCCGGGAAACGCCTCCACTCCCCCACAGGTGTGTGAGTAATTCTTGCGTCTCCAGCGGACCCCAAGCTGCCCCAGGGAAGAGCGGAAACTCCATCAACGGGAACCAAGGCAAAGTGCCTTGGTTCCAGCCGTTTCGACCCGTGCGCCCTGAGCTCCTGGGAACATCCCAAAACTCAAAACCGCGCGGACGCTAACGCGTCCCTGCGACCCTCTCACTACCTACCTTGCATGAAGTACCAATGTACCTTGGTTCCTACATCCTTGCTACCCACCCAAACTCTTCAAACAGACCAGACCCCTACTAACTGTACTATCTAGTCACCCAAGAACTCACAGTTGCAACCTATAATAGTCATAATGGTAAAGCAACGCAAAATTCCATCAAGCTCTGTGAGTGAAGTCACTGGTCCAGATGAGTCAAGCAATACCAATGAGTTGCATAACCTATCTGAAAAGAATTTCGGAAAGAACTGTTAAGGATTCAAAAGGAATTCAAAGAAGCAATGGAATGCAAAATCAATAAAATACAAGAGGACATGATAGCAGAAGTGAGGAAAATGCAAGGGGAAATGACAGGTATTAAAAATGAGGTAAATGAAATAAAAAACACAGTGGAAGGCCATCATAGCAGAATAATAGCTACTGAAGAAAGAATTAGTGATCTCGAAGACGAGTTCCAAAGATTCTGTACACAACACCAGAAGATAGAAAAAAAGGCTCACAATTACCGAACAGACAACAAGAGATAATCGGGATGAAGCCAGAAGAAACAACATACGGATCATTGGGGTCCCAGAAGGGCAAGAAGAAAACCCTGATGAAGAAGAAACTGTCAAAGCCATCATTGCTGAAAAGTTCCCGGAACTAAAGAATGCTTGCCTCAAGATCCAAGAGGCCCGTAGAATACCAGCTAAAAAGAAACCCCAACAAGAATACTCCAAGACACATCTTAATAAAAATGACAAAAACTATAGATAGGGATAGAATACTGAAAGCAGCAAGATCAAAGAAGGAAATCACATACAAAGGAACATCTCTAAGATTTACAGCAGACTTCTCTGATGAAACACTCCGAGCCCGAAAACAATGGTGGGATATTGCGAAAAGGCTCAATGAACTGCAGGCTTCACCGAGAATTCTTTACCCGGCCAGGCTCACATTCAGATATGAAGGAAAGATACACAACTTCATGGATAAGCAACAACTCAGGAACTTCATGGACTCAAAACCAACTTTTAAAAGAAGGACTGAAGGGTCTACTCTAATGCGACCAAACCCATAAGCACAACAAACACAAAAAAGAAAGATGGCACAAAATCCGATGACAATAATCTCTCTCAATGTCAATGGTCTAAATGCACCAATTAAGAGACACAGAGTGACAAAATGGATTAAAAAAGTGAACCCAACATTCTGCTGTCTACAAGAAACGCATCTGAATAAGCAGAACAAACACAGACTCAGAGTCAAAGGTTGGAAGACCATTCTCCATGCAAACAACTCCTCCAAAAAAGGCTGGTGTGGCCATATTAGTATCAGATAATATAGACTTCAGGCTAAAAAGGTTAGAAGGGACAACGAAGGCCACTTCTTATTAATTAAGGGGTATGTACACCAGGAAGAAATTACACTACTAAACATATATGCACCCAATGAGGGGTCAGCAAAATACATAAAACAACTGCTAAGAGACCTCAAAGAAGACATTGACAGTAGCACAATAATAGTTGGAGACTTCAACACTGCTCTATCAACGATGGACAGATCAACAAGACTGAAACTCACCAAGGAAATATTGGACCTGAAGGAAGAAATGGAAGAAAGAGAGCTAGTAGATATATACAGGGCTTTTCATGCCAAAAAAGCTGAATACACATTTTTCTCTAGTGCACATGGAACATTCTCCAAGATAGACCACATGCTGAGCCACAAAGCATACCTCAATAAAATTAAAAAAGATAGAAATTGTGTCAACTATCTTTTCAGACCATGATGCACTGAAAATGGAAGTTAACCGTGCGCAAAAAACAGGGAGTCAAACCAAACACCTGGAAACTGAACAGCTCACTGCTGAACAACAAATGGGTCATAGAAGAAATCAAACAGGAAATCCAAAGATTTCTGGAAATAAATGAAAATGAAGATACCAATTATAAGAACTTGTGGGACACGGCAAAAGCCGTGTTAAGAGGGAAGTTTATAGCCCTGCAAGCATTCATCAGGGAAACAAGAAAGGGGCCCACATAAATAACCTGACTACACAGCTGAAGACATTAGAAAAGACCAACAAAAGGAGCCCAACCCAGGCAGAAAAAAGGAAATAATAAAACTTAGAGAGGAAATCAATGAGTTGGAAACCAAAAAAAACAATCCAAAAGATTAATGAAACCAAGAGCTGGTTTTTTGAAAAAATAAACAAGATTGACAAACCATTGGCAAGACTTGTAAGGACAGGGAAAGAGAGAACCCAAATAAACAGAATCAGAAATAAAAAGGGTGACATCACAACAGAAACCACAGAAATCCAAAAGATCATCAGAGATTACTTTGAGAGCCTGTATGCCGTGAAACATGAGAATCTAGAAGAAATGGATCAATTCCTGAAGTCCTATAACCTCCCACGGCTGAAACAAGAAGACCTCCAATACCTGAATAAGCCTATCACCATTGAGGAAATAGAAACAGTAATTAAAAAGACTTCCCAAACACAAAAGCCCAGGTCCAGACGGATTCCCTAGTGAACTCTACCAAACCTTTAAGGAGGACCTACTGCCAGTCCTTTTCAAGCTCTTCCAGGAAATAGAAGAAACAGAAACACTCCCAAACAGCTTCTACGAGGCACATATCACCCCTGATACCCAAAGCAGGGAGAGACAACACAAAAGAAAGAAAACTACAGACCAATATCCCTGATGAACACGGATGCTAAGATCTTCAACAAAATACTAGCAAACAGAATCCAAAGACTCATCAAGAAGATTATACATCATGACCAAGTTGGATTCATCCCGGGAATGCAAGGATGGTTCAACATTCGCAAAGTCAATCAACATAATACATCATATCAATAAAAAAGAAAAAAATAAAAACCATATGATCCTTTCAATAGACGCAGAAAAAGCATTTGACAAGATCCAGCACCCGCTCATGATTAAAACGCTCCAGAAAATGGGAATTGAAGGGACTTTTCCTCAAGATAGTTACAGCCATCTACCAAAAGCCCACAGCAAGCATCATTCTAAATGGGGGAAAAGTTGAAAGCCTTCCCCCTGAGATCAGGGACAAGACAAGGTTGCCCCCTCTCACCTCTTTTATTCAATATAGTACTGGAAGTACTTGCCATAGCAATCAGAGAAGAAAAAGGACATCAAGGGCATCCAGATAGGCAAGGAAGAAGTCAAGCTATCATTATTTGCAGATGACATGATATTATACCTAGAGAACCCTAAACTCTCTACCAAAAAACTCCTAGAAACAATAGACGCATATAGTAGAGTGGCAGGATACAAAATCAACACCCAAAAGTCAGTGGCTTTCCTATATACAAATAGCGAAACAGAAGAAAAGGGATATTAAGGAAACAATTCCATTCACAATTGTGCCACAGAAAATCAAATACCTAGGAATCAACTTACCCAAGTATGTAAAGGACCTGTACAAAGAAAACTACAAGACACTGCTCCAAGAGATAAAAGAGGACACAAGGAAATGGAAACACATTCCCTGTTCATGGATGGGGGAGAATCAACATTGTCAAAATGGTAATACTCCCTAGAGCTCTGTACAGATTCAATGCAGTCCCTATAAGGATACCGATGACATTCTTCAAAGAAATTGACCAAACGCTCCTGAAATTTGTATGGAACAATAAACCCCCCAAGGATAGCTAAAGCAATCCTCGGGAAAAAGAAGATGGGAGGCATCACCTTTCCCAACTTCAAACTGTACTACAAGGCAGTAGTAATTAAAAACAGCATGGTATTGGAATAAAAACAGACCTGTGGACCTATGGAATAGAATAGAGTATCCTGACACCCAACCTCAAACACATGATCATTTAATCTTTGATAAAGGTGCAATGAGTCTAAAATGGAGTAAGGGAAAGCCTCTTCAACAAGTGGTGTTGGGAAAACTGGGCAGCAACGTGTAAAAAAAATGAATTTGGACCTGTGTCTAACACCATGCACAAAAATCAGATCAAAATGGACTCAAAGATCTCAATATCAGACTTGAATCCATAAAGTACATTGAAGAAAATATAGGAAAAACCCTCCACGACATTGAAGCTAAAGGCATCTTCAAAGGTGAAACATCACTAACAAAAGCAACTAGGAAGAAAAGATAAACATATGGGACTACATGAAACTGAAAAGCTTCTGCACCTCAAAAGAAACAGTGACTAAGATACAAAAGCAGTCCACAGAATGGGAAAGAATATTCACCCAATACCCATCTGATAAGGGGTTAATATCCAGGATATATCAGGCACTGGTAGAACTTTACAAGAAGAAAACAAACAACCCCATCAAAAAATGGGGACAAGAAATGAACAGAAACTTCAGCAAGGAAGAAATTCGAATGGCAAAAAAACATATGAAAAAAATGCTCATCATCACTAATCATCAGAGAGATGCAAATCAAAACAACAATGAGATACCACTTTACACCACAGAGACTGGCACATATTCAAAAGAGCAAGAACAACAAGTGCTGGCGTGGATGTGGGGAAAAGGGGACACTCATCCATTGTTGGTGGGAATGCCGGCTGGTACAGCCTTTCTGGAAAACAATATGGACTTTCCTCCAAAGACTAGAAATTGAACTCCCATTTGACCCAGCCATACCACTCCTGGGAATCTACTCTGGGAAACCAAAAATACGCAGCGGAAACACCATCCCTACTTTTATGTTCATAGCAGCATTATTCACAATAGCCAGAATCTGGAAGCAACCAGAGTGCCCGAAAATCGATGACTGGATAAAGAAGCTTTTGGTACATCTACACAATGGAATACTATGCAGCTGTTAGGAAAAATGAAGTTATAAAATTTGCCTATAAATGGATGGACATGGAGAAGATTATGTTGAGTGAAATTAGCCAGAAGGAGAGAGACAGATACAGAATGACTGCATTTATTTGCATGGCATAAATATATATGTACATATTATGATACCAATATCCAAGGTCAAGTGAAACATATATCAGGAGGTCTTGTCAAAGGTGGAGATTATCACAAACGTGTGAGAT
>JAJIBD010002343.1:0-105166 GCA_021461705.1 Cryptotis parvus
TTCCTGAGGCATATGTTAATGCAGGGAGAATGGTGGAGTCAAAGAGATGTGCCAGGAGCCAGAGGTTCTTTGTCCTTTTAGTTATTTCTTCAAAGCCTTTGAAGGCATTCCATGCCGCTCAGGTTTTTAGGCCGTTCATCATGTTGATTTCTCGACCTAGGTACACATAACTGCTGCATTCAGAGATGTTTGTTCCATTGAGAGTGAATGGGGCCTCAGGAACTATTTCATTCTTTATGAACATTGTTTTCTTTAGATTCAGCTGTAGACCTATCTTTCCATGTTCTCGGTCAAAGTCAGCCAGCATTTGTGCCGCTTGGCTAATGTTTGGTGTTATTAGAATGATGTCATCAGCGAAGCGGAGGTGATGTAGTTGCTGACCATCTATCTTCACTCCCATTCCTTCCCATTCTAATTGTCGCATGATGTTCTCGAGGGTGGCGATGAAGAGTTTTGGTGAAATGGTATCACCCAGTCGAACCCCTCTTTTGACATTAATGATCACTTCTTTGTAGAATGGTGAGATCCTGGTGGGGAATCCATAATACAGCTCACGAAGGATCTTGATGTATTGGGTCTGAATACCCTGTTTGGCTAGGGGCTTCGATGACTGCTTCAGTCTCCACAGAATCAAAGGCTTTCTGTAAATCAATGAGCGTGAGACAGAGCGGCATCTTGTACTCCCTACAAGTAACCTCGATGAGTTTGGTTACTGTGTGGATATGGTCGATTGTGCTGAATCCTTTCCGGAAGCCTGCTTGCTCGCATGGTTGTCCTTCATCTAGTGTTCTGCTAATCCTGTTCAGGATGACTCGTGTAAACAGCTTGTAGATGACCGGACAACAGGCAGAAGGGGCGATAGTTGCCGACGTCGTGAATGTCTCCCTTCTTGAACAGTAGAACTGTCCTGCTGGTTTTCCATTGGGAGGGCACCTTGCATTCAGACAGGTAGCGTGTGAAGAGCCGAACTAGTGTATTGATGAGTACTGATGGCAGATTCTTCAGGTGTTCGGGTCTGACTTTGTCTGAGCCTGGTGCTGTTCCCTCTTCTTTACCAATGGGATGGCATGTCGGATTTCAGAAGGGAGAACGTTGGGAATGACATATCCATCCTGTAGAATTTGGTATGTGGGCAGGTGGATGTGGCTATCAAAGAGATTTGAGAAGAAGTCCTGGATAATCTTCTCCATAGCCTTTCTGGAAGATGTGATAGATCCATCAGGGCGTCGGAGGGCAGTCATCTTGGTCTTATAGTTGGCGAAGGACAGGCGGGCAGTGCGAATGCTTTTCCTGGCTTCTGCTGCATCTTCCAGTATTTCTGCTCTTCTGTCTTTGAGTTCTTCTTTTATCGCTTCTCTACACCGTTTAGCTAGCTTGGACGTTAGCATTTGGTCTCCTGAGGCTCACGCCTTGCCACGTTGGCAAATGAGCTCGAGAGTTTCTGAAGACAGGCATTCTTTTGTGTCTTTTCTCTCTCTCAGCATTCTTCGCACAATCATGGAGGTGCTGAACCAGTCGGTTGTATTCTTCCTTGATGTCGTCAATGATGGTATCTTCCCATGTTGCTGCAATGGCGGCAAAGAGTTCCCAGTTGGTGGTCGTTCTGGGAGTTCTCTTCTTAAACTTTACAGCCTTTTCTCCCTGTTGCGGAAAGTAGAATTTTGCACGAAAGGAGACGGTGGTCTGATCCTGTTTGGAATTTGGTGACGACAGCAACATTGGTCAGACAAAACCGTCGATTGAAGATGATGTGGTCAATTTCATTGTGGAACTGTCCGCCAGGGAGATTCCCCATGTCCAATGTTTCGCTTCAGCCTTCTGGAACTGTGAGTTCCCATGAATGGTCTTGGTGGACATGATGAACTCAGATAGTCTCTCACCCTGTTCGTTCCATTCTAGGCCATGAGTCCCGATGTGGAGTTCTTCAGCCGATCTTCTTGGTCATATCTTGGCATTAAAATCACCGACTATGATCTTGTAGAAGGTGTGATCTTTTTTATAGAACTCCTCCAATTCCATGTAGAATATCTCAATTTCATCTTCTTTGTATGTGGATGTTGGTGCGTAGACAATGAAGATAGAAATTGCTGGCAGTGGGCCACATCTCTTCAAGTGTAATCGTCCTATTCGGTTTGTTAGGCATTCAAATGAATCAATGTTGATGGCCATGTTCATGCTGACAAGGACACAAATGCCACTGACGCCTTTTTCGTCCCATGTTCCAAGGAACAGTTCTTCTCCAGTGTCAAATACAGTGTGATGAGACTATGCCTCCTCGTCTCAGTCAGACCAATGATGTCGTACCTGATCTTTTGTGCTTGCACCATCAGATCCTCAATATATGCTTCCGATGCGGTAGCATACGTGCATTGAAAGTACAGACAGTCATTTTAGTCCTTCTTCATTTTGGCAGCCTAGGATGGCCATGAAATTTTATCAGACACTACTTGTTTGCCTTTCTTACTGCTGCCATATTAAGGGCTCTTTCAGGGTCTGGAAAATAAACATTTCTGTTACTGGTTTGGCATATCGAACATGCATTGGACAGCTTGCCAGGCTCTGCCATGCGGGCGCTATATTCTCATTACTTTGTGGGGCTCTCTCAGAGGGTGGGTAGAATATTTACGGTAATTTGGAGGTAAACAACGGGGAAAGCTGGTTTCTGCTCTGCCGGGTGTAACCTGTGTCTTAGACTCAAGCATTCCTGGGCTTGAAATACTTTCCTCTGAAGGGCGGGTCTCTGTGTGGTGGGTCCTTGTAGGCTAGGTTTCTGACAAGCCAGGCTGGAGACTGAATTAGTCTGTGGGCTGGAGACTGGATTAATCTGCTGGGTGGAGATCTTACCTGCTGCAGAGTGTGGATTGTGAAGATCGCTGCCAGCAAGGTGTGGGGGGGGTTCTCTGGGCTCCTCCGAGGCTCCATCGGGATGGTGGACTCGGTCGGAAGTTGCTCTCGTGGTCCATGGAATGCAGGGGGTTCAACGGGGAAAGCTGGTTTCTGCTCTGCCGGGTGTACCTTCCTTGCAGCTCTCCAGGTGAATGTGACAGTTTTCAAGCCCCCTGAGGTTCCAAGAGGTGAGCAAGGTCCCACTCTCAGGAAAAGCCCCAGGGACTGTTTATTTTTTCTTATTCAAAACTCTTTGCCACACCACACTAGCCACCACCTTCACTGTCTGGACGCTTGGGATGCTACCTCATGACCAGATTAACAGCAAAATGAGTTCGAGCCCAGGTAGGCAGCTCCCAGAAGCGGGAATCACTGGGAATTCATCAGATGGAGACAGGGGGCGGGGCCCTTCCCCCTCCATTTTGTTGAGCCTGGTGGCCCCGCCAGGAGCTGCCCTGGGGCAGCCAGCCATAGCATCCAGAGTCTAGCTGTGGAAGCTGGAACTCGGCTCTCCCCAGGCTCAGCTGACCATGGGGCTCCCAGGAGGACAGATGGGTTTTGGGAGTGGGCCCATCACCTCTGGGGCCCAGAAGCAGCCAGATGAGAGTTGCCCACCATACTAGCCGCCACCTTCACTGTCCACATGCTGACCATGTGGCCCCTAAGTCGTGCCGCGTGGTCCATCAAACTAGTGAAAACAGTTATGTCTTTTAATGTACTGCATTCTGCGATGTGTGGGGAAGTTAGGCAGGAGGGAGAGATGGAGAGAGAGAGAAAAGACATACAGAACCCACTGGGTAGTTGGGGTGTGAGGGGAGGAGTGGGTGGGGACATTAGTGATGGGAGATGGGTTTGGGTGGAGGGATGGGTATTGGAACACTGTAGAACCAAAACTCTACATGAGCATCTTGCAATTGTATGTCTGAAAGTGGTGTAATAAAATTTGGGGGAAAATAGATAAATTTTAAAAATGTAAAAAAAAAATTAAAAAAAAAACTCTTTGCCAAAAATATTCATATCTAAAGTGGTTGTATCCAATATATTTTTTCAGTTTTTACTTCTTGGAGAAACTCCTAAAATCATGCTATTTACTTGCATGATTAGTTGACTTTTACTCCTGATTTTACATGCATTTTCACTAATGCCATATTTTTCCATCTTTCTATGGTGTGTATCTTTCTATTTCTCATCTCTTTCCTGTGGTTTAGCAGAGCCATCCTATAGAAACCACCTGAAAATTATGATAGAGCCACATTTTTGGACGTAATATTTTGTGTCTGTCTTCATGTCTGATTTTTTATTTTTATATTAGACTAATTGATAGCGGTAAAGCATACAACTCTAAATACAATTAAAGATAAGTTAGGCTGATGTGATAGTTTAGAGGGTAGGGTGCTTGCCTTTCTCATGGTGAAAGCTGAATTTTATCTACAGCACCCAGTATTGTCTCCTAAGTTCTTCCCAGATTATCTTTGAGCATAGAGAGAGGAGTAAACCCTGAGCACTTGGATATGGCCCCTAAACCATTAGCAACAATAGGAAAGGAGATAAATCAGAATTGAAAAGCCATATTTAAATATTCTAGCATTGTTGAAAACAGTTTCTATTACAGATCTGTTTCATTTTGCTTTTGGTTCTTTAGCTCCTCTTTTTATCCTTACTCTGAATTTTGTTTCTTTGAGTTTTCATGATGAGGTCTTTTAGGATCAATGGCTCAGCTTTTATGATCTGGAAATGAATGAAAATTATGAGATTTGAAATTTAAAAAATTAAAATTAAGTAAATCTTAATTAAAAATTATTTGGTTTTTGGGGGTCCCTCAGAATGATGCTCAGGGCTTACTCCTAGCTCTGCTTTTAGGGACCACCTTGGTTGGCTCAGGCTGCCATTGAGGAATCAGCAGGGGACAGAAACCAGGTAGGCCTAGTACCTGGCAAGCTCCCTAACTCTGTACTATCTCTCCAGTCTTTCATATCTTAATTCTTATATTGTTGATATTCTTTTTTTTTTTTTTTTTTAAGTATTTTATTATACCACAGTGAGATATACAATTACAAAGATATACAATTACAAAGTTCATATTTGGATTTTGGTCATACAGTGTTCCAGGACCCATCCCATCCCTACACCAGTGCCCATCTCCAACCACCAATGTCCCCTGTTCCCTCCCCCTCCCACAGCCCGCCTCCATGGCAGGTTATTTATTTCTTTCCCTTTTTCTCTATCTCTTTCTCTTTTCCTTCCATTCCAGATTGTGGATTACAGAACATACATTTAACGGTTGTCATGTGTATCTTTTATATTGTTGATATTCTTTCTCCTTTTTTCCCACTAGCCTTCATCTGGAATATCTAATACTTAGATATTAGAAATATGGAATAATTTTCTTAAATTACTATTAATCATATATATCTGGATTATACTCCTATTTTGTAGTTTTATACTATCTGGGATAAGTTATCCTTTAAGTCCTATATTGAGTTTTTTTGTTTCTAGTATGCTTTTATTTTTTACACCACATATTTACATTTTTCTACTTTTATATCCATCCTTTATATTATGATATTGATTTTGTAATCGGAATGTTTCACTTGATCACTGACATCCTGTTATTTGTCATTTTGCCCTAGCAGGCACCAGTAATATTTCCATTTGACCCTATCATGTGCCAGTGTAGCCCAATGATATCTGGTTGCTTCAGGAATACAAAGAGCCTCAAAACGCTTCGTTCAGGGTCTTGAAAAGAAGTCTGACCACCTTGTAGGTGGGCGGCCACGCTATCTTTTGACCTCCAATGGGATCCAGTCAGCAATGGCTCTAGTACAGCGGTCGTCTCCAAATCGCATTACATGTCCAGACCATCTGATTTTCGATGCCTTGGCAAACGAGACAGCGCCCCCTGACTCTGCAACAGGGACGGGAGGTCGGAGCTCCGGATTCCTTCTTTCACTTGAGTGAGGCGTGATATTCCAAGCAGAGCTCTTTTGATTCCTCTTTTGGGAGACCCGAATAACATTCTCATCCTGCTTTCATAGGCCCAGGTCTCTGAGGCATATGTTAATGCAGGGAGAATGGTGGAGTTGAAGAGATGTGCCAGGAGCCAGAGGTTCTTTGTCTTTTTTTAGCTATTTCTTCGATGCTTTTTGAAGGCATTCCATGCTGCTCTCTTCCTCCTGTGCAGCCCAGGTTTTGGGTTGTTCATCATGTTGACTTCTCGACCTAGGTACACATTACTGCTGCATTCAGAGATGTTTGTTCCATTGAGAGTGAATGGGGTGTCTGGAACTAGTTCATTTTTTCATGAACACAGTTTTGTTGAGATTCATCTGTAGACCTATCTTTCCACATTCTCGGTCTAAGTCAGCCAGCATTTGTGCCACTTGGCTAATGTTTGGTGCTATTAGAACAATCCGTCAGCGAAGCGGGAGGTGGTGTTTAATCGGAATTTTTAAATCAAAATATATGAAAATTGTATCTTTTGAATCGCTCCAGCTCTTAAGTTACTATCAAAGTTTTCATTGAAATATGCTTTGCATATTTTTTCTCAAAATTACTCTTCTTGTTTATGTGTTGTGCTTTCCATGTTTGAAGTAAGGAGGTTTTCATCAGATATTTAGTAATCTTTAATTGACCATTGACATTTAATAGAGGGAGACTAAGAATGAACGGTATTTCTGAGTTCTGGAATTGCTGATTTCAGTAGAGATCAGAGATCTGGCTATAACACACCTTAGAAGAACAACCCTTCCTGTCATTATTTTTAGAAAGTGTCCAAATTCACATTCTCATGCTAAGCACATAGTTGGCAGCAGTTTGGCTAACAACATTCTTAAATTTAAGTTGGAGAAATAAACTGAAGGTTTTAATATCTAATATGGTTTTGTTAGGCTTTTTTACTTTGCTTTTAGCGCACTTTACTTTTATTAATATTATAGATTAGCTTTTAGGCCACCCCTGGCTGTAATATGGGCTTATTCCTGACTTTGTGCTCATGGATTTCTCCTGACATTGTTTGGGTATCTGTGGTGGGCTGGAACCCAGGTTGGTAGCGACAAAGCAAGTGCTTACCTCTTTTCAGTCCCTTTAATACATTTTTATGCCTCCATCAATTCTTACAACTCTCTATTTATTGTATCTCCCAGAATAGAGATTTTCTGTTTACTTCTTCAGGAACAATTGACCTCTACCATTCTGCTCTTGAGAGAGAAGAAATAGGATTTTAAAGGAAAAGAATGGGGATTAACTCTAAACAGTTTATAGCACATTAACTAAATTAACTATCCTCATCCCCACTCCCTTTGTAAAGTCCTATTCCTACAAATCTTAATTCTTCTCAATTCTTAATTCTCCTCAATTCTTACCTTCTTTTACTGCTGCTTTAGATTTGACCTTTATTCTTTTGGTTTGCTTATGTATTTTTTATCTGTCTCCCAAAATGTGTAGCATGTTTTGGCCTCTTGTATTTCATTTATAGATATTCGAAGTAAAATAAAATATACTGTAATGTTCATTCTTTCATTTTGTACTCAGTATACCCCTACTGATTGCTTTATTTCAACTCTACGAACAAAATCATGATAAAAACTAAAGAAATGGACTAGTCTTTATTTAAAATTGTTCAATTACTTTCCAATTATTTTAAAATAAGAAAAGCAGTCTCACAAGATAATTATACCCAGCTCTTGTTTTCTTAACTGAGTAGGAACTATACTGTAAATAAATATGTATCTGAAATTCAAATTTAACAGGAAGTCATGTTTTCTCTGCATCCTTATATATTCCTTTCTTTAAGTCATTGAACAACCTGGGTGTTTTCCAGTATCTTTATTCTTGCTGATTGATCTGCCATAAATGCTTTTGTCCTCTGACTTCTAGTCCTCTTTTGTCTGTCCAAAATAAATTTCTAGATTCACTTTACATAATAAATTGTTAGAGAATCCTCCTCTAACCTCACAAACCACATCTTCTTCTCTACATACATTAACCAAAACTCTACTTCAGAGTACTAATTGCAACTGTAACTAAGGCACTTTAAATAATTATTTGTATAATCACCTGTTATGCTAGATTACAAGCAATTTAATAGCAGTCCACGATTGTCTTATGTTCAGTTCCTTTGAAGTATCTGGCTTTCATTCTTACTTATTAAAAAATAGTACTTAAGTGTATAGTACTTACATTTTAATTAATAAGTGAATCTAAGAAAATAAGAAATTTCAGGTAAACATTAATAAAACATTCAACATAGGACATCTGACCTATAACTTTTAAGAAGAATTTAAGCTATAAGATCATTTCTAATGATTGCATGTCTTATTATGCTTGATCTGTTAATCTAATTCAAATATAGAAATATATGCCAGATGATTCCATTTTCAAATAAAATTATATTTTATGATTTAATTTTATGAAGTTTTATGACTTTAGGATTTATTAATAACCCTAATGCTAACATAAAAGTATTAAAAACAAATATATATATACATGCCTGGCCATGCTAAAGAATATGAAGAAATGTAAAGCTGAATAAGAGAAATGGAAAACAAAGAGGTTGCTAGTTTAGATGAGGCAACTCAGGAAAATCTCTACATAAAGTTCAATGTGAGCAGAGATCAGAAGAAAATTTGAGAAGCCACAAAGCTACTTTGTTTTTTTACACAAACACATACACATCACATATTAAGATCAATAGTAAATTTGAGCAGCAGTACATTCATAAAATGATAAAAAATGCAATTATAGTAAATACTTTTAATAATCTGTAATGCATTTTTATTGTCATCGATTTACTTATTGCCATTATTACAGTTAACACTTTTAATTTCTTTTTATTTATCTCTACCTATTAGGTTGTGATCTCAAGCGTATTAGGAATAAAATAGAATCTCATTTGGGCCATATGTATCTATCTATCTATCTATCATCTATCTGTCTGTCGTTGTCTGTCTGTCTGTCTTCTGTCTGTCTGTCTCTCTGTCTATTTATCTAGCTGTCTATCTGTCTATCTGTGTGTCTAGACAGACAGACAGATAGACAGTCTGCTATATGTCTACCTGTCTGTCTGGCTATATGTCTACCTGTCTGTCTATCTATCTATCTATCTATCTATCTATCTATCTATCTATCTATCTATCTATCTATCTATCTATCTATCTATCTATCTATCTATCTATCTATCTATCTATCTATAATCTGTCTATCTATCTTCTATCTCTCATCATCTATCATCTATCTCTCTCTCTATCTATCTCTCTATCTAATCTATCTTGTTTTTCCATAGTTATGGAAAGAGAAGCTTTGAAAACTGTTAGAGTAGACATATAACCAAAATATTTGCCAGTTATTTTCATGTCTTCATTTATACATAATTGGAATACTTTAATTTATTATTCCTATCATACAGCGACCCTAAAGAGGATTGCTGGTAAAAAAAATTTTCAAAGAACTATTCCCTTAGAGATTTGTAAACAAAATGATTCAAAACTAAAGAATATCATGCTACTCATCCTTGGATTATCTGCAAAGTTTCCGTGGTTCAACATCTATTTCTATTTGTTTATATAAGGTTATTTAATTTCTTGTTCATTTATACTATAACTCTAAACGGATGAATAGATAGCCTTTAAATAGATAGTCTTTTCCTATTGCTGATTTGTATGCCTGAACCTGTGATAAAGAACTCATATTCTTTCTAAGGGACAAAGTTGTTTCAAGTTCTGTAATTATCTCAGCCACCTTCCCAACACCCACCACCACCACCCCTCATTATGATTACTTTTAATAGTCATTAAAGTACTGTTCACGGGATCGTGCTTGATCACTAGTTGACCATGCTAATGTGTTGCAGAACACCTAAAAGCCTAAAAGCCTCTGCATTTGCCCTGGATTGCCTCCTGAAAATCACTTCATAGATAAGGAGGTTAAATGTGGCAGTTTATCTGACCATGTATTCTGTACTGGCTGGTATAAATATTCTCTCATGCTACCACAATCATAGTGAGACTAGCTAGATCTTACCAGCATATTTGCCTGGCCACATTGGATCTCTAAGTAATTAGACCAGAGAGAAATGCTGTTTGCTTCCAAGCAAGCAAGCATGGCTCCCTGGTAACTCAAAGGCAACTAAAATACAAAACTACCGTGAAGTAGATGAGACTCTTGTGAAGGCTTGGAGAAATATTTAACTGGCATTAGTATTAGTCTTTGGTATAGAGACATGCCATCTCATAAACCCCCTTCTCTACCCTATAAAGGCATTTCCAGGCAGATCTTGGCTCAAAACATTAGCATATAATAGGGCCTAGGTGAGGTGCTGGGAGAAATTACCTGAGGGCATTTGACCCTTCCTGCTTCCCATAATAGTGGGAGGTCTGAGTTGCAGGGGGTATAAAACCAGCCTGCTTCCTCTCTCTCCCCTCTGTCTTTAGGCTCTCTTTTTTTGGGCTCACACTCTTCCTGGGAGTATTGTCTTTGTCTCCTCTCTACAGGGTCTTTACACGTGGTGGCCGCCATCTTGGCCTACACGTGGCTGGGGTTCTAGCCGGGAATCCTAAGCACAGGGTTTTTCCTATTGCTGATTTGTATGCCTGAACCTGTGATAAGTAAAGCCTTTTAAAACTTTATCAGATTCCTGAGTTTTCATCCATTCCCGCTGGCTTCAGAGGTAGAAGGGAACTCGCTTCCCAGCACTGTCGGGGACCCAGGTGACAGTCCCCGACACTAATGGATATCCCAAATTTCTTAGATCAGCCTTTCTCATCTTCGACTGCATGCTGGAATCATCTGGGAAAGGTTTTTAAACCCAATAAAGCCTGAGAGATTCTGATTTAATAGGTTTGGCATGGGGCCTGAGCATTGGGTTTTTAAAAAATTCTCCAGGTGATTCTAATGAACAACCAATATTGAGAATTCTGAGTTCTAAATATGTGTTGAAGAATTTCAACTTTTTGGATCACTGACAATTATCCATTTCTTTGTCTCACTTCTGGTGTACTCTGGTATAAAAAAAAAAGGATATAGGCCATTCATCTGTGACTGAAATAAAAGGCTACTATTTTAAAGTATTATTTCGTTTACCTTTTAGTTTTAGGGCTACATGTGCTGTGCTTAAAGATTGCAGCTAGCTCTGTGCTCAGGGGTTACTATTGACAGGCTCGAGGGACCATATAGGGTGCCAGAGATCAATGGAATTCTGATCCTGGTCCAGGATGTGCAAGGTAAGCAACTTAACCACTGTACTATCTCTCCAGCCTCAGGATACTACTTTGTTTAAAGTTACTATTTAAAAAGAAAAAAAACTCAGTCTTTTTTATGTTTAGGAATTAAATAATTCCTCAGTTAAAAAATGACTTCCTTTTTTTTAAAAAAAGGATATTTTTCCCATGTTGAAACACAGTACACATGGCAGGGTTTGAATGAGAATGAAAGAGAAACATAATTGATTTATTTGTATAACAAAGTCAATGTTTACTCTAGTTGATGATAGAGATTATTTTAGCATAAAGTAACTTTAGCTTCTAACAGGTATATTCCATAAACCCAGAGGCAGAAATTTTTATGCTGCCAGGGGGTAAGGTAGAATTGTGATGATTGTTTGGGGTATTGCTATTTTTTAATCTAGTTAAAAAAGAGTATTATGAGGGAAAGAGGGGGATTGAGTGATCAGGATAGATAACATAGAAAAAGAATAGCAGAAAAGATTTTGAAAGAGGGTTTTTCCATCAGTAAGTTTAGTGCCCTCCCCACCAAAATTGCTATTATAATAATAATAATCTACAGTACTTGATTATTAAGTTTAGAAGGAGAAAGTTTCCTGTTCTGTTAACTCCAACCCTCCCCAAATCCCTAATTTAGTTTCATTATTTAGTTAGGAATGGAGTTTCTTCCTCCACTTTAGGAAATAAATTCTACATTTGTAATTTGAGGTAAAGCCAACCGGAAAGGCTAGAGAAATACTTGGAGGTGGTGGAAAGATGGCTGGAATGATCAGAGAGAAGTCAGCCAAAACCAGGAATTTGGCACGAGGCAACAAATAACCACAAGAACATTTAAGTACAATCTTCAGGAATTCTCAGAAATATTTGGGAGGAATATAAATTTCCTGGAGTCTAAAGTGATTGGATTTAAGTTTCATTTGGAAATTGAATGGAAGATTGAAGCTATGAAAAATCAGGGAGTATAAATCATATATTTATAGAGGGGAAAGAATTGATCATATCAGAATTATTATTTATTCATTTTAATAGTTTAATCAGTTTCTTGTTTTTTATTATTTTTGGTTTGCTATCTTTAATTTTTTTTTGTTCTGTTTTACAACTCTATTTAATCTCTATGATTTAAAACATTTCAGCACCAATCTCACCACCTTCATCAATGTCTCAAGTTTGTCTAAAGTGAATCATTAGTGATTTCAACTTTCAATAAGGAATAAACTTTATTTATTGTCCTGAGACCACCCCCCAGCTGTGCTCAGAGCTTAATATAGGCTATGAGCCCAGGGATCACTCCTGGTGCGATCCAGGCAACATATGTGTCGCCAGGGATTGAACCATGATTGGCTTTGTGCAAGGCAAACACTTTATCTCTGTACTAGCACTCTGGACTAATGTATTAGAGTATTTATTTTACTGTTTTTAAAGACTCACCAGGAAATATACAGTTACAACGTGGTTCAGAAGGACTTAGATTTTAAAATGTGCTGATAATCTAAGGGATAGCCCTTGGAAAGATCCCCAATTTTGTGCTATAGAATAAACTTTAAGCAACGTAAGAAGTCCTGTACACATTAAACTATATCTAAGGTTATAGTTATTCCTTGTCTTTGTGACATAGAAGTCTTTTCAAAATAGGAAACTAGACTACAAACTATCCTAACATTAAGACAAGTACAGGATTCTCATAGTTTCTCAGTCTGTAAGCAAAGGATGGTTTATTGAATTGCTAGCAATTTGTATTTATGTGATATTTTTCTTTAAAGAATCTTAAAATAAAATATGATTAATTTATTATTATCACTGTCTTCCTGTTCATCGTCGATTTGCTCTAGCAGGCACCAGTAACATCTCCATATGACCTGTCTTATGCTAGTAGAGCCCAAGGGCACCTGCTTGCTCCAGGAACATAAAGAGCCTCAAACCATTCCATCAGGTCATGGGAATGAGGTCTATAATTGTTACTGGTATCTGGCATATTAAATACAACACGGGTAGCTTGCCAGGCTCTGCCTTGTGGGTAGCATACTCTTGTAGTCATCTCAACATCCAGCATTTATGATGAACCGCACCACCGCAAAGAGGCCACTCGAGCTGGGCTGTGATAGGCTGGTCTGCTGGGTGGAGTTCTGATGAGGGGGAAGTCCAGATAGTTAATTATTTCTTATTAACAATTAGTTTTATTATCTTTCACCAATACTCATAATATATTCTCAGTATACTTTTTCTTAGAGAAATACAGTTAGGGCGGGGGAGATAATCCAGACAGTAAAGCACATGCCTTTCAACCTCAGATGTGAGCTCAACCCTGACACCACACATGGTTCTCAAGACGCTCAGAAGTGATTCCTGACTTCAGTGCCAGGAGTAAGCTCTGAGAAGAGCCTCAAGGGCACCTTTCAAATCCATACACAAAAAGAAATACTTTTTGTTTTAAAAACATAAAGTTTTTTTGTTTGCTTCTTTTTAAAAAAGTTTTTGTTTTTAAAATGTTTTTGGTTTTAAAAATAAATGAGACAGGGGCAGTAGCAGAGAGGAAAAGGCTTTTGCCTTGCACACTGACTACCTACATTTGACCCTCGGCACTCTATCTTGTATACAGAATCTCTCAGGAATAATCCCTAAAAGCTCAGAAATAAACGCTGAGCATCCCTGGGTATGACCCCAAACCCACAAGTTAATTAACAAACATAACTGTTGTTACTACAGTCGCAATAGCAGATTTCTTCTGACACCAAATGCAAAGGCCTATGTGCCGCTCATATTGTTTATGATGCTCTTGGCAATCAAGCTCTATTTTCTTATAGAGATCCTTGACAGGGATCAATCATCACCCAGTCTACTACAGAAATAAATGTTGAATTTAATTTTAGAGAAAAATGGCTTGAATTTTTAAATAATAAATGGTGAGTTTAATTTTACTCTTATAGAGAATAACCTAACAAAGCTACTCAACGGATGTGATCAGATACTCTATGTCCTAACCCTCAATCAGTTCACACGTCTTAAGCTCCTTAAATGATAGATCCTTAAAAATCTATCAGAAGTATTTATTATAAATGATTCTCTTAGCCTTCCTCAAATGGACTTGTAGACATTTATCTGAATAGCTGCATAGAGGCTGGAGGAATGACTAAGCTATGGTGAGAAAAGAAGATACTGAACCTGAGTTAACATCAACATTATTTTATGGAAGCTCTATGTCTTTCAAGATAGAATAAGGTTGTGCAGATATCATGGATATATCATTCAAGTCCATTACAGTTGGATTGGGTTGATCTGTCAATCTGGTTCATCCACATCTTTTGTTTATTTATCCACATATTTGTTACTGAACTAACATGGTTTATGATAGTGTTTTTTTTTTCTTTTTTGGGTCACGCCCGCGATGCTCAGGGGGTTTCTCCTGGCTCTGCACTCAGAAATTACTCCTGGCTGTGCTCGGGGGACCATATGGGATGCCGGGGATCGAACCCAGGCTGGCATGGGCCGACCGCGTGCAAGGCAAACGCGCCCTACCCGCTGGGCTATCGCTCTGGCCCCAATGTGTTAATGATTCAGACATGCATTGTTAATTTGCCACAGCTCCCTAAAAAGTCTCCCTTTACCATTTCCATTCTGATCTGCCTACTCCTATACCTCGCCTCCCCATAACCCCACATTCTTCCCTATCCCACCCCCAGCACTGCTTTGGTAACTTCAATTCTACCTTAAAAGCCTAAGAGTGTGTGCACACTGAACAAGGACTATTCCCTCGCTGTTTGTTAAATACCACATAAGTGTTAAAACATCTGATATTTGTCTTTCTCTTATACACTTATTTCACTTAACATGATACCCCTGTAGTTCTATAAAATTTGTAGCAGAGAGCAAGATTTTCTTACAGTTGAATACTATTTCATTGGTAAGTACACCACAATTTTTTATCCACTTATCTGTTGCTTGGCCTTTAGGTTGCTTTCAGATCTATCTCTTGTGATAAGATTACAATGAACATAGACATGTGTGTATTTTTTCCAATTAGCATTTCTGTGTTCTTGAGATACTAGAAGCTGTGGAGTCTTACACACCTTTAATATGGCATTAATCTACGTTTTCCCCATAGATGTTACATTAGGATTGTTTATATAATTTAGAGAGAAAAATTACTTTCATAGAAACCTAATTTATTTACCTCTTTAGTGCATGGAAAAAATAAAATAGAATTAAACAAAATTAGAGCAGATATGAACAGTAATTGCTATTGATGTTTCAGGGGTGATCTCTCTGCTAGAGCAAATTAATTTTCCACTCTCATTAAGTGTGCAGATTTGGATGTGGCAAATGTAATTTGTGATAGTTATGATTATTCAACATCATCTGGCAAATGCAGTGGTAAATCTTATTCTTTTTCTCAACATTTTTCTTTTTACTTTGTGCTTATGTCCAGTAATGGTCAGGCTCTTTCTCTGACTCCATGCTTAGGGATGTGCTCTTGGTGGTTCTCAGGGAATTCTACTGTACCGGAGATGGAACCTTGTCTAATTGTCCAACTGCATGCAAAGCGATGTGCTCTAGTCCATGTGCAATCTCTTAAGTCCCTAATTATATTATTTTTTTTTTGCTTTTTGAGTCACATCCGCGATGCTCAGGAGTTACTCCTGGCTTTACACTCAGGAATTACTCCTGGCAGTGCTCCTGGGACCATATGGGATGCCAAAGATCAAACCCCACTCGACTGCGTGCAAGGCAAATGCCCTACCTGCTGTGCTATCTGCTATCGCTCCGGCCCCTCTTCACTTCCTAATTTAAGTGTAATTTAAGCAGCGTTTTTTCATTTAATAGTATTTCACTGGACTGTCTTCTGGCCCTCTATAATTATGACCTGATCCTGACTGAACCAAGTAAGCATGAAGCAGCAAATATGTCGAAAAGTTAGAGACCTGAGAAAGTCATAAGATTTTAAAGATTAGCAAAACTGAAATGCCTAGATATTGCCTCTGAAGGGAAAGAAATATGACTTTATTGTGTTTCTGTGTAACTCACAAATTCTTAGAGATTTTCAGGTTTTTGCAAAGAATGTAATGCTTTGCAAACATGTAATATGCTGCTCTGCATCATTTGACAGAGTTTTATATTAAGTACAATAATGACCCTATAGATAAGCCAGTTATTTTCAACCACCAGTCCATGGAGTAAGAAAAAAGCATAAAAAGGTATTCTAGATAATATATATTTAGCAAAGGAACCTTTAAGATATGATTAAGTTAAAGAGCTTATGTTGGGAAGACTAATCTGGGTTATCCAGGAGTGTTCAATCTAATCTTGTAAACTCTTAAAAGCTAAGAATTTTCTCCATTTTTTTGTACAAGTGATTAATATAACTACAGAAAAAAAGTAAATGATGAGATATAGCCTGACTAGATTTGAAGATAATGGAACAGGCACAGAAACACGAAATACAAACCATCTCTGTCAACCTGTAAAGAAACAAAACAAGTATTCTACATGTTATACTATAACAGCCAGAATGAAAGCAGAGCTACTGATCCATGTTGGATTTCTAATTCCCAAAGCTATAAAACGGTGCATTTTTCTGGTTTAGGCTATCTAATTTGTGGTTGCTTGTTATGTGATAATATAATATTAATAAAGGACCAGAGAAAATCGGTTAATAGTTATGGTATGTATGGCTTTCTTGCTTGGATTTGGCATACTCAACAGCGCTCTAAAAATTTTAACCATTCAGATGGTTAAGATTCAATAACCATCAGTGAATTCTTAATAGGAGGCTGAAGCATCATGTAAATTCCAGAAGGTTTTTATTACACCTATGTTCTATTACACAAATAACTTGCTGATATTCTGAAAAACCTGTCCTTGAGGTTTACTAGGTTTGGGTAATGACAGGAGCCAGATCTTAAGCTATTTTATGAAGTCGCTTTTATCTAACATGTTAGATCATAGTAAAGCCTGAGGCCTGCAGTTTTTTTTTTTTTCATTTTGGGTCACACCCGCCAATGCTCAGAGGTTACTCCTGGCTCTGCACTCAGGAATTACTCCTGGCAGTGCTCAGAGGGCCATATGGGATGCCGGGGATTGAACCCGGGTCTGCCGCATGCAAGGCAAACACCCTCCCCAGTGGACTATCGCTCCGCCCAGCCCTGCAGTTTTATTTTCCACATCCGGACTTCCCTCTCTTCAGAACTCCACCCAGCCGACCAGCCCATCACAGCCCGGATCATCGACACCCACCCTGCAGCCGTTTCTTCCTCAATCCGCCCAGGTATGCTGGTCCAGAGACTCTTAGACATGGGGCAGAGCGGTTCCTTGCTCTCCTGTGCCCAGCCATTCATGAGGCAGTCGGGAGGATGGTGGGTCTAGCCTGGCCCACCACCCGGACCCAAACAAGCCAGACGACCCCCACCCACCCATGGGCCGCCATTTTCACATCCGGACTTCCCTCTCTTGAACTCCACCCAGCGACCCCCACAGCCCGGATCATCGACACCCACCCTGCAGCCGCTTTCTCAATCCGGCCCAGGTATGCTGGTCCAGAGACTCTTAGACATGGGGCAGAGCGGTTCCTTGCTCTCCCTGTGCCCAGCCATTCATGAGGCAGTCGGGAGGCATGGTGGGTTCTAGCCTTGGCCCACCACCCCCGGCAGAACCTCACAACAAGCCAGACGACCCCCCCACCCACTCCATGGGTGCCGCCATTTTCCACATCCGGACTTCCAACTCTTCAGAACTCCACCCAGCCGACCAGCCCATCACAGCCAGTTGCCCATGGCCGTAGCGGCCGCGCGGGTTCATCAATAAATGCTTTATTTGGAGGTGTTTAAAGAATATACCTCCCGCACTGCAAGCCTAGCAAGCTGCTCGTGTTGTATTTGACATGCCAAATGCCGTAACTTTATTAGGTCATTCCCATGACCTAATATAATGGTTTGAGGCTCTTTATGTTCCTGTAGCAAGCCGATGCCCTTTGCTCTACTGGCATGAGACAGGACATATGGAGATATTACTGGTGCCCGCTCTAGCAAATAGATGATTAACGGGAAGATCGTGATCGTGATTGTGATCGTTAGATGATAAAGTTGTGTGTGTGTTGCAGGACCATCTCAAGTCGAAGTTAGATAAGGCTTTCACAGTCGCTCAAAGCATAAGGTAGTCTTTCATATATTTAGTTAAAAATCACAGTTCACCCTCCCATTTGACCCAGCCATACCACTCCTGGGAATCTACTCTGGGAAACCACAAAATACGCAGCGGAAACACCATCCCTACTTTTATGTTCATAGCAGCATTATTCACAATAGCCAGAATCTGGAAGCAACCATAGTGCCCAAAATCGATGATTGGATAAATAAGCTTTGGTACATCTACACAATGGAATACTATGCAGCTATTAGGAAAAATGAAGTTATAAAATTTGCCTATAAATGGATGGACATGGAGAAGATTATGTTGAGCGAAATTAGCCAGAAGGAGAGAGACAGACACACAATGACTGCATTTATCTGCATAACATAAATATATATGTACATATTAAGATACCAATATCCAAGGTCAAGTGAAACATATATCAGGAGGTGATGTCAAAGGTGGAAATCATCACAAATGTGTGGGAGTCAGAGGCTAGGTAAGACAGAAAATGGAACAGTGTGCTAACAATTGTCGAGGGTACTAATGCCAACCTAGAACTGAGCATTAAATAGAGGCAAAAAGATACACATGACAACCCTTTAATGTATGTTTTGTAATCCATAGTCTGGAGGGAAGGAAAAGAGAAAGAGAGAGAAACGGAAAGAAATAAAGAACCTGCCATGGAGCAGGGCTGGGGGAGGGGGAGGGAACCGGGGACATTGGTGGTGGGAGATGGGCACTGGTGGTGGGATGGGTGCTGGATCACTGTATGACCAAAACCTAAATATGAACTTTTTAATTGTGTATCTTTGTAATTGTAAAAATAAAAAATTTTAAAAAAGAATCACAGTTCACCAACATTTCCTGCATAGTCATATTTCTTTCAACCTATTTTAGCAAATTCCATATGAAATTGGTTAAAAATTCTTAATCAAAATTGAGCAGTGTTCACCAAAACACACCAATAGAGGTGCTTAGTAATTATGTCAACAAGATATTCATTTCTGTGTCTAACACATGCTCTGTGTTAACACAGTATGCTACCCTCACGGCAGAGCCTGGCAATCTACCTGTGTCGTATTTGATATGCCAGATACCAGTAACAATTATAGACCTCATTCCCATGACCTGATGGAATGGTTTGAGGCTCTTTATATTCCTGGAGCAAGCAGGTGCCCTTGGGCTCTACTTGCATGAGACAGGTCATATGGAGATGTTACTGGTGCCCGCTCGAAGCAAATCGACCATGAACGGAAGACAGTGATACAGTGAACACAAGCTCTGCCCATAGCTACTGAAGGAATGGGAGATTTCAAAGAAGCAAAGTTATCAGTTATGCACAGGCTCAAAAGAAAGTATATATAAGAATTAACCAATGATGTTCTTGCTATATTTCAATCAAGGGTAAATTTCAATACGACAATACTGTACTGTGAGGCTTCCTATGGGCAGACTTAAGGATTAACTATAAATACTTAAAGACGTTTAGAATTTTGTCTTCATTAATATTTACGTGCTTATTCTAAGTATACTTTTCTTTCTACAGTGCTTCTTCCAGCCCCACAATTCATTATTTTATTCATGAATACGATTTCCCTTCCAATCTTTTTCTGTTTGAGAAGCTTTTTTTTAACAATTAAGAGTCAAAAAGATTCTTCAATTCTATCATGTACTCTATCATCTTTAAATTGTCTTTTAAAATTGCAGAAGACATCTATAAAAGACATTAATAGGATGATTTTGAAAGAACACTTTGATTTTGGAGTGATGTTTATAAAATTTACTAAAGGTTTGGAAATTATTTTGAGTTTATATTATGAATATATCACTTTCTTCCAAGGTACAAATACTTGGGCCAGGAAAGTAACAAATAGAGTTTAGTGGGGGCTGGAGCTATAGTACAGCGGGAAGGGCTTTTGCCTTCCATTTGCTTGAACCGAAGTTCAATCCATGGCACCCATATGGTCCTCTGAGCACCACCAGGAGTAATTCCTGAGTGTTGAGACAGGAATAATCCCTGAGAATCACTGGGGGTGACCCAAAAAAGCAATAAAAAATAATTTAGTGAGGGTAGTCTCTATCATAATTCCTCTAATACAACAAATAAGTTTTCTACAGAATGTTGGATGAAAATATTTTAGCATACCTAATTACAAAGAAAGGAATTGTTGCCATTATTAAAAATATATATTTTAATTAAAGAATGTTACTTGCAAGCAATCGATGAATATGGTTTCAAGTGATCACTTGATCACTTGATCACTAGATCACTTGAATCCCATTATTCATCGATTTGCTCGAGCAGGCGCAAGTAACATTTCCATTGGACCCTGCATGTGCCAATGTAGCACAATGGCATCTGGTTGATTCAGGAATATGAAGAGCCCTCAAACCGTTCCTTCAGGGTCTTCACAAGGAAGGCTGACCATCTTGTAGGTTTTCAGCCATGTGATCTTTTGACATCCCGTGGGATCCAGTTGGTAACAGCTCTAGTCCAGCAGTTGTCTCCAAATCGCATTACATGTCCAGCCTATCTGATTTTCGATGCCTTGGCAAACCAGACAGCATCCCTAATTCTGGAATAGCGACGAAGATCAGAACTCCGGATTCCTTCTCTCACTTGAGTGTGGAGTGATATTCCAAGCATAGCTCTTTCGATGCCTCTCTGGGAGACCCGAATAGCATTCTCATCCTGCTTTCGTAGGGCCCAGGTCTCTGAGGTGTATGTTAATGCAGGGAGAACAGTGGAGTCAAAGAGATGTGCCCGGAGCCGGAGGTTCTTTGTCCTTTTTAACTATTTCTTTGATGCTTTTGAAGGCATTCCATGCTGCTCTCTTCCTCCTGCGCAGCTCAGGTTTTAGGTTGTTCATCATGTTGATTTATTGACCTAGGTACACATAACTGCTGCATTCAGAGATGTTTGTTCCATTGAGAGTGAATGGGGCCTCTGGAACTAGTTCATTCTTCATAAACATGGTTTTCTTTTAGATTCAGCTGTAGACCTATCTTTCCACAGTCTCAGTCAAAGTTAGCCAGCACATGTGCCACTTGGCTAATGTTTAGTGTTAATAGAACGATGTTATCAGTGAAGCTGAGGTGGTGTAGTTGCCGACCATCTATCTTTACTCCCATTCCTTCCCATTCTAATTGTTGCATGATGTTCTCGAGGGTGGCGCTGAACAGTTTTGGTGAAATGGTATCACCCTGTTGAACCCCTCTTTGACATCAGTGATCACTTCTTTGTAGAATGGTGAGATCCTGGTGGTGAATCCGTGATACAGCTCACGAAGGATCTTGATGTATTGGGTTTGAATACCCTGTTTGGCTAGGGCTTCGATGACTGCTTCAGTCTCCACAGAATCAAAGGCTTTCTGTAAATCAATGAACATGAGACAGAGCGGCATCTTGTACTCCCTACAAACCTCAATGAGCTTGGTTACCGTGTGGATATGGTCGATTGTGCTGAATCCTTTCCGGAAGCCTGCTTGCTCGCATGGTTGTCCTTCATCTAGAGTTCTGCTAATCCTGTTCAGGATGACTCTGTAAACAGCTTGTAGATGACAGACAACAGGCAGATGGAGCGATAGTTGCCGATGTTGTGAATGTCTCCCTTCTTGAACAGTAGAACTGTCCTGCTGGTTTTCCATTGGGAGGGCACCTTGCATTCGGACAGGTAGCATGTGAAGAGCCGAGCTAGTGTATTGATGAGTACCGACGGCAGATTCTTCAGGTGTTTGGGTCTGACTTTGTCTGGGCCTGGTGCTCTTCCCTTCTTTACCGACGAGATGGCATGTCGGATTTCAGAAGGGAGAACGTTGGGAATGACATATCCATCCTGTGGAATTTGGTATGTGGACAGGTGGATGTAGCTATCAAAGAGATTTGAGTAGAAGTCCTGGATAATCTTCTCCATTGCCTTTCTGGAAGATGTGATAGATCCATCAGGCGTAGGAGGGCAGTCATCTTGTCTTTTTTTTTTTTGCTTTTTGGGTCACACCGCGCCAATGCACAGGGGTTACCTGGCTCTGCACTCAGGAATTACTCCTGGCAGTGCTTGGGGGACCATATGGGATGCCGGGTATCGAACCCGGCCGGGCACAGGCCAGCCGCTGTAAGGCAAACGCCCTACCCACTGGGCTATTGCTCCGCCCCCTCATCTTGGTCTTATAGTTGGCGAAGGACAGGCGGGCGGTGCAAATGCTTTTCCCGGCTTCTACTGCATCTTCCAGTATTTCTGCTCTTCTGTCTTTGAGGTCTTCTTTTATCGCTTCTCTGCACCATTTAGCAAGCTTGGACATTAGCATTTGGTCTCCTGAGGCTCGCGCCTTGCCACGTTGGTAAATGAGCTCAAGAGTTTCTGAAGACAAGCATCCTTTTGTGTCTTTCTCTCTCTCGGCATTCTTCGCACAATCATGGAGGTGTTGAAACAGTCGGTTGTATTCTTCATCGATGTCGCCAATGATGGTATCTTCCCATGTTGCTGCAATGGTGCCAAAGAGTTCCCAGTTGGTAGTCGTTCTCGGCATTCTCTTCTTAAACTTTGCAGCCTTTTCTCACCGCTATGGGAAGTAGAATATTGCATGAAGGAGACGGTGGTCCGATCCTGTTTGGAATTTGGGGACGACAGCTACATCGGTCAGACAAAACCGCCGATTGAAGATGATGTGGTCAATTTCATTGTGGAACTGTCCACCAGGTGATTCCCATGTCCAATGTTTCGCTTCAGCCTTCTGGAACAGTGAGTTCCCATGAATGGTCTTGGTGGACATGATGAACTCAGATAGTCTCTCACCCTGTTTGTTCCATTCTAGCCATGGGTCCTGATGTGGAGTTCTTCAGCAGATCTTCTTGGTCCTATCTTGGCATTAAAATCACGAACTATGATCTTGTAGAAGGTGTGATCTTTTTTTATAGAATTCCTCCAATTCCATGTAGAATTTCTCAATTTCATCTTCTTTATATGTGGATGTTGGTGCGTAGACAATGAAGATAGAAATTGCTGGCAGTGGGCCACATATCTTCAAGTGTAATTGTCCTATTCGGTTTGTTAGGCATTCAAATGAATCAATGTTGACGGCCATGTTCGTGTGGACAAGGACACCAATGCCACCGACGCCTCTTTTCATCACATGTTCCAAGGAACAATTCTTCTCTGGTGTCAAATACAGCATGATGCGACTGGCGCCTCCTCGTCTCAGTCAGACCAATGATGTCGCACTTGATCTTCTGCGCTTGCACCATCAGATCCTCAATATATGCTTCCGATGCCATCGTACGTGCATTGAAAGTACAGACAGTCATTTTAGTCCTTCTTCGTTTTGGCAGCCTAGGATGGCTGTGAAATTTTATCAGGCACTGCTTGTTTGCCTTTCTTACTGCTGCCGCATTAAGGGCTCTTTCGGGTTCAGGAAAATAAACATTTTTGTTACTGGATTTGGCATATCGAACACGCATCGGACAGCTTGCCAGGCTCTGCCATGCGGGCACTATGTTCTCATTACTTTGTGGGACTCTCTCAGAGTGGTGGGTAGAATATTCCAGGCAATTTGGAGGTAAACAACCAGGAAAGCTGGTTTCTGCTCTGCTAAGTGTACCTGTGTCTTAGGCTCAAGCATTCCTGGGTTTGAAATACTCTCTTCTGAAGGGCGGGTCTCTGCAGGGTGGGTCCTTGTGTGCTGGGTTTCTGACAAGCTGGGCTGGAGACTGGAATAATCTGCGGGCTGGAGACTGGATTAATCTGCTGGGTGGAGATCTTTCAGCTGCGAAGTGTGGATTGTGAAGATCACTGCCAGCAAGCTGTGGGGGTTTCTCTGGGCTCCTCTGAGGCTCCATCTGGATGGTGGACTGGGGTCGGAAGTTGCTCTCATGGTCCATGGAATGCAGGGGGTTCAACGGGAAAGCTGGTTTCTGCTCTGCCAGGTGTACCTGTGTCAATTAAAAAAAAATTAATCAATTAAGAAAAAAAACTGCAAGTTTTCTTGTTATTAATTTACTGTTTCATTTCCTTCTTGTTCATGTCACTAGCTATGTCATAATACTAATCACTTGATCACTTGATATCCCGTTATTCATCAATTTGCTTGAGCGGGTGCCAGTAATGTTTCCATTTGACCCTATCAAGTGCCAGTGTAGCCCAATGGCATCTGTCTGTTTCGGGGATATTGAGAGCTTCGAATTGTTTGTTTAGGGTCCTGATAAGGAAGTCTGACCATCTTGCAGGTGGGGGGGCCACACGATCTTTTGGCATGCTGTGGGATCCAATTGGTAATGGCTCTAGTCCAACAGTCATCTCCATATCGCATTATATGACCAGCCCATCTGATTTTTTGATGTTCTGGCAGTTGAGACAGTACTACTAATTTGCATAATAGTTCTAGTGATTCATAAATGCTAAATTTTTTCTTTCAATTATTACATATGTTAAGAAAATGCACCCAAGTGTTCTTACTAGCATCAAATTTTATTTATTTATTTATTTATTTGCTTATTTGGTTATTTATTTATTTGTTGCTGCAGAATAAAATTGGGCCTCAATTATTCAAGGCAAGTATTCTACTCTAACCTACATCCTCAGGCCCAAGTCAAAGTTTAACCTCAATTCATAAAGCAGAAGCCAGAGAGCCAGTGACCAATACCTATGAAAGAGAGTAGTAGGTCATGCCTGTTTATGCAAACATTCCAAATTGTGCCTTACACCCAAGCAGTCATACTCCTTATCCCATTATATCTTAACATCAAATGCAACTGAGATGTCAAATCAATAGCTCCTGGCCTTCAAGTTATAAATATGGTTGACTTCGACCCCCATCCACACTGTCGAAGTTAGATTTTATCCATAAGAAGTGACTATGCTCTCAGGATGCTTTCGCTCTCCATCTCCAAAGTCCTCCTATGTATGTTTTCTCCACTTTTCCACTCTGTCCAAACAAAAACTTAATCACTTAATAAATTTCCACTATAAAATAAAATCTCCAAAAAATATTTAAATGTATATGTATCATATTAAGATGTTAGAAAAGGTCATCACTGTATCACTGTCTTCCCATATTGGGCACCAGTAGCATCTCAATAATTTCTGTCAAATGCAAGATAGCCCAAGGGCATCTGCCTGCCCCAGGAACATAAAGAGCCTCAAACCATTCCTTCAAGTCATGGGAATGAGGACTATAATTGTTACTGGTATTTGGCATATCAAATATGACATGGGTAGCTTGCCAGGCTCTGTTGTGCGGGTCATATCACAGCAGAAACAATTGAATAACATTATGACCATTAATAATATCACTTTAGTCTTTCAATTCATACAGCACTGACTACTCTGGTCAATTTCAACTTAGAGACCAGAAGACAGAAGATAGACCCAAATGATTAAATTTTCTTAAATTATACAGATAAACACTCTCTTACATAGCCAAATAAATATAATCTTAAAGTTCAACTTAATAACCAAGTTTTTAATCTTCACTCTAACAGAAACATCTCTCTGTTAACATATAACTTGAATTGTATTTGATAAGTTTATCAAATGATGTATTGATTACAGTGAAAATTTTTCACACAACTAAACAATTGTAAGATGTTGGAATGATTTTCATGTTTACAATGCTTGATATAAGGCCACATTGACCACAGTAGTAAATTAAATGCTACATTAGGGAAAAAATAATGCTTTAGCACAAGTATTTTTTTTTAAATTCATATGGTATCCACCACATTAGCCATTTCCCTACTTATTTATGTACTCTCGGTATAAATTATTTCATCTATTTCACTACTCCTTTGTTCTTCACACACATATACAAAATATAACCTTATATAGTCAATTCATTTTAAATGTTGGCATCTAATCAAGAGTGCAGCTTAACTGCTCAGTAACTCATTGAACCTGTGTTTCTACACCTGTAAAATAAAGCACTTGAACTTAATTATCCAGGTGTCATGTGAACACTTAGGGGACCATATTTTGCTATCTTTCTCTCCCATTCTATCTTCAATAACAACTTTAGCATTAAAGAATACTTTAAAATTTATTTAAAGCATTTGTCTTATATACTAGAATTAGTTTTTGTATATATGTGCCTGTTAGCTATATACTTGAGAGCTAGCCAAAATTTATCTTTATGTCCCCAATGTATGTTTATTGGAAAATACTGGTTGAGTAACAAATGAATAAATACATGTGATTTAACTATAATCTAGACCACATTTTATGGAATGAGTCATGTTTATTACTAGACAAATATGAAAGCCTACATTAATATTTAGTACAGTTAAACATTTTTCTTGAGTTGAATATATATGCATATATATTTACAAATACACACACACACACACACACACACATATATATATATATATATATATATATATATATACAAATAAATCATCTTTAAAACTCTATACACTATGAAAGAGTATGCCCATTTGGGACCAGGGAGTACATTATTTTTTTGTTGTTTATATGGTGACTGGTTTATTTTCTTATTTATTCTTAAATATCAGTAATAAATTGGATTTTGCGTTGTTAGAGAGATAGTACTGGGGCAAAGGTGCTTGCCTGCCTTTCAAGTTGTCAACCTGGACCTTGGTTGATCTTGGACACATTCCCTGTTTCCACCTTTGCCAAGTCCTCAAGCAAGCCTGTGGGTTACCAACAGTGCTGGGTGTGACCCAAACACCCTTCACTGAGAAGAAAAAAACGGGGGGGTGTATTTTGGTCATGTAACACATGCATTAGCTTTATATCTATGTTAATCCCTTATGCATTTTCATGTGTTTAAGGCATTTTTGTATACATAAAGTAGAATATCTTAAATGTATTTTTGAGTAAAGATAGGAGAATATACTTTTGATACTTTTGAATGTCTTAACAAGACTTCTTCCAGTGAAGTATGAAACAAGCCCACATAACTTTGATTTTCTTTTATTTTCATATATTCATGTGTTCCCAAATTCTTGGTAGGTGAAATGATAAATATTTATGATATCTACATAAAAAATTTCAATTAAGATCATAATTGTGCTTTTTGCTTTTTTTTTTTTTTTTTTTACTCTTTTGGGTCATACCTGGCAAGTAACCTGTTCAGGAATTGCTCCTGGCTCTGAGATCAGGAATTATGCTAGAGGAACTCAGGGGACTATATGGGATGCCAGGAATGAAACCCTGGTTTGCTGCATGCAAGGCAAATGCCCTACCAGCTGTACTATGGCTTCAGCCCCTGCTTTTGTTTTTCTGTTCTGTTATCCAAACAGCTCATGAGCTTAAGTTATGTATGTACATAGCATAGCATAGTCTTTTCCCTCAGTCTGCTCCACTAACTTTCCAAAGATAGGTCAAATGAGTATTATATACATATACATTCAAACTCAAGGGCCAGTCATAGTCCATTTACACAAACTAAGCTAATTAAATTAAAATGAAACCAAAAAGAGTGCTAATCTTGTCAGATATTTGAGCTGTTTTGTAGCAAAATATTTAACATGAAAATGTTATTAGAAATTAGTCTTGCTCCTTTACTCTTCCTGTTTTCTTCAGTTAGAAGAGATATCTTATACATAATGTTATTTCATGAAGCTAACAGGAAGAAGCAAGGAAATAATTTTACCAGCCACAATGATTCATAGAGATACTTAATAGCCTGCCTATTTACCTAGAAGATGTCATTTAATGAAGTGATTCTAACTAAAGCTCTAATGGATAAAAATGCTTAATTCTTTTTTAATATTTCCCTATGTCTGGGAATGTAATTTAAAATAAATTTGAATGTTGATTGCTAAATTATATCTTTTCTCATCAACACATCAAATTATTGTTGTTTATAGGAAGCAAAACAGATAACTTAAGATGTAATACAAAATAAATAACCAATCAGCAGCAGAAAATTGTAAGCTCAAAGAAAATACCAATTCTCATAGTTAAACCTATTTCGCTTTTTTCACCCAATTTTCTTAATATCTTTATTCTAAATAGGTTTTCATGTTTTGTGTTATATGTTATTTTTAAAATATTACTTAGATAATTACTTATAAAATAAAATGCAATATATGTACATATGCATAATTGCTTACATTTCTTCTATTATATCAATACATTCATAATTATGCTAGCTGAAAGTACTAGTCATAAAAGGCCACTACTATAACATTCATTTAAAGTATGCTTAAAATATTAAGCATATTTTAAGCATATTTTACTTGAATATTGGAAGAACAACAAGTTCATAGTTGCTATGGTATTAGTACAGAGATGTGAAATTTGTGATGTCCAAGTAGGTGTAACTAAGATCTAAGATGTTTATGTTGATTGATTAGATCAGTATCAAAGATATAGTAGAAATTACACTATTCTAAGCTGTTATAAAATGCCATAGGAAATACACTTTGTGTCAATGTGAATGCTTTTTATTTGATGTTCTTAAATAAAATGTAACTTTTGCAAATATTTGATATAATTATATATACATTATATATATATACTTCTATAAATGTAACTATTGTAAAGAATTGGAACATGAAAATATGAGGCTTCATCATACTATCTTTTTAAAGCTTCTGTGAATCTAAAACTATTTCAAAATAAACTTTTAAATACATGTATATATTCATTATAGTAATAAACTCTATTGAAATCTGGAAGCTTATTATCTAGACTGAGTCCTAGTTCTAGCACTTACTAGTTTGGTTTTTTAAATCTGTTTTCAGCTGTAAGATCTTGAGCTTATGCAGAAAATTATACTGCAATTATTTTTTCTGTTACCAGCCTTTTGTGTAAACAATGTAAAATGTTTTGTGGACTTTAGGACATGTCATTTAATTAATTTTTATCATCAGCAGCATTCCATGATTCCATGCTTCTGAAATAATTCCATGAACTGTAAAGTCTATTATCTTATCTTGATGATTAGATGATCATTGATTTGCCTTAAAGTTATGTATTGCTCTGGACAAGAAAGCTACTGTATAGGGTTGTTATCTTAATTTACTAATCCTAGCAATTCTCTCATTTGTTAACATACCAAGAGATTATAATCAATAAGAAAATCTTATTTAAAGTCCACTATACTTGGATCAATGTATATTTTGATCCTCTCCAGCATCCTAATTGGTATTGTGTCCGGACGCTGCCGGGGTCCCCGACAGTGCTGGGAAGCAAGTTCCCTTCTACCTCCGGCCGGCCGAGGAATGGATGAAAAACTCAGGAATCCGATGCAGTTTTAAAAGGCTTTACTTTTCACAGGTTCAGGCATACAAATCAGCAAAAGGAAAAGCCCTGTGCTTACTTAGGATTCCCAGCTAGAACCCTCAGACACGTGTAGGCCAAGATGGCGGCCACCACGTGTAAAGGCCCTGTAAAAGGAGAAGAAGACAAGACTCCCAAGAAGGGTGCAAGCTCACAAAGAGAGAGCCCAAAAAGCACCCAAAAAGAGAGCGTGAGAGAGGAAGCAGGCTAGTATTATACCCCCTGCAACTCGGACCTCCCTCCCACTGTTATGGAAAGCAGGGAGGGTCAAATGCCCTTAGGTAATCCCTTCCTGCACCTCACCTAGGCCCTTTTATATGCTAATGTTTTGAGCCAAGATCTGCCTGGAAATGCCTTTATAGGGTAGAGAAGGGGTTTCTGAGATGGCATGTCTCTGTACCAAAGACTAATACTAATGCCAGTTAAATATTTCTCCAAACCTTCACAAGTCTCTTCTACTTCATGGTAGTTTTGTATTTTATTTGCCTTTGAGTATATCAGGGAGCCATGATTGTTTGCTTGGAGGCAAACAGCATTTCTCTCTGGTCTAATTACTTAGAGATCCTACGTGGCCAGGCAAATATGCTGGTAAGATCTAGCTAGTCCCGCGATGATTGTGGTAGCATGGGAGATATTTATACCAGCCAGTACAGAATACATGGTCAGATAAGACTGCCACATTCAGACTATCCCCCTATCTATGAAGTGACCTGCAGGAGGCAATCCAGGGCAGATGCAGAGGCCTAGGCTTTTAGGTGTCCTGCAACAGTATTGAGTCATTTGTTTAAAAATAAAAATAAAATCTCATAGGATAACAATTCACAATCAGCATTATAAAATATGCACATAAACAATACTCAAAAAATTTTAAAAATTAAATAAAAGTGGTAGCAGGTCCTGGGAACTTCAGAGTTAGTGTAAGTGCAGCAATTTTGCAATCAAAACCATAACTAGTAACACTGTTATAACTAGCACCTAAACCATAACAAAAAGTTTTATAAAATAAAAATAATCAACAACAAAAGGCATTTTCTACTGGAAGTCCATTTGTTAAAATTTTAACTCATCATTAACTCATGATTTTTTTTAAGTCGTCACTAATACAAATCTATTTTTTAATTATTTTTAATTTGTCACTAGTTTATTGGGTTCTGTTGGGGAACGCCGCCATGGTCCCCGACAGTGTCAGGACAGAAGTTCTCTTCTACGTCCGAGGACACCGAGGGAACAGATGAAAACTCACGAGTCCGGGTGCAGTTCCAAAAAAGACTTTTAATAGTACTAAAGCTCTTCCACAGCACTCCAATATAATGAACAAACTCTAGCTCTGGTCCGAACTTGGACCATACAAAAGAGCCTAAGTCTCCCACCAAAGAGAGAGGATCTCATCCGAGATGAGTCCTACCCAGAAGAGGGAGCAAAAGGCCAAAGAGCAAAAAATCCAAAAACCAAAAGCAAAAGGCTGAGGAGCTAAAAGCCACAGGAGCCAAAAAGCTGAAAGCTAAAAGGCCCAAAAGGTGAAGGGGCCTCAAATCAGTCCCCTTATATACACCAAAGTAATCCAACAGGGAGGGTCATGTCAACAAATAACTCTAAACAGAGTGTAGTGCCACACCCTATTGCAGGTATAAACAAAGGTTATTATCTCTTATGTAAAACACTGGAGCAAGAGGGCTAATATAAAGTAATACATCTTAACTTCATGAGCTTCATGTAATATAGATGGTACCCACAAGGTCCTTCTTATTATTATCTGCACCAGGGTGGTTCTGAGTATCTTGTTCTCGTGTACTGAAAGGGTCACACTCGCCTGCTTAGAGCAAACTAGTATGATCCTTGCTATAGTCTTCCTATAGTCTCAACGTAGCCAGGGTGGTAGTCTCCTGGTAAATTCTAACTGTCCCACGCTGGGTGCAGTGGGTATAAAGAGGAGCTCTGCCCAATCTAATAAACACAGAAGTCTTAGTAGATGTATAAGTCAGAAGTAATTCAATCAAGGTGACTTCTGTAACTGCCACACCCTCTAGTAGTGTTTACATAGAAGAGAGGTCTCATTAGAATGAACCTTGGCTTAAATAGATTAAGCTGGGAGTGGGCAAAACAACAAAACTCCCAAACTAACTAAACCTGTCCTCCAACAGGGTTCAGATGAAATAATGACTCAAAATGGCCTATGAACTTCCAGCATTCTAATCTGTGAATCTGCTCTGGTCTATGTGAATAAAGTCAATATTTTTTGCATGTTTCATGTTGCATATTCTACAGCCTCCTGTATCCATCAAACTCTCAAGCATGCCTGAGTTTTCACATTTCTGAAGCTTCCTGTATCCATCAAACTCTGAAGTCCTGCCTCCACACTACCTACTCACCTAGAATTACATTTTAGCCCTAATATCTTCCTTTGCATCAGCCATTTCTAAAGAGAAGATATCTTAAATTCTCATTATTTTTCCTTGCAATTATTACAGCTGACTAATGTTTCCTTTAAAATGTGTCTCGAAGTTATTACCTATCCAGTTATGATATATGTGCTGCATACAATGGAACTATTCAAAACCTAGGAAGCATTTATTAATGAAGTTTAATATCACTTTTGCTTTATTGGAACTGTGACAGTTTTTAAGAGTTTGTGTAATTAAACTTTGAACACAGAGATAGGCATAGCCCATAGCACATGGCACAATTTTCTTAATATGTTTGATTTTATTATAGTTAGTAAGATGATATAATTTATAAGTACATTGGTTAACATACAATAATATTTATAGAAATTATATTTTATGTGATTCATTATTATAACATCATGATGATTCACTCATTCCATTTATGAATTGTTATATGTTGCTTGGCTTTAATAATACTAATATGATTCTAATAAATACATATAGAAATACCCTAAGATAGGGTATATGTGTAATACCCTAAGAAAATAAACACAGATAGATTATATAGTATTTTATCATGTTTATTCAAATATACATGGTGAATATGTACTGCAACATCAGTATGTATGGAATAAAGACATTTGTAAAGAAAATGTCTCTAAGTTTCCATCATAAAAGTAATTGTAGCAGATGTATTTGGAGAATAAGATGCAAATGAATTTTACATTTCCATTTTATAAAGTGATACAAAAGGGCATTTGTTATTGTGGTTGATTATTCTTTCACATTGTACCCAGGTCCTACTACTTGTAATTCATATAATCATACACTAGCCATAAAACACACCAATGAGCTCCCTATGGTTAGCTATGTTTTATTAGTAGCAGACCATAACAGCCTGTACAGAGCGATCATTGTCATTGCTTCCATATTAAGATATATCTGAGTGCTACATATGAGTGTCTGGGAATTGAGTAGCTAAATCATCCTTGAGAAAATTTACTACATAGCAACTCATTGTTTACATTGCCTGCTAAGGAATCTTGACAAGGGAGGAGGGGGGGTGAATGCCTTGGTCCTATTGACTTAAAATGAATTGACAATGATACTCATTACATCAAATGATTCTTAATAGAAAAAGAGAAAAAACTTGTGTTACCATTAATAAAAAATTATAATATGTGTCTCTTAAAACTATGTTAATAGCATTTTTATACATGATTCTGGTGTAATTTTTTTACAGCTGCACAGAATGATGTTCACAAGTCCCTTCCTCATCATTGAGAACAGTGACTAAATCACATAAAAGACATGACAAGCATGAAATTATGAGACTGAGCCAACTCTTGCAAATGAAGTATCTCAGATCATTGGAAACAAAAGTAAAAGGCTTAACTGATTCTCATCCTTGCCCTGTTATAAGTAGTACAGCCTTTTTATTTATTTACTGAACATCTTATCTTGGTCTTTTCACTAAGATCAAGTACAAATTTACCAGCAAACTCAAGAGAGAAATGTGAATAATGACAAGATAAGTCTGAAAGTTTGAAAATCATAAGAACATGCACAGATTTTGTGAGATTTATTGGTTAAGTTTTGAAAAAGAAATATTGAACCTATGAATAAGATTTTATACACAAATTATCCAAAATTTAGGAAATGGAGGCTCCAGGTTCACTTATTTATCAGTTTCTAAAAAAAGTATTTTATATCTGAGTCTCAAAGCTCTGATAAATGAAGCAATTTAGTTCCCAAAAGAGTGAAACTACTAGTAATATTCAGTTCTGTTTCTATCTTATATTAGGAAATATGTGAAAACCAATTATAAGGCATTTTAAATGAGATGAACAGAGATAAAAATAAACTAAGAAAAAATGTTGGGCAGCTAAAAAGAATGGAGCAAGAGTAATAAAAATTAAGAAGTAAGGAGAAAGTAGGAAGAAAGGAAATAAAATATTTGATTCTAATGGACTAATATGGTAACACTGAATTTGGGAAATAGATATGGATTGGGCAGAAATAAATGGACAGTGTTTCAGTAATGAGAATTTGACTATGATTAAAGAAATATAAAATTTACAGGTGCATTTGGAAAACCAATTTTATATACTTTGGTAATATTTTCATTTATAGGGGAGAAAGAGGTAACTGAAACGCAGACATAACATTTCCATAGTCAGTCAGAAAAAAAATCAACGATTAGAGGAGGCAGCATCAAAGTCATTTAAGACTGATGTCCAGCTGGGTAGGGAAGCAAGTATGAGATGGGCTGAGAGGCTACCAAAATTATTTCAAACGCAAAATGGTTTGCACTGCTTTGTTTAAGCACTTGTTTAAACAAACCTTTTGATAGCATTTACCTGCAACAGCCATATTATTTTCCCACAAAGTTTCCAAGAAGTCTATTAGTATTCAGAGCATAATGGTAGTTGTCATGTGGAATTAGTCGTAACTAACAGTCACCCACACAGAAGACTCTGCTCTTTTTTTTGAGCTGGAGACAAGCCCTTGAGTACTCATTGTTAGGAGAAGAGGGCTGGGCTGAGCAGAACTGCTGCCAAACAAACCTGCACTCTGCCATTTAGGAAAGGAATCGTTCTTCCCTGGTCTCAGTTTCCTTGTGAACAGCAATCATGAAGACAAGCTATTTTCCTATACAAAATCTCTATAATCAACTTGTGATTATATAGGTAGGAATAATTAATTAATTTATACGACACGGGTAGCTTGCCAGGCTCTGCCGTGTGGGTGGCATACTCTTGTAGTCACCTCTGATCTCCAGCATTTATTGATGAGTCTGGCTGGATAGGCTCTTCTGCTGGGTAGAGTTCTGACGAGAGGGAAGTCCGGATGTGGAATATGGCGGCCCTCATGGAGTGGGGTGTCGTCTGACTTCTTGCGAGGCTCTGCTTGGGTGGCAGGCCAGGGCTAGAACCTGGCATCCCTCCCGGGCACCTCATGAGCAGCTGGGCTCAGGGAGAGCCTGTAGCAGCTCTGCCCCATGTCTGTGAGTCTCTGGATCAGCATATTGGGCCGGACTTAAAAAAAGACTGCTGTGGGGTGGGTGTCGATGATCCAGGCTGTAATAGGCTCTTCTGCTGGGTGGAGTTCTGAGTGGCTGGGCACAGGGTAGCAGCTCTGCCCTATGTCTGTGAGTCTCATACAAAATGTATCCGGGCTGTAATAGGCTCTTCTGCTGGGTGGAATTCTGAACGGCTAGGCACAAGGAGAGCCAGTAGCAGCTCTGCCCCATGTCTGTGAGTCTCATACAAAACGTGTATTTGTCCCATACAAAACAAAAAAAGACCACTGATACACAATATATATAAACACAATTGCCTTCTTTTTTTGTTGTTTTGGGGTCACACCTGGCTGTGCTCAGAACAGGACATATGGAGATGTTACTGGTGCCCGCTCGAGCCAATCGATGATCAATGGGAAGACAGTGATACAGTGATGTATGTTTGGAACATATTAGATAATATCCCCAAAGTGGGCAAATTTGTCCCTGAAGGAACTGTGAAATGATTGGGGTGGGAGGCCTATAGGGCTGGCAATGGTGACATCTTTTCTGTTTGGTCACTTAAAGAGGTAGATATCCAGGGTGATTTTGCTTCTATATTTAATATTCCCCAATAGAGAATTAGGTGTCTAGGTTCCTATTAGCACCAAGTTTACACCTAAGCATAAATCAGACTACAAATTTAAGAGAAAGTTACAAATAACTCATTATATGTTTCTGAGTTCTCATCACACAGGTAAAATCACATATACTATTCGGAGATCCAGCTAGATATTTGTATTGAACCCAAACATCAGAGAGCAGCAGTATTACATTTTTATATAACTTATAGACAGTACACATATTAAGTTTATTGAACAATAATATTTCAAGAAAATATTAATTTAATGGCCTATTTTTAATCACTTGACTTGATCACTTGACATCCCGTTATTCATCGATTTGCTCGAGAACTAATTTTTTGGTCAAATTCTAAGATTTCTCCAAAATTTAGGCCAAGTTCTATGATCTTTCTCACCGTCAAGTAGTTGTTGGGGTGTTTTTCCTCTACTAAAGCCTTCTTGATTGTGTGAACTAAAAGATTGTTTCAATAAGAATTTGCTTACAAAGTTAAATATTAATGAAGTACAATTTGTTTCATCAGTTAATATTCTCATTTGTTTTTATATCACTGAACCCTATGCAGTTTCTATGCTTGACAATAAATGGGAAAGTGATACTAAATAATAGTATCCATAATACTTGTGATTCATTTTCCCTTCTCTTGAAAGTTCCACAAAAATATGTGAGAAAGCATAGAGTGAATTTTAGCATATATCTACATGATAAAATAGAAAACATGTTTCCTAATACCATGTGCTCAGATTTGTTTTGTTTGGGTAATTTTGATTCAGGAGGTTAAGAGTGACCTCTGGTGGCAATGGTATTTCTCATTCACCTTTACTCTCAAGGGGAGAAAAATGACTTTAAGGATTTTCCTAAATTCCAAGAGTGACAGTATTTGACTTTAAGGATTTTCCTAAATCCTAAGAATGACAGCATTTGTGATTAGATATGATTAGTAATAAGTAGTCATGTGTCATTTAAAACAACCCATTCTCTGGAAGACTGGAATAACAACATGTAGACATACTTTCATACCTGCTTCTATTTCTCAGATATAACATTTTTTGGTATAAATGCCAACCATGCTGTGTTCCAAACCATCAGTGAGATATTGGTAATACAGGGTTAGTAAATAATTATAATTTAGCTCTAAGAAGCTAGCGGAAGCTGAATGCAGCACACCACAACTGTTAAAACTTTGTTGGATTTTTGATAACCTTCTCCCAACATCCAATTGAAAAGTGGACTGAAAAGAATTGAATCAAATGTTTTAAACTAGGAGTGTGTAGTATTTATTGAGCGAATAGATTTACAACTAAACAATGACCATTTATTATAAAACTAAATTGAATCTGAACATGCTGAGGATTTAATTTTTTGCTGAATCTGGAAATTTAAATGTGTCACGAGAAACTGGCAACAAGATCTTCCATTATTTAACACAACATCATAAACCCAGATAATGAAACAGCATAGCATTGCTTATGCTTAGACACATTAATAGTGGAACAGAAGGAACAGAATAAGGCCTCAAAAATAAACCCACACACATATAGTTTAGTGAAAATAATGGAGTCAAGAATATATGATGGGGAAAATCCTATCAAAATCTACTCTTTTATAAATGGATTTGGAGAAAATTAATGGTCACATATTTCACTGAGCACTTCCAGAAGTGAATCCTAAACTAAGATTAGTCCTGAACACAGGCTAGTATTTCCTCCAGACAAACAAATAAACAAATAAAGCTTCTATAAAGCAAAAAATATAAAAATAGTTATTAGTATGAAAGGCAAGTTACTAAATGAAAAAAAATTGTTCGTCATATATATGACCAGGAACCAATGTCCACAAAACATAAGGTTCTCATACATCTCAATAAAAAAAATGACCTGATTAAAAGGACCAAAATACGTGAAAAGACATGTTTTAAAGATGGCATGAGAGATAATGAACAACAAAACTGTGACTGATGTTCAACATCACCCATCAGCAGTGAAATGAAAATCACTACAGTGAGATCTTATGTATCTGTTATAATAGTGACTAGCAAAATACAATAAATGAATGTTACAAGGATGTGGGGAAAAGGGGGTCTTTATACAGTCTTTAGGTCCCTATCAATTGAGCAGCAACTGTGGGAAACAGTATGTGCATTCCACAAATGTAATTAAAAGTAGAACTACCACACAATATGACATTTTCTTATATGGATACCAATTCAAATAAAATAAAAACATCAATAGAAAAAATGCACTGAATTCCAGCAAAATTTTCAGGAAATAAGAAATACATAAATCATTCATCATCATAATGAATAAATATTGTGAGAAGGATAGACATATATGCATATATGTGCAATGAGAAAAAGGATTCATCATTAAACTTATAACTTTCTATTTGAAACAACAAGGTAGATTCTGCAGCATTGTACTAAAGTGAAGTAAATTAGACAGAAAAAATATCAATACTATGTAGCTCCACTTATGTATAAAATAAAAATCAACCCAAAACTAAAATGAAAAAACAGAAAAGAGAGAAGCAAAAAACACTAGCTTACACAAATGTCATAGACACAGAAAGTAAGTTGGGGTAAGAACTGTGCAAAATAGAAGATGGTAAAAGAGACAAAATCTAGTTATGAAGTAAATTGACACCCAAAATTTCTAGTTATAAAGTAAACATACATCGCTGCTATATATATAAAATAGTGTATATAACTCATAATATTGTATTTCATATTTGAAACTTGCTTAGAGATCTTGAAAGCTCTCAATACAAGATAAATTATAAGTGTGCACCATCATCACACTTATAATCCTAGGATGCATCACACTGATTCTTGGGCACACATCTAGGAAGTTATCTCACCTATATTATGGGACATAGCTGTGAACTCCAGGACCATTCCCAGTCTGCTGAGGCTACTGGTCTTGAAGATCCCAGAGTTTCTGAGACAAGGTGGTTTTGCTGATAAAGAACCTCAAAGAGCAAATGCTTGCATATTGCAGTAGGAGACAGTTTTAGTTTTGTTAGTATTCTTTAGTCATCAGAACACTACTTTATGCTGTCAGAAACAAATAACAGACCACTAGGGTTTTTGCCATTCTAGAGGAAAGAGAACACATGTTTTGGATGCTTAGTTTCATAAGGAGGAATTTGCAGGATTGAATTAACTTTAATGGAAGCCAGACTTGAGAACACTTTAGCAGAAATACAAAAGCTGGAGGCCATTAATAAGAACCTGGAATCTGCACATCTTTACTTGAAAAAGAAAACTTTAATATGATCTGAAAGAAGAGTAATCTAATGTTTAGAACAAATTGGACTGATAGAGAATGTAGCAAAGATTTTGTTTTTAAATGGCAAATGGTGCTTCAAAACGCCTACATTTCAAGTAGACACAACTAAACCACTGTCATTATACTTAAGAAAAATGAAGCCCAGTTTCAAATACTAAAAAATGACTGAAAATTTCAATCCTGAGGAAAGCATGGAACTGCTTTAAAGGTTGAAAACAAAGAATAAACACAAACAAAAATGCACTTCTATAGAATTATTAAGTGGGATGGAGGATATTATAAAGGTCAAATAAAATCTCTGGGCATTTGCTAAGCCCAAGAGTATTCTCATCTTAATGAATATACATGTATTGTGGAAACTTGAAATCTTAACAAAATGAGTGCATCAGGAAACAGACAGAGCAGACTGTTCAGAAGAAACAGTTGTTGTGACACATTAAAAACAATCTCAGGGCTCCTCATCCTCTAAGTTTTCTATCTCTTAGTTTTAAGAAACTGACATGATAAATAAGACTAGGTTTGAGTAAGAAAAGCATTTTGACATAGGGATAATACCCTGGACTATGGGTGAGCTCTATCTAATCACCAGGATTCTTATAAGAAAGAGGTAGGAGGGTTAGTCAGAAAAGGAAGTGATCTGATATAACCGAAGTCACAGAATATGAGTATGAGTTCACAATTATAGGCACCATGAGAAGCAGTAAAAGCCAGGTAGAGATGGTGCCCAACACTTTGATTTTTACCCAGGGAAACTGTCTTTGCACTTCCTAAAGTCCACATTGTCAGAGAATGTGCAAATTTAAGACATTGCTTATTGAAAAAGACTTTTTGGGGGCCAATAAAGTTTCTTTGTTTATCCTTTTAAAAACAATGATGAAATTTTTAAGGGAATGTTTTGAAAAGCATCATTTGCAAAGATCTAGACAGCACCAGGTATGATATAATAACACAGCAATGGTTTCATGACTGATATTGACAAGATGCAAACCCTCAAGCTGAAGGAGCAGTGTGGTTCTCCACTGCCTTCCACTATCAGTCATTCATTGTAGAAGACAATCTACAGAAAATCCATGGGCAACAAGTGTTCCTACATTAGTCCTCAATTCAGTCTTCTCTTCACTAACCAGGAAAATAAAATCATGATTCAGTTTCTGGATAATTCTACTATCTGACAAATTTGCTTCTAAAAACCCATTTTTCTTGGTCAACTAAAGTTGTAGATTTTTTCTCTTATTAAACTTTTATGACCAAAGCATAAATATTGATCCAAATCAAAGTTAATTGAATGATATCTTAATTCTCCGTAACTTTACATTACTAAAGGTGAATCTTTTAAGTTTTATTCACTCTACTTGGCGTCAATATTTCGGGGGTTGTCAACAAGTCAGCTGATAATACAGAAAGTCTTTTTTTTTTACCTGCTCGAATCATTTTGGGTTTTTTTTTTATTCACTTGATCACTTGACATACCATTTTCATCGATTTGCTTGAGCGGGCACCAGTAACATTTCCATTTGACCCTATCACGTGCCAGTGTAGCCCAAAGACATCTGGTTGCTTCAGGAATACAAAGAGCCTCAAACCGTTCGTTCAGGGTCTCGACTAGGAAGTCTGACCATCTTGTAGGTGGGCGTCCACGTGATCTTTGACATCCCGTGAGATCCAGTTAGTAACGGCTCTAGTCCAGCGGTCGTCTCCAAATCGCATTACATGTCCAGCCCATCTGATTTTCGATGCCTTGGCAAACGAGACAGCTTCCCCTGACTCTGGAACAGCGACAGAGGTTGGAACTCCGGATTCCTTCTTTCACTTGAGTGAGGCGTGATATTCCAAGCATAGCTCTTTTCGATGCCTCTCTGGGAGACCCGAATAGCATTCTCATCCTGCTTTCGTAGGGCCCAGGTCTCTGAGGCGTATGTTAGTACAGGGAGAAAGGTGGAGTTGAAGAGATGTGCTTGGAGCCAGAGGTTCTTTGTCTTTTTTTAGATATTTCTTCGATGCCTTTGAAAATTAATTTTTTTATTAATTTTACTTAAATGCTGTGATTTACAAAGTGTTCATCGTACAGTTGTTTCAGTCGTTAGATACTCCAATGCCATCCCTTCGCCAAGTGCCCATAGCACCACTAAAACCCTTGTTTGCCCCCTTCACGCCATGTCTACTCCCTTGACAGGCACTAATTATGTTGCTTATTAGAAAATATATCTCGTGCTAGAATAATTTTGAAGTACTTATATGTGGGTATTCTAAACATACAATAGTTCAAGACAAAGAACTGTAGATTAATTTGTATGTAATTTTATAAATAAAATTATTTTATAAATAAAATTAATGGGAGCAGTTTCTTCCCTCAATCCGGCCCAGGTATGCTGGTCCAGAGACTCTCAGACATGGGGGCAGAGCAGTTCCTTGCTCTCCCTGTGCCCAGCCGTTCATGAGGCAGTCGGGAGGCATGGTGGGTTCCAGCCTTGGCCCACCACCCCGGCAGAACCCTCACAACAAGCCAGACGACCCCCACCCACTCCATGGGCGCCGCCATTTTCCACATTGGACTTCCCTCTCATCAGAACTCCACCCAGCCGACCAGCCCATCACAGCCCGGATCATCGACACCCACCCTGGAGCAGTTTCTTCCTCAATCCGCCCAGGTATGCTGGTCCAGAGACTCTCAGACATGGGGCAGAGCGGTTCTTTTGCTCTCCCTGTGCCCAGCCGTTCATGAGGCAGTCGGAGGCATGGTGGGTTCCAGCCTTGGCCCACCACCCCGGCAGAACCTCACAACAAGCCAGACGGCCCCCCACCCACTCCATGGGCGCCGCCATTTTCCACATTGGACTTCCCTCTCATCAGAACTCCACCCAGCCGACCAGCCCATCACAGCCCAGATCATCGACACCCACCCTGGAGCAGTTTCTTCCTCAATCCGCCCAGGTATGCTGGTCCAGAGACTCTCAGACATGGGGCAGAGCAGTTCCTTGCTCTCCCTGTGCCCAGCCGTTCATGAGGCAGTCGGGAGGCATGGTGGGTTCCAGCCTTGGCCCACCACCCCGGCAGAACCCTCACAACAAGCCAGGCGACCCCCACCCACTCCATGGGCGCCGCCATTTTCCACATTGGACTTCCCTCTCATCAGAACTCCACCCAGCCGACCAGCCCATCACAGCCCGGATCATCAACACCCACCCTGGAGCAGTTTCTTCCTCAATCCGGCCCAGGTATGCTGGTCCAGAGACTCTCAGACATGGGGCAGAGCAGTTCCTTGCTCTCCCTGTGCCCAGCCGTTCATGAGGCAGTCGGGAGGCATGGTGGGTTCCAGCCTTGGCCCACCACCCCGGCAGAACCTCACAACAAGCCAGACGACCCCCACCCACTCCATGGGCGCCGCCATTTTCCACATTGGACTTCCCCTCTCATCAGAACTCCACCCAGCCGACCAGCCCATCACAGCCCGGCCTCGCGGCGCTTGCGCGCTGGTTCATCAATAAAGGCTTTATTTGGAGGTGTTTATAGAGTATGCCCTCCCGCGGCAAGCCTAGCAAGCTGTCGTGTTGTATTTGATATGCCAAATGCCAGTAACAATTATATTAGATCATTCTCATGACCTAATATAATAGTTTGAGGCTCTTTATGTTCCTGTACCAAGCCGATGCCCTTGGCCTCTACAGCATGTGACAGGACATATTGAGATATTACTGGTGCCCGCTCTAGCAAATAGATGATTAACGGGAAGATCGTGATCGTGATCGTGATTATATTAATAAGAATTTTATCCATTTTGCTTGAGTCTAAGTTAGTGTAATTTTAGTATTTTTTGTTGTTGCTATTTAGCAAGTCTATCAATAACCCAAAAAAAGCAACATTTCTGTCTTTCTCTAAAGAAAGGTTTTGATACTTTTATTATTTAAATTGTTATACATAAGTGTAAAGTATGACAAGATCATAACAAGATATTAAAAATTAATTTCATGATTAAAAATGCTTTTTTAATCATGAACAAAACATAATTTCATGTTTTGTTCAAAAATAATAATTTCATGAACAAAATGGCTTTGTTCTCTCTTATTTCTGGACACTATGTCAACTATGATTTTTGATAACTCCCCACTCATAAAACTGTGGCAAGAGTTCTACAGAAATTTCCGCACATTAAAGATATTCAACATTCCAAGTTCATTTATATATACCACAGGCAGAATTTACTCTAGTTAGAAAGTAAGTTCATATAACTGTTAGTTTCCTGGCAGAGAGCACAATGGGAGAAGTGCTTGTTTGCATACAAGAGGACCATATTTTAACCCTAATGCTGAATGATCTCCCAAGTACCACAGAGATCACCAACAAGTACAAAGCTAGGATTAAAGGTGTGGCCAAAAGTGTAGCCTGAAAACATTCTCCCACCCCACTACACACACACACACACATACACACAGATGAAATAAAATAATTTAGTTTAAAGGAAATATTGGTTCCTGGGTCATGTTGGACGTAGTGTAAAAACTCACTCATCTGTTCACTGAACACTTCAAGTCCCTGGAGTGAATTGGACCCTGTCAAGTCTCCAGAACTTTTCTCACCCATAACAGTCTCCCCTCACCTGGAGTTGCACTATAGCAAATTTTATCATATATATACCTCTTTCCCATGACCTGCTGGAATGGTTTGAGGCTCTTTATGTTCCTGGAGCAAGCAGGTGCCCTTGGGCTCTACTTGCATGAGACAGGTCATATGGAGATGTTACTGGTGCCCGCTCGAGCAAATCGATGCTGAACGGGAAGACAGTGATACAGTGATTGTGCTTTAGGGCACAATCCCTTCCTTGTCTTTCAACTTGAAGTTGAAGCTCAAGTATCTCAGCACTCCTATTTGCTCATTTAGCTCCTTCTTTCCTCCTGAGAGGTTGTTTGCCTTTGTCATTTACTTCATGGTTAAAATAATATATTGAATCACCATGAGGTACATAATTACAAAGTTTTTCATGATATAGTTTCACTCATAAAATATTCCCATACCTGCCCCTTCCCTAGTGTACATTTCCCACTACAACTTCCCAGTTTCCCTCCAGCCATCCTCCCCTGTCCGTCTCTATGGCAGGCACTTTCCTTCTCTATTTTTCTGTCTACCGTCTTTTTCTCTCTGGCACATATTTCTTTCTCTCTCTTTTCTCTTCTCTCTTCTCTCTCCTCTCTCTTCTCTCTCAGTCTCTTTGTCTCTCTCTGTCTCTGTCGTTCTCTCTTTTCCCTCTCATTTTCCTTTCAGGCATTATGGTTTGCAATACTGTTAGTAAAAAAGGTCTAATCCATATCACTTTGCCTCCTTTTACCACTCAGTTTTGGAAATGGCATTTCCAACTCTAATTATCATAGTGGTCCCCATCCCCATTTGTTGCAAGTTCCCTACCATAGAACAGTCCTTCTGGCTCATATAAAGCATGATAACCTTTCAGTCACAGCATTGAAAACCACAGTCCCTGGAAGGAAAATAGGAAAGGGAGAGCAAGAGAGCAAGTGAGATGGGGGGGTGGGGGGAAGAGAGAGAGAGAAGAGAAGTGCCTGTCATAGAGTCAGGCTGTGGAGGTGGGGTGCTGGAAGTGGGAGGAAGAGACTCTAGGGTCATTGGTGGTGGAAAACGTGCAGGGATGGTTGTTGGAACATTGTATGACTGAAATTAAATTAGGAACAAATTTGAACATGTATATCTCATGGTTAATCAATTAAAAGTGAAGGTTTTTATTTTTTTATTGTCTTCAAGAACTTCCAAGCAGTGCTCAGGGAACCAAGGGGCCATCCAAGTGTACAATTGGATGTGGCCCATGGATGTGGTGCTGCTCGAATCATATAGCTGGGTACCACCTGGACACATTTGACAGTGCTCAGAGATTATGTGGTGCCAGAAATTAAATTTAGGACCCTGAGCATGTACTCCTGACTCTGAGTTACCCCCCTGAAAGGCCTTTCACTCCACATTATGAATGACCGGACTCTGACGCTCTACTGATAAGTAGTTGAACAGAACTTTTCCTATTGAGATATGTATGTGTACATGTGTGTGTACGTGTGCATACTCATATTTGTGTATATAATGTATCTTCAAACCCTATTCTTTTCCAATTTCCTTGGCTATCACTTTGATAATGCGTATTATATAATTATGTGTGTGCTTATTTCTTTTGGGGAGAACATTGGAGGCCACACCCAGCTGTGTCTAGGCTTTCTCTTTGCCCTGCTCAGGGGGTAATCCTGGATGTGTTCTGGGGTCCATATGTGGTGCCCAGAATCAAATCTTGCTATGTCACATGCAAGACAAGCGCTTTACTTTCTCTAGTATATCTCCAGCCCATGGGTTTATTCTTAAGTGTGTATTTTTGACCCCCATCGATATGTAGTCAGAGATTAGATCTATTTTTTCATTTATTATTTCCAATACATATTAGGGCAGAATATAGAGTGTCTTCAGGTCATTTGTATAGGACACACCTTCCGCATATATGTAAAGATGCAAGCTCTGCTGCAGTAACAGTTGTCTATATCCACCTTCAAAGCTCAAGGTGTATAATAACAAAGGTTTATCAGATGCTCCCCTTTTACTGCACTAGCTTTCTGGACTCCTTTGGACTTGGATCTCAAGTTTTCACCATCAGGTCTGTTTCTTATTCAGGCACACAAGATGAAAGAACTCCACAGGCCTCTCTCACCATGGCTGTCCTAAGCATAGGGCAGCAGAAAACAGTGGACTTCTGAGAGGCTCAATGTGAACCGACATCCTCATCCCTGCCCTTTTTCTTCTAGCCAAAATACACCAGAAAGACTCTGTCAATGGGGCAGTGAAGTCTTGAGTGTTCACTATAGAAAATCTACTAAACATTATCTACTAAACGTAGATAATGTTTTTCTCAGGTATCAGATACCAAAATCCACTCCCTACCCTCTAGATTAATTTTCATATGACTTGAAAGACAGTAAAGTCTAAGTAGGTAATTTGTGAATAAATTTACTTAAGCTAAATTTCCCCACAGACCAATCATAACATGTCTGAGACGCCTATTAGTACCATGAGAAAATTAATATGACTTTTTTCATATTGGCAATCCCATCATTACAAATAAATTTAATTAAATTTAGCTCTCTCAGAGGTGAGGATTTCTTTTGTAGAACTTACACTGAAGTGTTTTAAAGCTGATGGGGCCGTGGGTGTGAAGGATGGGTACAGACCGTATTGCACAAGGGCTGCTCCTGCTCCCAGTGGTGATCAGGGAGCTCATGTGGTGCCAGGGATGAAATCCAGCCTCTCTGTCTGCAAAACATGTGCTTAATGCTTTGAGTGATCTTTCTGACCCTTCATTCATCTGTTTGGGAATGTTCTCTGTTATGTGTCATTTAAACAAAATGATACTTCCACCTCATACAAAATAATTTCCACAACCATCCTAAAACTATTTTCCAGTAAAAGGCCCAGGGAAAGAGCTCAGTGAGCAGGAGCCCATTGCACACCCAGGTACTTGAGTTTGATCCTTATACTGCATGTCTCTGAGCACAACTTTAGCAATTTGGTAATAGTATCTCCACCACTTAATCCTGTCCCAATAAAAAAGATTTTATGCTTTCATTTCAATCCTTATCTAAGATACAGAAAACAAAATAGCTAATATGAAATGATAGGTGAAATCCATATGTATATGTAGTATTAATATATACACTTATGTATATATATACATTTATATGTATATATAGATGTGTATATATTATATATATCTATATGTATATATATATGTGGTTTACTATATCACTTGTATCACTTGTCTTCCCATTGACCATTGATTTGCTCGTGCAGGCACCAATAATATCTCACACGTCCTGTCACATGCTAGTGTAAGCTAAAGAGCATCTGCTAACTCCAGGAGCATAAAGAGCCTCAAACCATTCCATCAGATATGGGAATGAGGTCTATAATTATTACTGGTATCTGGATATCAAATATGACACTGGTAGCTTGCCAGGCTCTGCTGTGCGTGTGAGATACTCTTGTAGTCACCTCTAATCTTGAGCACTTATTGATGAACCTATATATGTGTAGAAAACCATAGTTCCTGAAAGGAAAATAGGAGAGAGCAAGAGAGAGCAAGATGTATATATAGACATATACATATATCACTGTATCACTGTTTCACTGTCTTCCCATTGTTCATCAATTTGCTCGAGCAGGCACCAGTAACATCTCCATACATCCTGTCCTGTCATAGCAAGTGTAGCCCAAGGGCATCTGCTTGTTCCAGGGACAGGAAGAGCCTCAAACCATTCTTCAGGTCATGGAATTGAGGTCCATAATTGATACTAGTTTTTGGCATATCAAATAAAACATGGATAGCTTGCCAGACTCCGCCATGAGGCCCAAAACCTACCCCATCAAAAAAAACTTCCTGATTTTAGGGGCTGGGCAATAGCTCAAAGGGCTGGTGTGTAGGTTTCCATTTGGCAGTGAATCCCCAGTACACAGTGTTCAGGGTAGCTTCTGGCAGTCCTCACAGTACCATACATATATACTTGTATATACATATATCTATATATCTATGTATACATACATACATATATATATATTATATATATATCACTGTATCACTGTCTTCCCATTCATCATCGATTTGCTCAAGCGGGCACCAGTAACATCTCCATATGTCCTGTCTCATGTTAGTAGAGCCCAAGGACATCTGCTTACTCCAGGAACATAAAGACCCTCAAAGCATTCCATCAGGTCATGGGAATGAGGACTATAATTGTTACTGGTATTTGGCATATCAAATACGACAAAGGTAGCATGCCAGGCTCTGTTGTGTAGGTAGCATACTCTTGTAGTCACCTCTGATCTCGAGCATTTATTGATGCATCACAGCAAGCCGGACTGTGATCAGCTCTTCTGCTGGGTGGAGTTCTGATGAGAGGGAGTTGGGATATATATATATATATAATATTATATATATATATATACATATTCTTCCTGCATTGCACAATACTAACAGTTTAATCTGTATCTTCTCCATCCCATTTCTTTCAAAATTGATTGCTTATTGTAACCATATATTCCATAGTACACAGAACACTAAAATTTGAACTCTACAATCCAGTTACCTAACTTCAGGTTATTCCAAACTTGCATCTTTATATAGATATATACATGCATCTATACATGTATATATATCATAACATATCTGAGATGCCTATTAGTACCATTAGGAAATTAATATGACTTTTTCATATTGACGATCCCATCTTTACAAATAAGTTTAATTAAATTTAACTTTCTCAAAGAGGTGAGGATTTCTTTTGTAGAACTTACACTGAAATGATTTAAAGTTGATGGAGCAGGGGGGTGGGGTGTGTACATATACATAGACATAGACATAGACATAGACATAGACATAGACACATACACATACACATACACAAACACAAACACATACACACACACATATACACACATATATGTATATATACTCATATATCTACTAAATAGCTGTTTTCCTACTGAAGGTGCACGGTCTACCAAGTATTGGACGTCTCTCAAAAATCATTAGCATCCAGTATCTTTGTTAGTGAACTAAAGTCTTCTGGGCCAAGTCTAGCTGGAGGTCTGTTTTGTATTGCCAAAAAATTATAAGTGCCTATTACACATTTACATTATAAAGATGATTAGTCTTTCCACAAGAATGGTTGCTTGAGGAGTTGAGATCAGCCTCAATAATCAACTAAAGAACAAAGTAAATGGTTTCCAATTTTTGTGTGTGTGAATCCACAGATGTTACTAATAATATCCAGTTACTCTTGTGAGGAGAAATGTGAAGTCTGAAGTAACTGAAGAATCATTTTCTATGTTTAGTCTGTTTGAAATAACCCTCTGTGACAATATTGAAAGAAATTTAGAGAAATGTGAAGGGAGAATGAAACACATCTTTCTTCGGGGCATAAAAAAGACTCATCTAATATTTTAATAAGGAACTCTTTCCCTGCAATTCAAAAAATATAATAAGAAAAATATCAAAAGAAGAATCTCACAGAATTTTTTCATGTTTTTTAAGGCATAAACAGGTACAACTGATTCACATGCCTATAGATTTATATAATTTGGCAGTATACCTACATGTGAAGAGCCTCATTCAAAGGCATAACTATCTTTATATATTATTTAGTTGTTAAACATGTACTTATTAAATGCCTACTAAATATTATACCTCACAAAAAGTTTGATTCGGTCAAATAATAGTTACTGTACCATCTCATTGCATTCAATAGTGTGTTTTCAAATATAATTATTTATTTGAAATATTTTGGAATGGCTTTATTTTCCCCAAGATAGAAAAACTATATTATAATGGAATAAATGCTATTGGATTTCTTCCCAAGTTTTACTTTAGTCATTTATCAAAATGAACTTGCATCACCAAATTTTTATTCTAAAAACTAATTTATTGAACTCTTCTTTGATATAGCTTAGATTTTACTGGTATGTTTCTTACTCAGAGAAGATGAATATATTTAATATCATTTAAATTGCATCATATTTTATAAGCTCCTCAAGGGATTCATCGTTATATGAACTAAACATTATTGCATAATTATCACTTCAAACATTTCAAATTATGATGACTAATTAAATATACATATAACACATTTATCACTGAAAAGAGTTAATGTTTTTATTGCTCTTCCAGCTTGAAAGTATCTGTATCCTCTGAAAAAGAAGTTTTAAGAAACAAGCATCATAGTAAATGAGAATATAAGTTAGCATTAATATTTCTTAATGCAATTGAAGTGCATGGTTCATTAAAGATATACCAAAATATTCCTATCCTGATAATAAGTGTGACTTTTAGTTTCATTAACAAGGTGATATATAAGGTTCCATGAAAGATCTTGGAATGTGTGTATCATATTTGTAATAAAAACTTATTTTATTTTCAATTTAGAATAGTGCCACTAATTATTTAAAATTATCTTTTAAATAATTAAAATCAATCTCTTTTTAAATCACTGAAGCCATAAACTGTTCAACAAACTCTGCTAAGTGATAATTTTTTTTTATGTATATAGGCTTAAACCTAAAATGAATTACAAAACTCTTAGCCATCTGGCCACATGGACCAAGAGAAAAATTTCTCCAGTGATATTTTCAAACTACAACTTCAGTGATGTTTTATGCATTTTTTGCTATGTAAACAAACAAATAAAAATGGGAAAAGAGAAACATTCTTTGCATGGTTTGAGAATTAGGGCAATTTACATTTAGATTAGTCTAACGCTAGTTGATCTTTAATACGACATTATATCAGAGAATTTCCTTAATATATTTTTATTGGCATAGAGTTGTCTTCAGAAATTACAGTGATGATAACATATTTACTAATACAGTTTCTTAGTTGGAAATACTTTTCATTTCCTGCCCCTCCCCATCATCCAAATATTATTTTTGTATTTTGCCATTTAATCAGCTTTGAGTTGCATCTGGTGTGTGTGTGGGGGGAAATCAGGGTTTGAACTCGGTTCTCATAAACATGAAGCATGCACTGAGCCACTACATCCCTGACCCATCTTTAAAATATAAAGGTCCAATGACTATAGTTACCTGAGGAGGTATATACACTGTCTCCTATGTACCATATAGCAAAGACACTGAGGCAGAATGCACCTTTCATTCCCTTCAATGCAAAGGAATATAGTTGTCATAGATGATGACATTTTAATGTTCCTGTAGCTATGTGGTGTTTGAAAAATCATACTTTAGTTTTCTCTAAAATATTACTGCAGAGATGGAGCAGAAACTTCCCCTATTTTCTGTGAGGGAGTAATTGAGACATTAATCTGATGCAGAACAAAGCCCTTTGTCAAGCTAGGCTTTGTGTTTACAGAAACGTCTGAGTTTCTGTCTGAAATATTTGGAATATTCCAACTGTCTTTGAGTTTGGCTCCTTTTCAATATAATTCTTGTTATGAATTCATATAAACCAGTACCCAATGCAACAACTTTGCTGCATATTGATGCCTACAATTTAAAAATAATTTCCCTATCGTTTCCAGACAATTGCCCACAAATAACAAGCTATTCTGGGAAAACAAAGCAAATTGGAATAACAACAGAAATATCAGAAATGCTTTAAGCATGGCAATGTATTAGAAGCTTTCACAATTAAAAAAAATTTGTTTGTGGTCAAGGAAGTCCCTTCCCTCACCTTTAACCTTGTATAAATACAATTTTATTTTCCCTTTATATGTTTCTTTTATTTACTTATAAGAGTGATAAATCCCCACTACTATACGCACACTCTTTTTAGCTTCGTTATTTACTATCTGCAAACAAGAGGCCAATACTAGCTAGAACTTAGGTTAAGCTGCTTCTTATTTTAGGTTATTTCTTTGATAGTTGTGATCTCCTTGGAGTTACAGGATGTCACAATATGGCCAAATGACCATAGTGAAATAGTGCTATCCTCTTTAAGCCTATCTCAGAGAGGAGGTTTCGTATGTTGTGACAGGGAGCAACTAATTATAATCAAGTATAATAGCTCCATTCAATTAGATCTGGCCATAGCTTATATCATGACACAAAGGTAGACTTTCTATCTTCATAATTCCTTTCTCCATACTGCTTGTTATCAACACTCTATGTCAAAATAAAAGATTTATAATTTTGATTTTTCTTTTTGTTTTTTTTTTTGTTTGAGGGCCATACCTGGTGATGCTCAGGGGGTACTCCTAGCTCAACACTCAGGAGTTACTCCTGATAGGGGACTATATGAGATACCAGGGATCCAACCCGGGTCTACCATATGCAAGAAAAATGCCCTAGCACCTGTGCTATTACTCTGACCTGAGATGTATAAATCTGAAATATAAAAATTAAAACAAAAGCAAAATAGTTAGAGAGTATGTTATTATTATCAGTTGGTCTAACACCATTTAAGTAACCACAGGATTGGAGAGAGTATTTGATTTTAATGAACCCAGAAAAGTACAAGGAAAAAATTGAAGACTTAGTATGCAATATATTCCAGGACCAGGACTATCAGTTTGACTTGGGATCTGTAATAAAAGGCAGAATCAGTTCCCATCCCACATATACAGAAACATGATGCAAAAATTAATAAGATCCAAGTATCATGGACTGAATGGGTCCTCATCTTTGTGCATATGTGTATGTGTGTGTTTGTGTGTGTGGTTTTGTGTGTGTGTGCCACACCTAGTGTTGCTCAGGGCTTGCTCCTAGCTCTGTGTTCAGGAATCACTCCTCTCAAGGCTTGGGGTATCACATGGGTGTCAGGAATCAAATTTGATTAAGCCAAGTAAAAGGCAAGCACCCCACTCATTACTCAGGCCTGGTCTTGCTAAAACTTGCGTCAAAAGCCAACCTTCACTGTGCTAGTTTCAGAAAGTGGAACTTTAGGACTTAACCTAAGTCATAGGAAAGGAACTCTTATAAATGGGAGTAAGCGTCCATGTAAAAAAAGAGTTTAGATAAAGAAATAAAAAGAAGTCACAGAGAATGGAAAAATGCCTTCTATCCATTGATTGAAACTTACCCTCTATTCATATTGTCAAAATGACAACTCTACTCAAAGCACTAAACAGATCAATGTATTTATTCCTTATGAAAGGACAGTGTTCCTTATGAATAACAGTCAAAATGTTAAAATTTACATGGGATAATGCCTTAATCCAGAATAGCCAAAGAAATCTTAGGATAAAAAGAAAATGGGATGGTTTTGTTTACCCAACTTTAATGGTATACAGCTATAGTAATCAAGACAGTGCAGTGCTAGAAAAAAAAGACTGACTCTCACACTAATAGAATAGATTTGACAGTCCAGAGACAACTCCTCAGATATATAGACATATAATTTTTTGTAAAAGGAGCAAAGATCTTGAAATGGAGCCATGAAAGTATCTTCAACAAATGGTGCTGGGAAAATTGGTCAGTCACTGTCGGGCGCACCGCGGGTCCCCGACAGTGCCGGGAAGCGAGTTCCCTTCTACCTCCGGCCGGCGAGGAATGGATGAGCACTCAGGGATCCGATGAGGTTTTAAAAGACTTTACTTATCACAGGTTCAGGCATACAAATCAGCAAAAGGAAAAACCCGATGCTTAGGATTCCAGGCTAGAACCCCAGCCACGTGTAGGCCAAGATGGCGACCACCACGTGCAAAGGCTTTGGGAAAGGGAGAAGAACACTTCCAAGCAGGGCGACAGCTCACAGCGAGCACAGCCCCCAAAGAAGCGCGGGAGAGTGAAAACCGGCTAGTTTATATCCCTTCAACTCAGACCTTCCTCCCATTGTTATGGAAAGCAGGGAGTGTTAAATGTCCTTAGATAATCCCTCCCTGCACCTCACCTAGGCCCCTTTAGTGTGCTAATGCAGCGGCCCTTAAAGGAGTCCTGCAACAACTCCCCTGATTAGTTTACTAATAAAAATTGAAAAGGTAAGAAATATTTAGTAATGTACAGAAAATTAAGATAAGAAAAAACAATTCGAATTACAAAAATGATAATACATGTTACTTTAGGATCCTAACTTGTTTTTTGGACCCAAAGCAAAGTTCAAGACAAAGTGTTTTTAGCTGTCTGATTATAACGGACTATCGTTTGCACTGTCCATAATTTGTGAGAGTCAATTTGCTATATTTTGTGTAAAAGTCTGTGGGGCTACTTCTGGAACAGCAATAGCGGTGATCATAGGAGTATGAGTCTCTGGAGAGCAGCGATCAGGAACTCGTTGAATTGTCAGGAACACTGGATCGGGTCTCATGAACACTGGAACAAGTATCTCGAATTCTGGAACAGGAGTCTTGAGTGCTGGAACAGGTGTCGGGAACATCGGTGTGGTATCTTGAACTCTGGAACAGGAGTCTTGAGCGCTGGAGCAGGTGTCCGGAACATCGGTGTGATATCTTGAACTCTGGAACAGGAGTCTTGAGCGCTGGGGCAGGTGTCTGGAACATCGGTGTGGGCGTCTTGCAGGGCTTCTTCAGCAAGGGAACATTGGCACCGGTAACTGTACCTGTAGCTTAGGCGAGACAAAAACACTTTTCGAGGTTAATCACAAGTAGAGATTTTAAGGCTTTGTAGGGATCCAAGTCTGGGATGGAGAGAAGAATATAAAGAAGCTCCAACATGGGTGGAGCAGGAAATAAGTATGAGAATTGATGATTTTAAAATTGATAAATCTAGTGGATCAGCAGTGGAGTTGATGAATGTAATAGAGGTTTGTAGTGGTCAGAAACTGAGAAGGTAGTAGTTGAGACATAACATAGACACAACATTAATCACAAACATAATGGTGGCCACCACATGCACACACGCACACATACATTTGATCGATCAATATCTTACAGCTGTATATGTGACCCATTTAGGGTGATAAATGGTAACGAGTCAAGCGCTTCATAAATATAAAGCCGGCAAATGATGGTGAGAAAGTGTCTTTTCCTGTGAACAGAGCATTGGGAAAAATTAGTTTTGCAAATTATTAAATTGTTAGCGAGCACTGTTTTAGGAGTCTCGGAGTATTGAGCACTGTAGCGAGGTTTACTGGATTCGAATATCTCATCCTGTGAACAGAATCATTAGAAAAACAATTTTTTATTGATTTAGCAAACATTTTTGTAATGAGCACTGTGATCAGAGTCCACCCATTTTTTCCACCTTTTTTTTTAATAAGAAAGAAAATATTTAGGCTGTAAGGCAAGATATTAGACATGAACCATGATCACAGACTGCAAAACAAGATCATTATTAAAAAGGAACCAATCCAGGAAGTTTAAACAGCAACTTGCAATTTAAAAATTTAAGACTTTATATTGAAAGAATTAGTTGTTTTCTGATTCTTGGAGAATTCTAGTCTTAACAAGTCGCAGAGGGACCCAGAGTTTCTTGGCAGGGTTATCGTCTGTAGAAATGAAAGCATAGCCTCTTCCCCGAATGAGGAGGTGACCTGCAATCCATTTATCATCAATTTTCACCCAGATAGGTGAATTGACTGTTTTTTGAGTTTGCATATCTTCTTGAAAGTGACGTTCAGCCGCGGTATAGGGATCTCCTTGAGGTATATTTAAAAGTTTAAGGTGAATAATGTTAAAGATAAAGAATCCATTGGAGGCATGCTTGTTTTTCGTTGCTTTAATAGCTGAGTTTTGAAGTGTTCTGTGGGCACGTTCAACTATTCCTTGTCCTTGTGGATTATATGGAATTCCTGTAATATGTTTGATATGCCATTCCTCGCAAAAAGGATTTGAAGGTTTTTGCTGGTGTAAGCAGGACCATTATCTGTTTTTATGGTATGGGGGAATACCCATGACGGAGAAGCACTGGGTAAAAATGAACAAACAGATTTAGCTCTTTCAGGCGTCATAGGAACAGCCCATATGAACCGGGAATATGTATCGATGACCACATGAAGGAAAGGTTTGTTGGGAAATAAGTTAGTATGAGTTATATCCATCGCCACAATTGGTTTGTCTGTAAACCTCGAGGATTTGCTCCTGCTACATGAGATGTACAATGTAAAGGAGCACAGACAGGACAGTTCGCGGACAATTTGTCTAGCTTGTCTCCATGGGATGCCATGGTGTACATGAAGGCGGCGGGCATTTGTATGTAGAGTCTGGTGCTCTTCCTCAGCTGATTTAAATACTGGTGCTGCCAAGAGATCTGCTGCTTCGTTTCCCTCGAACCATTGGCCCGGGAGTCGGCTGTGAGAACGGATGTGGGAGATGTATATAGGGAATGTTCTATTTCGGAGGAGATCTTGTAGTTTGTGAAGCAGCTCCTGAATTATAGGATTATGGGCATTTAAAGAAGCAGTGACAATTCCAGGAAATAAACCAACTACATATGCAGAATCACTCACCACATTACATGGGCCAGATACATGGGATAGTAAATGTATCAGGGTGGCGGAGTTCCACTTGTTGGGCAGATTTATAATTTGTATGCACAGTAGTGGTCAACGAAGGACCTGTAATTCCACCCCTTCCTGATGAGGAGCCATCAATATAATACACTGGAGCATCAGGAATGGGAGAGGAGGCGGACAATGGTGGAAATTATAAAAGGTGTCCTTTTCAGAAATTCCCCAGGTTTTTCCAGCTGGGTAATGATAAGATATTTCTCCTGAAAAAATCTGCTAAAGCTCTCTGAAGGATTTCACTGAGTGGTAAAACAGCTTCAATTTCTTTTTTAGGGTCAGGTAGTACAATTACATGGGGATCATGTCCAAGTAATACTTGGGTTCTTGATCTTCCCTTAATTATAAGGTTAGCTATCATCTCAAGGTAAGGTGTAGCAGTGCGATTCTGCTTGTTATGTAAGTAAACCCATTGTAACGGTCCAGATAATTGGGCTATAGCAGCAGTTGGAGACTCGGGAGTGTTGAAGACCAAGAACCATACCTTTTCTCCGGGATTAAATCTGGAGAGGTAAGATTTTTGAAGCCGATTCATGAAAAAATCTAATTCCTTCTGAGCTTTAGGAGTTAGCTGCCTTGGGCTATTTAGAGCAGGATCACCTTCAAGGGTGTGGAACAGGTTACTGAGTTCACAGTTAGGAATACCAAGGGAGGGGCGCACCCAGTTGATATCCCCCAGCAGTTTTTGAAAATCATTCAAGGTTTTGAGCCTTTTTCTGACTAATGGAGATCTTTTGAGGACGCACTGTAGTGCGGTCAAGAGCATAGCCCAAATATTCATATGGAGGCTGCATCTGGATTTTCTCCGGAGCTACTTGTAAGCCAGCCTCTGGTAAAACTGTCATTACATCATTATATAAATTCTGGAGATCTCTGGAATTATCACAAGCTAGCAGGATATCATCCATGTAGTGGATGATGTATGCACCAGGAAATTTAGCACGAATGGGTCGCAAAACCTCATCAACAAAGTGTTGACACATCGTAGGGTGAATTAGTCATTCCTTGGGGCAATACTGTCCACTGAAACCTACGTAAAGGACCTTTATGATTAATGGAAGGGACTGAAAATGCAAACCTTTTCCGATCATCTGGGTGGATAGGTATGTCGGCTGTTAACCGAAAGGTTGGTGGTTCGTGCCCACCCAGGCGCAAAATGTCGGGCGCACCGCCGGGGTCCCCGACAGTGCCGGGAAGCAGTTCCCTTCTACCTCCGGCCGCGAGGAATGGATGAGCACTCAGGGATCCGATGAGGTTTTAAAAGACTTTACTTATCACAGGTTCAGGCATACAAATCAGCAAAAAGGAAAAACCCGATGCTTAGGATTCCAGGCTAGAACCCCAGCCACGTGTAGGCCAAGATGGCGACCACCACGTGCAAAGGCTTTGGGAAAGGAGAAGAACACTTCCAAGCAGGGCGACAGCTCACAGCGAGCACAGCCCCAAAGAAGCGCGGGAGAGTGAAAACCGGCTGGTTTATATCCCTTCAACTCAGACCTTCCTCCCATTGTTATGGAAAGCAGGAGTGTTAAATGTCCTTAGATAATCCCTCCCTGCACCTCACCTAGGCCCTTTAGTGTGCTAATGCAGCGGCCCTTAAAGGAGTCCTGCAACAAGTCACATGTATAAAAATCAATGAACTTGAACACCTGTGTCACAGCATTCACAAAAACAAATAAAAATAAAGTCTACAAATAAATGCATAAGTTGTATTGGGGAAAACAGGCAGAATCCTTCATGCCTTGAATTAGAGGCATCTTCAATGATTTATTGAATGGCACTGACTAAGAAAATAGGGAAAGATTAACAAATAGCACTCAGTCATTAACAAGCATTTGCACCACAAAAGAAATGATCGAATAAAAAATCCAAAATTGGGAGAAAATATATGCCTCTGACTCATTTCACAGATAGTATACAAAATATATTATATACACACAAAATAGGTAAGCATGTGTAATAATTATCAACAAAAAAATAACCCAATTTTAGAAATCAATACCAAAATAATTAAATTATAACAAATATTTCAACCTCAAAGTGACAACCTAAATTGGAATCTTATGTGACTTTGAAAAATTTCTAAATTTATTTGCAGTAACTTTAAAATAGATGATTTGTGATTCACATATGACATTTAAATTTCTATGAGAAATTACTGAATTCTGTCTTTTCCCTTTGCCCCACCGAAATAAATACCCACCCACATTAATACTATGCATGTACATAGTTGGTTTGAAGTAACTGTTCCATCTTAGTTGATTAAGAAGTAGAATCATAGAACAATTTTCTACTGTTTGTTCAAGTATAAAATCAAGGTATTACCAAGACATTATTATAATTAGTCATAAACATATTTTCCTGGTTATGATGCTTCTAATGGATTCCTTTTACATGATTTACTTATTTCTTATGACAGAAGATATTATCCAAAGAAAAACCATTTTAGTTAAATTTTTATAATAGTCCTTTCTTCTTTGTAAAACTAGAATTAGAAGAGCTTATATAGAAATTCAATAAAAAAAAGCAAACAAACAATGGCTTACAAGAGACTCTCAACTGAGTTATTTAACATGGAGAATTTATGAAGGAAAACAGGCAAACTAAAGAGCTTTTAGTTTGTAGGTTTAAATCATGCACAGAATACATAATATTGAAAATTTGTTCTGAGTGTTATAAAACTGCATTAAAACCAACCATGTTCTCCAAAGCAATCTATAGAATATAATTTCTATCAAAATTTCAGAGGCATATTTCAGTTAAACAGAATAAACAATCCTAATATTTGTATAGAATAAATAACAAATAGGCAAAAAAGAACAAAACAAGAAAACCAATGGCACCATGTTGTCTATTTTGAAATACTATTAAATGTAGCTGGAACCTGAGAGATACTACTGTGGGGAAGTTGCCTTGCATGCAAATGAGTTTAGTTCAATCCCCAGCACTGCATATGGTCCCAAAAGCATTGAGAAGAGTCATCCCTGAGCACAAGACAAGGGGAAAGCACAGCTGCTTGTAGACCAGAAAAAAGTAATATCCAAAGCTGTAAGTAATAAAAACAAAGGAGGGCCAGAGCGATAGTCCATCGGGTGGGGAGTTTGCCTTGCACGTGGCCAGCCCATGTCGGCCCGGTTCTATCCCCCGGCATCCCATATGGTCCCCAGTACCGCCAGGGAGTAATTCCTGAGTGCAGAGCCAGGAAAAACCCCTGAGTATTGCCGGGTGTGACCCAAAAGCAAAAAAAAAAAAAAAAAAAAAAAAAAAAAAAAAGGAATAGCATAGTGTTGCAGGACTCCTAAGGGCTGCTGCATCTGCTCTGGATTGCCTCCCGCAAATCACTCCGTAGATAAGGGGGTAGTCTAAATGTGGCAGTTTATCTGACCATGTATGCTGTACTAGCTGGTATAAATATTCTCCCATGCTATCACAATCATCGTGGGACTAGCTAGATCTTACCAGCATATTAGCCTGGCCACGTAAGGACACCTAAGTAATTAGACCAGAGAGAAATGCTGTTTGCTTCCAAACAAACAAGCATGGCTCCCTGATAAAATATAAAGCTACAATGAAGTAGAGGAGACTTGTGAAGGCTTGGAGAAATATTTAACTGGCATTGGTGTTGATCTTTGGTACAGTGACATGCCATCTCAGAAACCCCTTCTCTACATTTCAAAGGCCCTTCCCGGCTCAAAACATTAGCACAGTAAAGGCCCTAGGTGAGATGCAGGAGAGGGATTACCTGAGGGCATTGGACCCTCCCTGCTTTCCATAACAATGGGAGGAAGGTCTGAGTTGGGGGGGAGGTGTATAAACTAGCCGGTTCCCGCTCTCCCGGTCTTCTTCCCGGTGGGATCTCGCCTTGTGAGCGTTTATTCCCCTTGGAAGTTTTACATGTGGTGGTCGCCATCTTGGCCTACACGTGGCTTGGGTTCTAGCCTGGAATCCTAAGCATCGGGTTTTTCCTTTTTGCTGATTTGTATGCCTGAACCTGTGATAAGTAAAGCCTTTTAAAACGGCATCGGATTCCTGAGTGTTCATCCATTCCTCGCCGGCCGGAGGTAGAAGGGAACTTCGCTTCCCGGCACTGTCGGGGGACCCGGCGGGAGCGCCCGACAGCATAGTATTATCAGACACTCATGGACAAAAGTCCTAAAAAAAGAGAGGAAAAGTCCAGAGAAAAACTCCTGAAGGCTTTCTTTTACATAATTAATTGATGGTCACAGACATGGGGCAGAGCTGCTACTGACTCTCCCTGTGCCCAGCCACTCACAAGGCGCCCAGGAGGGATGGTGGGTTCTAGCCCTGGTCCACCAACCCAGCAGAGCCTCGCAACAAGCCAGACTACCCCCCCAACTCAATGAGGGCCTCCATTTTCCACATCTGGACTTCCCCTTCGTCAGAACTCCACCCAGCATACCAGCCTATCACAGCCCGGCTTGCGTGGCTGCTTGCTGCCCTCACGGTTCATTAATAAATGCTGGATTTAGAGGTGACTACAAGAGTATGCTACCCACACGGCAGAGCCTGGCAAGCTACCCGTGTTGTATTTGATATGCCAAATACCAGTAACAATTATAAACCTCATTCCCATGACCTGATGGGATGGTTTGAGGCTCTTTATGTTCCTGGAGCAAGCAGATGCCCTTGGGCTCTACTAGCATGAGACAGGACATATGGAGATGTTACTGGTGCCCGCTCGAGCAAATCGATGATGAACGGGAAGACAGACAGTGACAGACAGACAGACAATTAATGGTCAAGGAATATAAATGGAGAAAGAAAAAAAAAGAGTATCTTCAATAAAAGATGTTGGGGAAATTAGTAGCTACTTATAATAAACACATGAGCTTATATTTGGAGACAAAAATTCTGAAGACTTATGACAAAACTTGCCATGGGATTTGTAGTTGACTTTTTTGTTTAGGGGGTTTGTTTTTAATGTTAATTTGCTTATTGTAATTGAATGATGTGTTTCTAATGGTGATTCTGATGTAGGTGGGCCCCCATGGGTGACTGATGTGAGGCTGTAAGGAAACAAATGGTCACTTTCTTTGGATTTACTTCTGCCATTCTGGGACCCGCTGGGCAGGCTAGACCTTACCCAGGCCTTGCATGTTCTTGTCTTTGTCTCTCTGAAGAAGAATTTCAGGGGGCGATGAGCAGTAAAGCAAAAACATGCTTTATTTGGAGGCTTTAGGAAGGGAAGGAGGAGAGAAAGTGAGAGAGAGAGAGAGAGAGAGAGAATACACATCTCAAGACCGGGAGATGAGGGCGGCACATGTGCTCAGGTGCCACATGTGCTCGGCCTCCTGGGCAACACACAGACATTTGCTGAGTTTTCATAGCTTTTCCCAAGCTGTCCCCACATAGGACTTCTACCTAGGTAAGAGTCCACCTAGATAAGGTATTGTCAAGTGTGGTTTTTTTTTTTTTCTTTTGGATCACACCCAGCAATGCTCAGGGGTTACTCCTGCCTCTGCACTCAGGAGTTACTCCTGGCGGTGCTCAGAGAATCATATGGGATGCGGGGATTGAACCCGGGTCAGTCGCATGCAAGGCAAATGCCCTACCCACTGCCCTATTACTCTGGCCGCAAGTTTGTTGTGTTGACAATGGTGAATGGTCTTCTTTGAAATTCCTTTCCAGTCTTTTGTTTCTGCTGAAGCTTCTTAAGTGAGGGGTCCAGTGGCCTCAGAATTTTCAAGGCCATGAGAAGCCTCAGGAACTTAATTCCTGTTTCAGCAAAGTGGGCTTTTTGCAGCTCTTCTAGGAATTGCATTGCCAAAGGCATCTCCTAGCTCTCTGCCTATATCAATTCAATTTTTCTTTAAATAAAGGCAACAAAAGCAAATACTAGCAAATAGGACTGCATTAAACTGAAAAGCTTCTGTGTAGGAAAAGAACTAGACAAAACACAAAGCCAGCCTACTGAGTCACTCCAGGCACTGCTCTGGGACCCATAGATAATGGCAGAGTTCAAACCAGAGGGGTGGCTAGCAAGATAAAAACATTTAACCCTTGTACTCTTGCCAGCCCAATTTGAAAGTTCTTTTAAGGGTGGAGGATGCTGTTGATTGGGCCACTCCTTTAGACTTCTTAGGGTTACTCCGCCTTGATACTCGGATTACTCTGGGGCTTACTGGAAGTGTAACCAACCATTCACATTCTGGGGATCAAACAAGCACTGGCCATTTGTGAAGCAAATACCTTAACCTCTGTGCTATCTCTTTGACCCCAAGAGTTCTTTTTCTCTTTACTTTTCCCTCAAGCATGCCCCTTTAATTTTCTTTCTTCTTAAGTATTATGGAAAACAAACTTTGTGTGATCATTCTTTTCTTTAATATTGAAAGTGCCACATCTACATAAAAACTAATTCATGCCTCTTCTGTGAATTGCTTCTATAATTATTGAAAAGTGTCTTGTAACTTCCTTGTCCCATCAAACTTGCAAACACAGACCCTGCTTTCATTCTAAAAATGCTCTTAAAACAGTTACCAATACCAGCAGCCGCCTCAATTGGTAGTTACTTGGTGTTCATTATATTTAACTCCTTGCAATACTTTGTGCCTACCACTATCTTCAGAAAGTGATTAATACTACACAAAACTAAGAAATATGAAGTATATAAATATTTTGAAAGTAAAATCTACTATTAATAAGAAAAAACAGGTAAATACTTAAAACACATTTCCCCATATTTATATAATATATACATAACTGATATACTGGATTATATATGTACATATACATCAGTATGCTATAGAGTATATGTAATATATGTATATATAAACTTATGTACATGTGTTTCATTAATTTTTCCAAATTAATCAGGGCCTAAGCAATGGGAGCCGCAGACGTATAGCCTTCAGAGCACACCCATCCTCTGTAGAAAGGTCCTGAATAAGCCCAGAGGGTACCTGTGTGCTTTAAGACCAACCTGAAACCTCAGTACAACATATAAGATATGGAATTAACCTAGGTGTCTACCAACAAATGGATGAATTATGAGGTTGTGGTGTCTGTGAAGATTGAGTACTATGCAGCTACAAAGAATGATGAAATGATGCAAATTGCTGCAACTTGGTTAGAACTGGAAAATATCCTGTTGAGTGAAGTATGACAGAAGAAGAAAGACAAACATAAGATGATCTCATTTATCTGTGCTCTATAAAATTCTGGATGAGGAAATGTACTACAGTAAAAGAGAGATCCTAGATCATCTTTCACCCCAATATTAAGAGAGGACAAAGAAGGAAAAAAAATCAAGGGAGAAGAACAGAATGGAAAGTAAAGGGTGAACAGTCATCAGGACTTCAACTATATCAGTGATATGAGTGACTGGTATAGCCTCATATACTAAACAGACTGAATAGCACTGAAAACTTGAGACCTGAGCTACAATGTCTGAAACTTTGTAATGTGCCTGTCAAGCTGACAGGAGGGGATGGGATGGGGGGGTAGGGGGTGATGAAGCAGTCTAGGAACATTTGATGGAAGAAATTGACACTGGTGTTGTGATTGGTTTTGAAATATTATATGCCTGATTCACTTATCACGCTCCGCTCATCGATTTGCTCGAGCAGGCCCCGAACTCTCCTATGTCCTGTCTCATGCTAAAAGAGCCCAGGCATCTGATTGCTCCAGAACATAAAGAGCCTCAATCCATTCCGGAATGAGGTCTATAATGTTACTGGTATTTGACATATCAAATACAACCGGGTAGCTCCCAGGCTCTGCCATGCGGTACATACTCTTGTAGTCATCTCTAAGTCCCAACTTTTTAAACCGTGCGCGGCCCTGCCGCGTGATAGGCTGGTCTGCTGGGTGGAGTTCTGACGAGAGAAGTCTGGATGGAAAATGGAGGCCCCTCATGAAGTGGGGTCGCTGGCTTTTGCATTTTTATATGCCTTGTTTTTAATATGGCTTGTTGCAATCTTTAATATGCCTGATTAAAGATCTTATATCAGACCTGAATCCATAAATTACGTCAAAGAATATATAGGAAAAACCTTCTACGACATTGAACCTAAAGGCGTCTTCAATGACGAAACACCACTAACAAAGCAATTAAAAGCAAAGATAAGCATATAAGATTACATGAAACTAAAAGGCTTCTTCACCTCAAAAGAAACAGTGACCAACATACAAAGACAGTCCACAGAATGGGAAAGAATATTCACTCAATACCCATCTGATAAGGGATTAAGATCCAGGATAGACCAAGCACTGGTAGAACTTTACAAGAGGAAAACAAACAACCCCATCAAAAAATGGGGAGAAGAAATGAACAGAAACTTCAACAAGGAAGAAATTCGAATGGCCAAAAGGGATATGAAAAATGCTCATCATCACTAATCATTCGAGAGATGCAAATCAAAACGACAATGAGATATTATCTCACACCAAGGAGACTGGCACACATCCAAAAGAGCAAGGATAACAAATGCTGGCGTGGATGTGGGGAAAAGGGGACTCTCATTCATTGTTGGTGGGAATGTCGACTTGTTCAGCCTTTTTGGAAAACAATATGGACATTCCTGCAAAGACTAGAAATGTTTCCCATTTGACCCAGCCATACCACTCCTGGGAATAAACCCTGGGAAACCAAAATCACGATCACGATCACGATCTTCTGGTTGATCATCTGTTTGCTAGAGCGGGCACCAGTAATATCTCCATATGTCCTGTCTCATGCCAGTAGAGCCAGGGGCATCGGCTTGCTACAGGAACATAAAGAGCCTCAAACCATTATATTAGGTCATGGGAATGACCTAATGTAATTGTTACTGGAATTTGGTATATCAAATACAACACGAGAAGCTTGCCAGGCTTGCCGAGCGGGAGGCAAACTCTTTTAAACATATGTACAGAATAGGCCTGGGTGTAGCCCGTCACTCATATGTACAGAATAGGCCTGGGTGTAGTTGTCACTCATCTGTACAGAAAAGGATGGGTGTAGTCGTCACTCATCTGTGCAGAATAGGCTTGGGTGTAGCCCGTCACTCATCTGTACAGAATAGGCCTGGGTGTAGCCCGTCACTCATCTGTACAGAATAGGCCTGGGTGTAGCCCGTCACTCATCTGTACAGAATAGGCTTGGGTGTAGCCTGTCACTCATCTGTACAGAATAGGCCTGGGTGTAGCCCGTCAAACATCATCTGCACTTTGATTTTCATAGCAGCACTATTCACAATAGCCAGAATCTGGAAACAACCATAGAGCCCAAGAACTGATGACTAGATAAAGAAACTTTGGTACATCTACAGAATGGAATTCTATGCAGCTGTTAGGAAAATTGAAGTTATGAAATTTGCTTATAAATAGATGGACATGGAAAAAATCATGTTGAGTGAAATTAGCCAGAAGGAAAAGGACAGATATAGAATGACTTCATTTATTTGCACAATAGAAATATACATATATATGCATATATATCTATACATTTGTGTATATATATACATATACACATATATATACATATATGTAGAGAGATCGAGAGTATGATAATAATATCTAAGTCTAGGCAAAACATGGATGAGGAGGTCTTGTCAATAGGTGGAATCTACCCCAAACATGTGGGAGTCACAAGTGGAAGACAGAGAAGGAAACAGTGTGCTAATTATTGTCAAAAATTATAATAGCAGCCTAGATCTTAACATTGAATATAGTCAAAAGGATACACATGAGGGCCCGGAGGCGATAGTCCAGCAGGTAGGGCATTTGCCTTGCATGTGGCTGGCCTGTGCCGGCCCGGGTTTGATCCCGGCATCTCATATGGTCCCCTGAGCACTGCCAGGAGTGATTCCTGAGTGCAGAGCCAGGAGTAACCCCTGAGCATCGCTGGGTTTGACCCAAAAAGCAAAGAAAAAAGGATACACACGAAAACCTCTAAATGTATGTATTGCAACCCACAAGGTGTAAGAGAAGGAAAAGTATGAGAGAGAGAGAGAACAAGAGAGAGAGAGAAAGAGAGAGAGAAAGAGAGAGAGAAAAGAGGTAAAGAACCTACCATAGAGGCAGGCTAGGGGAGGGGGAGGGAATTTGGTGGTGGGAAATGGGCACTTGTGGAGGGATAGGTGCTGGAACACTGTATGACCAAAACTCAAACATGAACATCTTTGTAATTGTATATCTCATGGTGGTATAATAAAATATTTTTTAAAAAAGATATATTAGGGGCTGGAGCAATAGTCCAGTGGGTAGGGCATTTTACTTGCACTCGGCCAACCGGGGTTTGATATCAGGCATCCCATATGGTCCCGTGAGAACCACCAGGAGTAATCCCTGAGTGCAGAGCCAGGAGTAAACCCCTAAGTATAGCCAGATGTGATGTCAAAAAAAACCAAAAAAATATTATATGCCTAAAACTCACCTGTCAAAAACTTTATGACTAAAGTTATAGTTCTTTAATTAAAAAAGGGGGAAAAGAAGAAAGCAAGGCCAAGAGATGCACTTACTGATTCACTCTGATGTTCCTTCTTGTTTATGACCTTGAAAGGAGCAGTACCTCACTCTCGTTCTCTGATTCTTCAGGATCTCTGCAGAAGTAGGCATCACTTGGAAGGCCACATGATGAGACCACATAGACACAGCTCCTCCAGGGCAGTACCCAGGATATCAGACCTGCTGAGGGTGTTCCCTGACATGAACTGACAAGCTCTCTAAGGTTCAGACGACGGTCTGCCATGACACAGAGCACTTTCAGGGACGAGGAGGCAAAGAATAGGTATGCTCTCTGAGAGGTACTGCTCAGTTTTGGGATTAGTTGTCACACATGTCTCAACTTCTAGAAGACTGCTTGGATTTACTTAACGAAATTTCCAGGAGTAATGGGAATGGCTCCAGTAGCATTTTCAATCTTCAGCAAATTTGCTGGCAGAATTTCTTCAGGATACACACTGACAGCAGATGAATTTTTTAAAGGTGACAATGGTGTAAGCAGTCAGTAGGAGGTTCTCTTGAGGTCTATGATGTAGATATCATCACTGCTCCTTCTGTTGGTGTATTGCTCCAATTGGAACTGCAGATTGATGCTACTTAAATTAGCTCCACCACAAGAATCTTCCTTTTCTTGTAAGGGCCTAGACACTGTGACAGCTTCCCATTAAGTATAAGAATCCAGAATAGGTCTATGTAAACCACTCTCTGGGTAGCATAAGAAAGAGGCCTTTCATTTCAGAAATGCTTGACTTCATTTTTATGGAGAAATTTGCACAAAGGCAGATTAACTCCTGAAGAACCAACTTATCTCTATCATAACCTCTATCTATTTTAGGGGGAGGATGTGGTTGGGACCACACCCAGAGGTGCTTGGGTCTTATTCCTGGTTCTATGTTTAGGGATCGCTTCTGGCAGACTCTAGGGACCATATGGAGTCCCAGGGATGAAACCTGGGTTGGGCACTTGCAAGGCAAGGGCTTACCTGCTGTCCTATCACTCTATTCCCATAGGGGAATTTCTTTTACTTAAAATACGTCCTTTGAATTTGCACAGTGTAACTTTGTCCAAAAGGACACTTGAATCTTTATCCACTTATTTAGGAAATTGCTTGATCTGGGGGTAAGATGCTACTCTGACTTCAGAATTGAATTTGTTGTTTTCAGATGTCTCCTGTTTAAAATCAATAATATGACAAAAGAAACATCCAGTATTCATTTTCCTCACACAAAGACTGAAATGGGTAAAGGCATATTTTATTGATATGATTTGACTGTTTGGCAGAACAACAAACTCTGCCTATTCACACTGCTACAGAAAGGGAAGATACATACTATCAAAAGGAAAAATGAAAAGAAAATCAGAAAGTAAGAATGCATGGTTTTACTAATTAGTTAAATATACTGTAACAGCTCATTGGGCAATTTCGTAATCAGATGAGCCCAAGGGATGAATATGATCAAGTTTATAACAGTTCATTTTCTTGAATGCAGCTGTATAGAATGCCTCGGGAGATTCTAGAAGCAATGAAACTACAGAGACTCATTTGATTAATAACATATCAAGTCCCTAATATCCGCAAACAGAAATGTATTTGTTATGCCTTAAAGGTGTCTAGATATGCTATGGAACCCCTTCTGAAGAGGGAGAGGAGTAGCTAGAAACCTGTGAAGGATTATCTTAATTGGGCTGTCTTCTTGAATACCTTTTAAAAGTTGTGCTGTTTCCCCCTGTTGTATCTAAGTTCATAGGGTTAACCTATTCTCTGATTGCCATAATTGTTATTTCTCCCCAGTGATTTTATAGCTAACAAGGGAACATTAGCACCCACTAATTTCTTGTGGAAAATAATCTATTTAAAAATACTTGATTCAGTTGAATCTTTTTCTTTAATGCTTTACTCCATTATTTTATTATGGAGAAACCTTCACCAAGGCAGAACTGGAGCTCCCAAAGAATTCGCTTGCTTCCCTATTTATTCTTTCCTGGAAAAAAATTAAGCCTCTTTTGATAGCATCCCAGATGGGTACTAGTGAAGCAATTATGACTAAAACCATGATGGGAATTCAGAGAACTGCAGGACGTCTTCAAATAGCGCAGTCTTGTTAAAGGTCCAACCCCACACTCATTACAAGACTCCTTTCACAGTAATGCCTATCTCTTAGCAATTACTGGGTTATTGTATATATATATTTAAACAATCCTTTGCATAGTACACAGACATCACCTGATTCAGCTGTTTGGACATACCTGACATATTGCGATTAAACACAGAAATAGCTGACATTATCTAACAATATCTTTTGTTTGGATTAAAAGAAAGTTAGTTTGAAAAAATGGGGTGAAGCAAGCAATGCAATTTTCCTCGGTAGTACTGATATATACAGTAAATAAAGTTCGCTTCTCTTCTATCTTCGCCCTCTGAATCCAAATGTTCAGGCATTGAGGGTAAAGAAAAAAAATCTCTCCTAAAAAATGTGAAATAAAAAGTCTTGTAATTTCATTATAAATTTTATATTTGAGGTAGGGGCTTCCAAGTGGTGCTCAGAAGATCCAGTGACCTAATTGATGATTCTTGGTCAACTGGGCCAGTTTTACAATGCAAGAACTGAAGGATGAAATGTTGATTGGGCTCTTGATTCCAGAGATTATTCTGGACACAACCTGAAGATGCTCAGGGGACTACGTGGTGCGAGAGATGGAACCCAGTTTGGGACCATGTTAGGTTTATATTTAAACCAACTTACTATCTCCAGACCTCTATAAATCTATCCTAAATTAAACTAATATTTGTTTCTTTGAATAGATTTTTTAAAAGCAGGAAATAAATGATAAAAAAATCAAAATAAAAATTTAACGATTAATATGTACTTTAGTAAGCATTAAGTTCTTAGTACCTAGTTAATTTTGTTTTAGATTTTCTGTTCATATGAGGATAATTAAAATTTATATCAGACCTAGAGAACTTTTGTAAAATAACAACTAAAGCACAAAACAATGAATTTGTACCATTGTTAGCTTAAGACCTAATGTGTCATTATAAAGAAAATATTTATGCAGAGAAAATAAAATCTATGTAAAAAATATAATAGAAGTAATATAGTACAATTTGAGTTGGAAAGAAACTGCAAAATAAAACTATGCATAACTTAATGCTCCAACTCTAATTCAAAGTAATGTCAAATTACTAGCAATATACTGTTCACCTTCAAACTGCCCTTTCTTGAACTCTCATTCATAGTTGGTGAGAATGTTGTCTGGTTCAACCCCTGTATAAAACAGTATGAAGAGTCTTCGGTAAGCTTAGAATTGAGCTGCTATCAAATCAACAATTATACTTTGGGCATCTACCCCAGGACATATACAATCATACAAAGGAACATAGGTACACCATCATTCATTGTTGCTCTTCATACAATAGATAAAAGATGGAGTCAAACTAGGTTTTAAATGAAAGAATAATGGATTATGAAAGAGCTACATATACAAAATGAAATATTATACAGCTGCAAGAAATGATGAAATCATGCAATTTGCTGTAACCTGTTTGAAACTGAAAGATATGTTGAGTAAAGTAAACTGTAAGAAGAAAGACAAACAGGGTAATCTCACCTATCTATAGTATACAGAAAAACTGGTGAGGTAATGTAATGTAGGAAAGGGAGTATTTCTAGATCACTATTGGCTCAAGGGTTTAGAAAGGAGGACAGAGTAGGAAAGACATTAAGGAGGCAAGAAAGGGGCCTATAACAATCGCACAATGTGTAGGGTGCTTGCCTTGCACACGGAAAACCTGAGTTTGATCCCTCACATTCCATATGGTCTCCCAAATACTGCCAGGAGTAATTCCTGAGTGCAGAGCCAGTAGTAACCTGAGATCACTGGGTGTGCATGACCAAAAAAAAAAAGAAAAAAGAAAATAATTAAAAGGAGGCAAGGAAGCAATGAAAAGGGAAGTAGTGGGGGGACAGGAGTTGTGGCTTCCATTATACCGGTGATGTGGGAGAGTGGTAGGGCTATATATCCAAAACATAGTCTCAATAATGCTGAAAACATGAGAACAAAGCTGCAATCACCGAACTCTCCAATGTTCCTGCCAAAGTGGCAGCCAGGACTTTATGGCAGAGATTTGAGGGGAGATGGAATATGCAACACTGGTAGAAGAAAGTTGACACTGCTGCTGTTGAAATAATTGGCCTAAAGCCCAACTAATATATGCCTACAGCCAACTAATATATGTCTAAAGCCCAACTAATACATGCCTAAAGTTCAACCAGTATATGACTAAAGCCCAACTAATATATGCTTAAACCCCAACTATCAGTACCTTTGCAAATAATGTCATTTAATTCAATTAAAATTCTATAATTTTTAAATGTCCTTTGTAAAAAATAACATAAAATCTCTGTCTTGGAAATGATTAAATATGCACACAATAATTAGAGCTTGCTGAACATTTAATGAATCAGTGAAGAGGAAAGTTCTATCAGTATTTAGGAGAATTCTGCAAGGGATGTTGAAATTATTTTCTCTACTATATATATATATATATATATAATTTTATAGAGAGAGAGACTGAAGGATTTTATATGTAGATATATATAGATTATATATAAGGTTAAATTAATGAAATGAGAAAATAACTCTGCAGATACATAGTACAGATTGACTTTTCAGAGAGTAAAGAAAATGAAAAGATTTAAAGAGGCTGGAGCAACAGCACAGAGGATCGGGCATTTTCCTTGCATGTGGCCAATCGGGTTCAATCCCTGGTGTCCCATATGGTCCCACGAGCACCGCCAAAAGTAATTCCTGAGTGCAGAGCCAGGAGTAACAGCTGAGCATTGCCTGGCATGACCCAAAAATAAATAAATAAATAGAGACATAAATAAATAGATGGATAAATTAATAAATAAATAGATAGATAAATAAATGGAATTTAAACAGACAACACCGTAAAGTGAACTGATAAGCAGACAAGAATTCAGAGGAATCATTAAAAGATTGGAAGCTGATTCACAGGCTACCAGATCTGACTAGGAAAAGCAAAGTGGAGTTGGGTACTGAATCACTTACCATTTCCCCTCCCTCGCCTCATCCCCTCTCTTTTATTTCAGCAAGCAAGTTGAAGGTGCCTGAAAGTGACATGTCCTGTCATTTTCAAACCTTCAAATTTAGGTCAGACCTACTTTATCATTTCAAGTCGTTCAATGTATTTGAGGTAGGGGAGATGACCACACCTGGCAGTGCTCAGGGCTCGCTGCCGGTCTGTGAAAAGGGATCACTGCTAGCAGGGCTCAGAAAACCATATGTGGTGTCTAGTACTGACCCAAGATTGGTCTTATTATAGGCAACTCCCTTACTTGCTGAATATCACTCCAGTCCCAAGACAGTTCCATACTTAAACAGATGCAAAAGTAGACTCAGGACTTTGACAGTAAAATCATTAATAAATGTAGCAATGTTGGGTTTTGTTTTATTATTGTGGGGTCTTGTTTTAAATACTTTATGAACACCAATGTTGGATAAGTATTAAATTAATGATTTGGGCAAAGTATTTTCTTGAGAAATATATACTGCTTACATCAAAATACAAGAAGGTAGAAGAAAATTAAAAGTCTTATGACCACCTTTCTAGTTACTGGATTATATCAAATTATATTTCCCCTAGTCATATCTAAAGACACATAGCTATAAATGAATAACCCTTATTTAAAATGATCTAATCCACATGGTAATGACATCTGAAACATTTAACAGTATAATAAACATTAAATACGTCTTATTATTTTTTACATATTTAGATATATGGGATCATATTAGACTGAATCAAGTTATGATGTTTTGTGTAGTCTACTAAAGATGTAAATGATTAGACATCTTTACTAGATGCATAATCTACAAATAAAAAATATAGTAACATACATCATGAAAATAATCTGTGATAGGTACTCTAAATATTAAACATTTCTAAAATATACTCCGTAAATACATTGAAAAATTAACATCTAAGAATAGGGCTGTTGCACATATGAACACAATTTTTAAATTACCTTAAAAGAATAGATATATGTTATGTCTACATATAATAAATTGTCACTTAGATATAAATATTTACAACTTTAACGTTAAAGAATCAAAACTGTACAAGTTCAGAACCCTTTGCCTTTTTATATAAATTTGAAAACTGAATAACTTTTACTATTAAGTCTGTGACAAGAAAATCATCACTGGATGCAGAAATATCAATATTATTTAACTAATCTTTTGGACACGTATATGAGTTGCCGAAGGTATGATCAAGCACCAAATCTTATGGGCCTTGTTTTAAGTTTTTCTTACTGCAGTTTGTAAATCTTCCCTTGCAATGCAGGCAGAAGAGTCTCTTCACTCAGAATGCAGAAAGGCAGGGCTGAAATCAATATTCACACATAGCCTGTGAAATCAAATTGATTCAAAGTTTTCTCTTGGTGATATTAGCAATGGTAAAGGATGATTTATCAAGCTCTATAGCTACTTATAATTCATGAATTTCAGATGAAAATTTAAGTCATCTGTACTAGATAAATATAACTTTGGGTTATTATGAACTTTTCAAGACAAGGTATCCGAAAATTTGTAGGAGCCTGAGAAACCTGAGTTCATTTGGAGAGAGTATTGTAGCTGTGGATACATGAAACCAAAAAAAAAATGTTTTTTTAAGAGAAAAGGAAAGCCACTGCTAGTGAAAATGTTTTGCAAAATAGACAAAGAATGTGAAACTCATAGTACAGAAAAAAGGTGATATGAAAATCTCACCTTTTCACCCATATTCTCACTACTTCCCATCTAGAAAAATAACATAATATTAAATATATTTCCTAGTCCAATAGCTTGTGAAATTTGTACTAAACATTAAAATGTTGATATTCACTATAAAAATGCATCTTACCACTTTATCATAATGACTCCTAGACTGTGGAGTAAGCCTGAATTTGATTTCCTGATTGCATTCCTCAATAGTTTAATTTCCTTAAACTCTCAGTTTTTCCATTTCCACATCCGCTAATGCTAATTTCATAGACTTAGTATGGGAATGAAATTAAATACACTTAATAATATTTGGAAATTATAACAAAAAAGAATACCAGCAGATAGTAAAATGTCAATAATGGTCAACAGTTAACTACCATAATCAAAATTTTCTCCTTAATTTATGCCATTTTTCCTTACATTAATGGAAGTTTTTCCTCATATAAATAATATTCTGCATTTTTCATATCTTGTATAATCTCACTAATTTTTAGCATATAAAATTAAATATTTAGTATGCTTTCCACCACTCTCCAAGACATGTGCTACCAAATTCTTTTTCCAGGCATAAACATGAGTATTGAAAAATATTTTATTCTTTGAAGACACAGCCAAAGTCTAGTATGTTAACCCAAAAGAGTGAAAGAGAAAAATATCTTTAAAAATAACTGGAAACTGGACATTTACATCACCTCTATGAAAGAAAATAATAATGCCTCCTTCACAGATCCCCTGCCAACACCTTTTCTTTTATACTGGGCGTACCAAGCTGTTTACCATATGGGTGTTATTTAGCCATTTCAATTGCCCAGGACTAAATTGAATGGCACCCACACACATGCAAATGTCCACATTTTTGTAACTTGGAATACTGAATAACACTTATCACTATTCCAAATGGAAGACAAATGCTTTACCTTTTCATTCAACCCTAAATACACTTATTTTAAAAAGTTCTACTTAAGACTCAAACTATTCAGAATATTGTTTTTATCTTGCCCAATATTTTTCCAAATTAAAAGAAAATTAATGTAGTTTTATATATCCTGGGATTTCCGATTTCTTAATAAAATTTTAAGTTAATGTCATTATTTCCATTGTTGCTTATATTATTACAAAATATTGGAACCAACTAGCAGAATGATCTAAGGTCAAATTCCTAAAGAATGAAATTCGTTGTGATCATTGTATATGATCTCACAGTTAGGTTTTACATTTTCTTAAAATTATTATCATTGAGTCCTTTATTACATATTTACTAAACAGAACTATAATCTTTCATAATCAATTAAAGTGGAATATAAAAGCTAATGGAATTAAGGTTATAGATAAGAACTGTCTTAAACTGAAAGGGAGCCAGAATGTTTCAAACTCATTTGCTAATATTTTAGTTTGAGTATTATAAATGAACCAAATTTTTTAAAATCCCTATCTTACAGACTAAGAAAAAAATTACATAAAACTAACTAATGGTTCCAGTCACTCCCAAAGCCTACCATTCTTTCCACATAATTTTCCTATATTTATCTTATGCTTTATATGAGTAAAAGTGATGCAGGTGAGGCAGAAGCAGCGGCGGCAGGTTCATAGGTTCTTCAATATTTTCAAGAATGAAAATATTGAATTATTATTCGATAATAAAAAGATGCTCAGACTCAGAATTAGAAAGTAGAAAAGTTTATTGGAAAGTAGAGGAGAAAGGAAAGGAACTCCCCTTGAAGGGAGGAACTTAGTATAGGACTAAGATAAAGTAAAGGAGTCTCGTGTAGCTCCTTTAAAGGCCTCCCTGCATTGTTATCAACCAAGTATTACAGAGAATGCCAGAAGTCTTCAGGGTGGCCTGGCTGGTTTGGGTCTTTCTGGCTATCTGCCTCAGGTATTGTTTGTTATCTTAGTCTTGTGACTCCTGGTTCCAAAGAGAATTGTATGGTCATGGGGAAGCCAGGAATGTTAAAGATAGGGCCTTAGGATGAGGCGGGATAGGTCAATGGGGAACTGGAACTGCTGGCAAGGAGAAACTGTGGGCTTCTCTCAGGTTGGCAAGGGGAAATTGAGACTTTCTCCTTCAAAAAGGAAAAGGAAACTGAACAAAGATCAATGGACTTATCTGCCTGATTTAAAGTGAATAATTTCATCTTATCTTTTGTTTAATTTTTTTTTTACTTAAAATTAAGTCATTCACTGACAATCTTAAAGTTTCTGAAAATCATTGGGTTTCTTCATCTCTACACCTATAGTGGGAAACCATATGATTCTGATAATCTCACAAGAGAATGTTCTTAAATCTGGTATTTTTCATTGCTTTGGTTTAGTGTGCTAGGCTTTTCTATATTTTGCAGGCTAGCTGGTGTGCCAATCTCCTACCATTCTTCCGTTCCCAAAGCTATGTATACATAAATAAATAAATATGCAACACTTTTCTTTAAATGACAACACATAAATTGAAATAAATGAAAACTTAACTTTGAAATGTCAAAGATTTTGACTTCAATATTTATCAGGACTATGTATTGACCCAGATTTTTTTAAAATGACCATTTACTTATTCAACCATTTCATTTTGTTCAAAGTATGTTCTGCATAGTGATGGAAAAAATTACTCAAAAAATACACATGCGATCAATTTTTTCCTCTTAAATTGTTTTTATCCTTCTTCAATGGACTTGAACTAAAAGTTTTGGGTATTTCATAGTTACTCCCGACACCTAGGTTTAGGTTAAGCATAAAGGTTGTTTCTCGCTAAAATAAAATAGAAACCAAAATAAATAAATTTGTCTTAAAAAGTACATTTAAAGCAGCCTTCTCTTCCTTTCACTTATTGCTCAGAATGACTCCTCCAGGCTATCTTTTACTCATACTTGAAGTATGAATATACTGCAGGAAACCTAAATCAGGCTCTCTTAAACCACCATTATGATCTTTGGTCTTTCTAAAATTTCATATTATCCATAAAAAGTAGCATATCATCACACATGCCACAAATACTACTTCTGCTGATTCATCTCTAGATTATGAGCTATTAAAGAATTAGAACCCTATAACTTGTATCTATAGTCTTCATGCTTAGCATAGCATCCTATATCAAGCTGAACACATGTATGGAACACTGGAATCTAAGCATATATTAACTAGAGCAATTTGTGATAGATAGTTGATCAATCTGTTGAAGAAATACCATAGATATGTGCTGATTATGCCATAAAGACTTTATAACAATAAAAAATAGGCACCTATTTATATTGCCAGATAATTTGACACTTAACTTGAAGAAACATTGTGACACATGGCGGATGTTTATCGCTAAATTGTCGAATGTTCCTGTTTCAAAGAGCATCACAAGTGATGTAACTTGAAAGTGGGAGGAAAAGTGCACATCCCTGAAGCCCCTCCTGGGTTCTGTTGATGGAAGGGGGTGGAAAATAAGGAGCCATTGTATAGATGACTATTCACACTTGCCAGAGTCGCTGTGTTCAGCCACTCTCCCGGCCTGCCAAAGTGGAGGTGGAGTATCAAGCATGGTCTGCAAAACAGCAGATGAGTTTGGTTTAGTCCCCATGGAAACCAGATCTCCCATTGAGCAGTAAACATATTTGGTACTTTTGTAATCTGAACCCATCAAATAAGTACAAAAAACAATGATTTTTTGTTTCACTCATATTGTCTTAAAAGAACAGATACTGTAAATCAGATTCATTGGAATGACATCCAATTCTAACAAACTTTTTACCAAGTTGGTCTCAGTTTTAAAAAAGTTCCTCATTTAACATCACGATTTAACTGCCCACAGAAGTCATAAAAGTATTTGTTGAAACCATTTTATTCAACATAAATATGATAAAATAACCCACCTTACCAAAAGGTGTATCTAAGAATATAGTCTTCATTTCCAAATTCCATTTAGAAGTAAGTAATCTCAATACCATAAGAAAGACCATCATAATTAAAACAAAGCAGACCAAAATTAAATAAATAGATGGATAGCCCATGCTATTTCATTTCAATAAACTTTCAAAGTCTGTATATTCTGTCTCAGATTGCCAGAGAAATTGCTCTTTAATCAAAATATATTGGAGCAGGTGAACTAGGTCAAGTGATAGAACATATGTTGAGCATGTGTGAGATCCTAGACCCGATCCCTAGCATTGTACGACCCTCCAGGCATAGTGAGATATGGCACTAGTAGTCTAGAGTCCTACTGAGTGTAGCCCCTATAAAAGAATCAATCTTCAAACCCTACTGGAACCTACTTTTTTTTGTTTTTTTTTTTTTTTAAAAATTTTTTATTATACCACCGTGAAACATACAATTACAAAGGTGTTCATAATTGGCTCTTGGTAATACAGTACACCAGCACCCATCCTTCCACCAGTGCCCCATTCCCACCACCAATGTACCCCACCCCTCCCCGCACACCCCCCAGGATGCCTTAATAGCAGGTACCCCAGTTTCCTCTCTTTCTCTCTCTCTCTCTCTCTCTGTCTCTACATCTCTCTCCCTCTTATTTTACACATTGTGGCTAGCCCTGCAGATATTTAGAGTTTATCACTTAAGTCTCTTTGTGTATATTCAATGGTGAGTTTTAATCTGCCATTACCATTTCCCACATTTAGTAAAACACTGGTATCTATATGTCCTATTAATGAATGCAGTCATTCTATATCTGTCCTTTTCCTTCTGACTAATTTCACTCAGCATGATAGTGTCCATGTCCATCTATTTGCAGGTAAATTTCATAATTTCATCTTTTCTGACAGCCGCATAGTATTCCATAGTGTAGATGAACCTAGTTTTTAAATATTTAATTTGCCCTGACCTTCAATATTTCACTTGCCATCTTCAGTGTATTCTTTCACCTCTGCCTCTGACTAGGAACCTCCCAAGTTTCCCCTCCCAAGCTTCTGTTTGTTTCCTCCACCGGTTCCACTCCAATTCCTAACCCATCAAACACTCCCTACCACCAATGAGGATGAAAGGTCTTTCTGTAACCTGTTCTGCTCCCTGAGAGGTGGGAAATTAGGAAAAGTTAGGACTACCCTCACCAGTCAAATAAAGAAACCTAATAAAGCAGAGTGATTGCCAGAAATTAGAATAGTTATGTAACCTGCTATTATAAAGCACAAGTCTAAACACCTAGAACTTGGAGTTTCACCCTCACCACCCACAATGCTCCAGAATTCAAGAAAATAATTAATAGACTGAGCTATTTCAACAGATGGGAATAGACATCCAGGTAATTCCTCAATAGCATATAAATTTTCAATACTTTACAAAAATGACTACAGGCCAACAATCCTCACCATACCCACTGAACCAGGGAAATAATGGAAGAGAGATTCACTAAATCTGAAGAAAATTTGATGGGAACAATTATAGAATTCATCTAACAGAAATGAATGAGTTAAAGAATTGCAGGTCTCAGGATAGAGAAATAATACAGAGGGTAGGGCTTTTGCCTTGCATGTGGCTGACCTGTTTTGAATCAATTTCTGGAATCCCATATGGTGCTCTGAGCAATGCTAGGAGTAAGCCCTGAGAACAGAGCCAGGAATAAACCCGGAGCACTGCTGGGTGTGGCCCAACCCCTAAAAAAGAAGAAAATAGCAGGTCTCAGAAGCAAAATGGAAAGGCCAAAATATTAAAGTCCATAATTTTAAAGATACATGATATTATCAATAAAGTTTAATATAAATTATGTATTTTTTTGGGCTACTCACCTTTTTTAATTTTATTTTGTTTGTAGCTCTGAAAGTGCGCATACACAGGCTTACTCTCTGGAAGCAGAAAACCACTTCAATTATTTTGAAACGAAAATACTTTCATACATTTTCATGGACTTTTTAATTGAATCACCATGAAATATATAGTTACAAAGTTATTCATGATTGAGTTTCAGTCACCTAATGTCCCAAAACCCATCCCTTCACCAGTGCACATTTCCCGCCGCTAATGTCCCACTTTCCATCCTGCCCACCCACCCCACTCCATCCCCACAGCCTGCTTCCATAGCAGACACTTTTTTCTCTCATCCTCGCTATCTTTTCCTCTCCCTTTCTCTCTATCTCTCTCTGCCCTCACTCTCTCCCCCTCCTCTCCCTCTCCTTCTCTCCTACTTTCTTTTTAAGTGCTGTGGATTTCAAGACTGTTACTGAAAGGTCATCATACATATCACTTTACCGCTGCAACACTCAGTTCTTGTCCAGAGGGGTCATTTCCAGCTATCATTGTCAAAGTGGTCCATTCTCTGTCCTAACTGCCTTCCCCTTCCTGACCCTTGTTTCTATGTCTCTGGATATATATTGTTGATGTTAGCTTTAAATCCCCAAAGTGATTGCAGCATTCTGTGTCTGTCCTTCTTCCTCTGACATATTTCAGTCAACATGATAGTCTCTATGTCCAACCATGTATAAGCAAATTTCATGATTTAAGTTTTCCTAACAGCTATGTATGTTCCATTGTACAGATGTGCCATAATTTATTCACTCATGTGTTCTCAGGCACTAGGGTTGAAACTCCTTATTTTTTTAGATATTTAGCAGACAATAGCAAGAGGAAAACTCTCTGGATTAGAGAAGAGGAATTTTCCCTGGACAGAAGCAATTGTACAGAGTGTAGGGTGTTTACCTTGCATGCAGCTGATCCGGGTTCCATCCCAGGCATCCCATATGGTCCCCCCAGCATTGTCAGGAGTAATTCCTGAGCATAGAGCTAGGAAAACAAAACAAAAAAGAAAAAATATTGACATTCTATAGGCTTATAAGAGAGGAGAAAAACAGGGAAGGAAGTGTGGGTGGTTAAAGAGATAGTAGCTGAGAACTACCCTAAACTTAGGAGGGAGCCAGCTGCACTCAAGAGGCTCAACGAGTGTCAAACTAAATAATATCAAACAGAACATCTAGACACTTTGAAAGAAAAATAAGAATTAAAGAGATATATAGGCTCCTTAAAGTTACAAGAGACAAACAACATCTCAAATACTAGGGGAAAGACATAAAATTTACATGAAATTTCACATGAAACTCCACAAGCAAGAAGAAGCAAGAAAGGAATGCAATAATATATTCAAGAACTGAGTCCAAAGGAACCTCAATTAGGAGTCCTCTATCCTGCAAGCTGCCACACAGAGTTGAGGGAAGCATAAAAATATACTCTAAGAGCAAGGTAGTAAAATGGATAAGTCACTTACTCTGCATATAACTCACCTCAGCTATATCCTTGGTACCACATATAATCCCCAAGTATAGCCAGGAATGATCCCTGAGCACAGAGCCACAGTAGCCCTGACCACTGCTAGGTGTGACCCATTAGGTAAAAATGTATGAAACTAAGTTTTTTCTACTACAGCTGAAGACATATGCTGCATTTAAACCTACTGTGCAAGAAAAACTAAATGGCCTTCTATAAAAATCAAATGTTGAAGAGCAAACTAAGCTAAATCCTCATAGAAAAAAAAGGCAATAAACTCCATCACATCAATAATCTCTCTAAATATCAATGGTCTGAACTCTCCTATAAAAAAGGCACAGAATGACTGGATGAATCCCCAAACAAAATCCAACCTTCTGCTGCTTACAGGAAACACACCTGAATGCTTAAGAAAAATAAAAGCTCAAAGAAAAGGCATGAATGGAAAATAATCATAGAAGCTAATGGTAGAATTTTGGGGAAAGCAGTCCTGGTCATACATGCAACAGATTACATAACATTAAATTTAAAGTAGGTAGGGGCCAGAGCAATAGCCCAGCCAGTAGGGTGTTTGCCTTGAACATGGCTGGCCTATGCTGGCCTGGGTTCGATCCTCGGCATCCCATATGGTCCCCTGAGCACCGCCAGGAGTAATTCCTGAGCAAAGAGCCAGGAGTAACCCCTGAGCATTGCCTGGTGTGACCCAAAAAGCAAAAAAAAAAAAAAATTAAAGTAGGTAATAAGAGACTGGGATAGATGTTACCTATTGGTTAAGTGATCAATAGGTAAGAGAACTTAACAGTTTATTATCCAAATGAAAGACAGCAAAGATTATAAAGCAACTACTAATAGACATGAAGAGCTACATCTATAGATTAAAATTTATTAAAAATATTTACTATAATCCTCAATATCTATCAACCTTATTCTTTAATATTTCCTTCTTTTTTTAAGTATTTTATTATACCACCGTGAGATATACAAATAAAAAGATATACAATTAAAAAGTTCATGTTTGGATTTTGGTCATACAGTGTTTCAGCACCCGTCCCTCCACCAGTGCCCATCTCCATACAAATAAAAAGATATACAATTAAAAAGTTCATGTTTGGGTTTTGGTCATACAATGTTTCAGCACCCGTCCCTCCACCAGTGCCCATCTCCCACCAACAACATCCCCAGTTCCCTCCCCTTCCCCAGCCCTGCTCCATGGCAGGTTCTTTATTTCTTTGCCTTTCTATCTCTTTCTCTTTTCCTTCCCTTCCAGACTATGGATTACAGAACATACATTAAAAAGGTTGTCATGTGAATCCTTTTGCCTCTATTTAATGCTCAGTTCTAGGTGGGCATTAGTACCCTCGACTAGTATTAGCACCCTGTTCCATTTTCTGTCTTTCCTAAACTCTGATGATACTAATATTTCCTTCTAAGAATAAGGTTTGTATGCTGAAAGTATAATATTCTCATTACACTTGGAGAAAGTATAATGTCCTCATTACTCTTGGAAAATTTAATTAGAGGGGGAAAATTGGTAGCAGTAAACATACAGCATCTAAAAACATTATATCATTTTCCTTTAAAAATAACAATTTTGTGTGTAGAAGAAATTTTGTATGTAAAAGGCATAATCTACCTATAGACAACAACATTTGGAAAATAAAGATCTCGGCCAATTATCATACATTTCTGAAACTAAAAATGTGAAATACTGAAACGAATTTATTATAGTTCACTGATAAAAAATTTGTATCCTCATAAAATATTAAAATCACTGTCACTGTCTTCCTGTTCATCATGGGTTTGCTCGAGCGGGCACCAGTAACATCTCCATATGACCTGTCTCATGCAAGTAGAGCCCAAGGGCACCTGCTTGCTCCAGGAACATAAAGAGTCTCAAACCATTCCATCAGGTCATGGGAATGAGGTCTATAATTGTTACTGGTATCTGGCATATCAAATATGACGATGGTAGCTTGCCAGGTTCTGACATGCAGGTAGCATACTCTTGTAGTCATCTCTAAATCCAGCATTTATTGATGAACCACATGGCTACAAGCTGCTGTGCGAGCTGGGCTGTGATAGGCAATCCAATATAAGGAAAGAACTCTAGCTCTGGTCAGAACTTAGACCATACAAGAGAGCCCAAGTCTCCCACCAAAGAGAGAGGATCTCTCCTGAGAGAAGTCCTACTCAAAGAAAAGAGCCATACATTTATTAAAATAAAGGTATCAAATAATTGAATCTTTGCACCTTCTGTACAAAGAATTGAAATAGACTTTCTTAATATTCATCTTCAATTATTGTAAAGATAAAATATTAGTAATAATAATAAAATGATCAGAAATATAGATCCACCATCTTAGTATATATTTACATGTGAAAGTTACAAAATTGCTATGCCTAACACTTAGCAGACTTTACTAATTCATCCCAGCACATTTTCCAATCTTATATAAGATTGTTCTTTTACATCATTTATAAAAATTGGCATTTATGTGCTTTTAAAATTTCATAAACACCAAGAACTCATGCTGCTGTCTATTTATTAGGTTTGGGCACATTTTAAAGACATTTATTCCAATATGCTGTGCTGTTGCCATGGCTGATGGTGATATTGTGAGAAATTTTCTAATATTTTGTTAGAAATATCAGTAGCATTTTTATCATATTCTGATATAATAGAAACTTTCAAATATATTGAAAATAACAATTTTTAAAAGCTTTTTATTGTAATGTTCTAACAGTGTCTTACGTAATTTCGATATTAACCCTTTGTCAGAGGGGACTGGGTAAATAATTTTCCCCATTCCATGGACTGTATTTGTATCTTAGAGACCATTTTTTCTGCGGTACAGAAGCTTCTTACTTTCATGTAATCCCATTTGTTTAACTTTGTCTCCATTTGCTTGGTCAGTGTTGCTTCCTCTTTGAAGACACCTTTAGCTTCAATGTCATGGAGAGTTTTTACCTAGGTTTTCTTCCATGTATGAATTCAGGTCTAATGTTAAGATCTTTAATCCATTTTGATCTGACTTCTGTTTGTAGCATTAGAGAAAGATGTAAGTTCAGTTTTTACACTTAGTTGTCCAGTTTTCCAAGCAGCATTTTGTAGATCCAGTGTGGTCCATATAAGTATACACATAGTTTATCTCAAAAAATATACTAAACACTTCTGAAAGTAACATGGAAAAATAAACTCCCATGAATAGACAAAGTAATCCTTGGGGAAAAAGAAGATGGGAGGCATCACCTTTCCCAACTTCAAATTGTATTACAAAGCAGTAATAATTAAAACAGCGTGGTATTGGAATAAAAACAGACCTGTGGATGTATGGAATAGAGTTGAGTATTCTGACACCCATCCCCAAACACATGATCAATTAATCTTCGAAAAAGTGCAAAGAGTCCAAAATGGAACAGGAAAGTCTTTTCAACAAGTGGTGCTGGGAAAACTGGGTAGCTACGTGTAACAAAATGAATTTGACATCCCATATGGCCCCCCCGAGCACCACCAGGAGTAATTCCTGAGTGCAGAACCAGGAGTAACCCCTGAGCATCGCCGGGTTTGACCCAAAAAGGAAAAAAAAACCTCAATATCAGACCTGAATCCATAAAGTATGTTGAAGAAAATATAGGAAAAACCCTCCACAACAATGAAGCTAAAGACATCTTTAAAGATGAAACACTACTAACAAAGTGAAGATAAACACATAGGAATACATGAAACTAAAAAGCTTCTTCATCGCAAAAAAACAGTGACCAACATACAAAGTCAGTCCACAGAATGGGAAAGAATATTCATCCAATACCATCTGATAGGGGTTAATATTCAGGATATATCAGGAACTGGTAGAACTTTACAAGAAGAAAATAGCAAACCCCATCAAAAATTTGGGAGAAGAAATGAACAGAAACTTAGACAAGGAAGAAATTTGAATGGCCAAAAGGCATATGAAAAAATGCTCATCATCACTAATCATCAGAGAGATGCAAATCAAAACAACAATGACATATCATCTCACACCAGAGAGTGGAGCATATCCAAAGGAGCAAGAACAATTGCTGGCGTGGATGTGGGGAAAAGGGGACTCTCATCCATTGCTAGTGGGAATGTCGACTGGTACAGTCTTTTTGAAAACAATATGGACATTCCTCTAAAGACTTGACATCAAGCTCCCATTTGACCCAGCCATACCACTCCTGAGAATATACCCTGGGAAGCCAGAAACACACAGTGAAAACACCATCTGCACTTTTATGTTCATAGCAGCAATATTCACAATAGCCAGGATCTGGAAACAACCAAAGTGCCCTAGAACTGATGACTGAATAAAGAAACTTTGATACATCTACACAATGGAATACTATGCAGCTGTTAGGAAAAATGAAGTTATTAAATTTACCTGTAAATGGATGAACGTGGAGAGGATCATGTTGAGTAAAATTAGCCAGAAGGAAAAAGACAGATATAGAATGACTGCATTTATTTGCATGACATAAATAAATAAATATATATATATATATACATATTACGATACCAATATCCAAGGTCAGGCGAAACATGGATCAGGAGTTCTTATCAAAGGTGAAAATTACACAAACGTGTGGGTGTCAGAGCTTAGGTAGGGAAGAGAATGGAACAGAAAGCTAATAATTGTCCAAAGTGCTAATACCAACCTAAAAGTGAGCATTAAATACAGACAAAAATATATACATGATGACCTCTAAATATATGTATTGCAATCCACAATGTGTCAGAGAAGGAAGAGAGATAGAGAGATAGAGAAAGAGAAAGAGATAATAAACCTGCCATAGAGGCAGGCTAAGGAATGGGGGAGGGAATCGGGGACATTGGTGGTGGGAAACGGGCACTGGTGAGGGGATGGGGGCTGGAACACTGTAAGACATAACCCAAATATGAACATCTTTGTAATTGTATATCTCACAGTGGTATAATAAAAATATTAATTTTTTTAAAAAAGGAAATTCCTAAGCATGTTACTTGCACCATTTCAAGGGCACTCCAAATCAACCTGCGATTACAAGGAAGGGATATATTTCAAGGCTATTCCTCTTGTATCACGTATTAACACAGTTTCTGGATAAAGAAATAAATGAACTCTCACTAATTTAGGACAATACAGGTTGTAGTCATTTATGACCAAATAGCCAGAAACATTTTGCTATGAACTTTACTCTGGGTTCAAAATGAATTCGAACATTGGGACAACATATAATATTACTTTGTAATTGGAATTGTTCCTTTTCTGTATCACTCCACAGTATGTATTATTCAGAATACTTGTATGTTTATATTTTTGTAAACAAAAAAGGGAGAGTTGTTGGATGACAGGCTTAGCTAGTTTGGGAGCTTTGCTGTTTTACCCACTCAGCTTAATCTACTTACATGTTCTTAAGTCAAGGTTCATTCTAATGAGATCTCTCTTCTATGTAAACACTGATGGAAGGTGTGGCCGTTACAGAAGTCACCTTGACTCTGTCTGAATAACTTCTGACTTATACATCTACTAAGACTTCTATGTTTTCTAGATTGGGCACAGCTCCTCTTTATACCCACTGCACCCAGTGTGGGGCTGTTAGAATTTACCAGGAGACTACCACCCTTGCTACGCTGAGACTATAGGAAGACTATAGGAAGGATCATACTAGTTATCCCTCACGCAGGTGAGTGTGACCCCTTTCAGTATACGGAGAACAATATGCTCAGAATCACCCTGGTGCAGATAATAAATAAGGAACTTGTGGGTACCATCTAGATTACAAGTTCCAAGCCCAGGAAATTAAGAAGTGTTACCTTAAATCAGCCCCCTCGTCTCCAGTGTTTTACATAAGAGATAATCTCAGAAGAAGGGATTAGTCCTAGGCATATTCCTTTGTGTATACCTATAATAGGGTGCGGCTCCACCCTTCTACACTCTGTTTAGGGTTCTTTGTTGACAGGACCCTCCCTGTCCACAGATAGGATTACTTTGGTGTTTATAAGGGGACTGAATTGAGGCTCCTTCTCCCTTTTCTCCTTTTTCTCCTTTTCACTCCTTTTTTTTGGGGTAGGACTCCTCTAAAGTGAGACCCTCTCTCTTTGATGGGAGACTTAGGCTCTCTTGTATGGTCTAAGTTCTGACCAGAGCTAGAGTTCTTTCATTATATTGGATTGCTGTGGACAAGTTTTTGTACTATTAAAAGCCCTTTTGGAACTGCGCCGGACTCGTGAGTTTTCATCCGTTCCTTCGGCGACCTCAGAGGTAGAAGAGAACTTCTGTCCTGATACTGTTGGGGACCCCAGCGGGTCCCCAACAAGCAGCCTTTCATTTTTCGGCTGTTTGGCTCTTCCTAATGGAGAGGCAAGAGGAACAGGGGCCTAATACTGATATGAGCAGCCTTAAATATGTTTCTGTAGATATGTGTCCAATGGCAAAGGAAGCAAAGCAAGTGTACACAAATGGACTATATTAAAAGGCTTCTTTAAATAACTGAACTGTTGAAATAGAGGAGCCACCTGGATGACACTTGGCTATGGGGTAGTGCTGGTGGTGACTTTGTGGCTGCAAGACAGGCGCTCTTCCCTCACTGATCCTGCACCCCCACCCCAGAGGTTGTCTTCATCAGAAATAGAATCCATGAAAAGGGGTTGGATGGGTAAGTGGCAAGAATTTAGTAATGAGATAGTATTTCTATTTGTTGATTTTAAAGTAATGGTCTGTTAACTTGCTTGAAATAATTTCTAATTATCTTGAAGATTTGTTGAAAACATGTGAGCCTCTCAGTTCTCCAGGAGTTTTCAGTCTTTCATCAAATTTGGGAACTAGTAACTCAAATTGATTAGTGTTTTCGGGCTCTCCTTTATTCTACAACACAACCTGAAGTGAACATCTGTGGTTTTTTGTTAGGCAGAATGAGAATGAAACAGAACATTCTAAAGTGTGAACTTATCTAGGTATGAGGATAAAGTAAAAGAAGTAGAATATTGGATGGTGAAATTTGTACAAATGAATCTACAAACATAAAAACACTGTTATGAAACCAGCACCAGTACCCTCATGTGCTAAGTAAATAACGTGTCATCCAAGTGACTTTGTCATTGGGATGCTCAGCTCCACAACCTAGTATATGTGAGCACAAAATAAAGATGCAGCCCCAGATCACTCCATCTAACTCTGTGAGCATCACGAACAAGTTTGTGGTTCAAATCTACACAAGAAAGGGTAAGAAAGAGAAAAAGGTAAAACAAAAAGGCAAAAAAAAAGTGAAGCTGGATAAACAAAGACAAAAATATCTTGTCTTTATTCTGTAACGTTGGCTATTATGATAACTTTGCCAGAAATGTTAGGGTGCAGATATCCCTTTTAATGAAGATTTTCATATTCTTCAATATGCCCTCTTTTTTCGGTTTAAATAGAGGTTTAGCCAGTGTGCAGAAGCCTTTTAATGTAGTCTCATCTGCTTAACTTTGCTTGGCTCCTTTTGCCACTGGACACATATCTACTAAAACATAATTAAGGCTGCTGATATCAAATAGGAAAGAGGTAAAATAAGAGGTAAAATTGTTCAATTTGAAGTTGGCATGAATTATATATATATAAATGGTGACAATTGTATATTAGGCTGCAGTTCTTTTTCATTTTCTTTCCACAATTTATTTTTCTCATTTATGTATTTACTTTCCCAACACACATCCCTTCACTAGTGTATATTTCCCATGACCAATTTCTCCAGTTTTCTTCCTGCCCTCACTCACTCCCTGCCTGCTTCAGTGATGGATACTTTTCTTCCCTGGCTCTCTCATCTCTCTCTCCTCTCTCTCACTCTCCTCTCTCTGCCTCTCTGTCCCTCTGTCTCTGTCTCTGTGTCTTTGTATCAGTCTCTCTCTCTCTCTCTCTCTCTCTCTCTCTCTCTCTCTCTCTCTCTCCCTCTCCCTCTCCCTCCATCCCTCCCCTTCTGTTCAGGTATTTCAAATCTTGATACAGTTTTGGGAGGTTAAAGGCATCCATAAATTTATCCATTTCATCAAGGTTGTTTTGTTTCATGGTATAATATTCTCAAAGTAATATCTGATGATCCTTTGAATTTCTGTGATTTCTAATGTGATGTTCCCTCCTTCATTTCTGATTCAGTTTATTAGCATTCTCTCTTTGTCAGTTGCTAATAGTTTATAGATCTTATTTATTGTTTCAAGGAATCAGCTCTTGATTTCATTGATCATTTGTATATTTTGGGGATTCCAGCTCATTAATTTCTGCTCTAATTTTATTATTTCCTACCTCCTTCATGGTTTGGGTTCCTTTTATTGGTTATTTTCTAATATCTTAAACTTTAAAGTCAAGACATAAAACATATCATTTTGCAATTTGCCAAAGGAAAAAGTAACCTAGGCAATAATTTAATGAAGGAACTGAAAGATTTGTATTCAAAAAACTTTTAGACACCATTGAAAGAAACTGAAGTTTTCCACTCCCACCAAAATAAAAAAGGAGCAAAAAAAAAGAAGTAGCAAAAGATACTCTGTGAGTATAATAAACAAATTCAAATGGATAAAACAAATTTGAAATAAACAAATTTGAAATGACCATTTAACCTTAGCTGATGTAGATATGCATTTATCTTTATATCTAGCTATTTGTTTCATATTTAGATATACATGGATACATGATACACACATATACACATATATAATGTAAGAACTATTAAAATCTCAATAAAATTATTCACACAAATATAACTTAAAACTTGTCACTTGTCTTCCCATTCTTCATTGATTTGCTTGAGCAGGCACCAGTAACATCTCTCTATGTCCTGTTGTATGCTAGTGTGCCAATGGGCATCTGCTCTCTCCAAGAACACAAAGAGTCTCAAACACTTCCTTCAGGTCATGGGAATAAGGTCTATAATTGTTACTGTTTTTTGGCATATCAAATACGACATGGGATACCGAGCTTGCCAGGTTCTGCTGTGTGGATAGTACACTCTCAGTAGTAGACTCTCATCTCATGCATTTCCTGATGAACCACAATGGGGAGAGATCGACTTTTCACTTGGGTGGATCTCTTACGAACTGTGGCATCTGGAAGTTGAAAATGGCAGGCCTCATGGTGTGAGGGTTCCTATGTCTTCTTGCAAGGCTCTATTCGAATGGAGGGGCAACAGTTTTAAATTATTTTCCAACTGAAAAATTATATAACATAAAATTCATTTGGACTCACCAAAGAAAAAACTCTGAATAACCAAAGTAGTGTTAAGGAAAAACAAATAAAACTGGAGAAATTATGCTACTTGATTTCAAACTCTTCTACAATAATAATAACAACAAAATCTACATTGTATTGGAATGGGAAAAAAAAAACCACACAATTCAATAAAACCCCATTCAGACTCTAGAAATAAACCTGCACATATGCAGGCAAGTAATTATGACTAATAAATAACTAACATACAATTAAGTAATGAAACCCTCTTCAACTAAGTGATGTTGGAAAACTGGATAGTTATTGGGGAACGCTGCGTGCCCATTAAAATCTGTGAGCAGGGTCAGGGGAGCCCCTTCTGCCCAGGGGATCGGCTGCCGTTGGATGGAGAAAGATGCAAGAATCCAAGAAAATTTCAAAAGCCTTTACTCACACTTGTTCTGGCATGCAACTTAGCAACAGGAAAAGCCCAGACTTTAGGTTCCTGGCTGGGTCCCAGACATGTATAAGTTTAGAATCCTAGGCCAAGATGGCTGCAGCCACATATTAAGGTCCAACAGAGAAGAGAAAAGAGAGAAGAGCAGAGGGAGAAGGCAAAAAGACAAAAGCCCAAAGATGCGGAAGAAAGCAGACTACAGCTATTATATTTTTTTCAATTCAGAATGCCCACACCAAGGGGAGGCAGTTAGGGTCAAGTCCCCGTCAGGTAACTTCTCTTAGGACCTCACCTAGTTCTATTGAAATGTAAATGTTGCCCAGTCAAGACTGTAGGGCCGTTGGTATATGGGGGGAAGGACATTTAAGACAAACTGTATCACAGAACACAAAGGCATGCATCTGTACCAATGGATATTCCACAGCCAGGTATATATTTCTCCAAGGCTTCACAAAATTCTCTTCTTTACCTTATAGTTCTTTTGTATGTTAGACTTTAGACTTATTAGAGAGCCATGTTTGCTTGCTTGGAGGCAAACAGCATTTCTCTCTGGTCTAATTACTTAGAAGTCCAATGTGACCAAGTAAATATACTAGTAAGATCTAGCTTTGTTTGATCTTATAATATAAATATTTTCTTTCATGCTGCTACCACAATCATCATGGAATTCCACGATGATTGCGGTAGCATGAAATAAAATATTTATACCAGCTAACATAGAATGCATGGTAAGATATACTGCCACATATCAAACTGTCCTCCTCCTATCTACAAAGTGGCCTATAGGAGGCAACTCCAGGCAAGATGCAGAGGCTCTGAGAAACAGTGTACTGCAACAGATAGTCATAAGTAAAAAGAAATTAAACTACTCTTTTTTAATCATACAGGAAAATAATAAACATGGAAGATTTCAATTTAATGTCGAAAACATAAAAGGTATGGGAAAAATCATAATGACATATTCAGCATTGACCTTTGTGGTATCTTTGTGAATTAACTTATTTTATTAAAACAACAAACTCTGAAATGGAATTTGCTATGATTTACTTTTTTACTACTTAATAATCTGATCACAATAAAATTAAGTAACTTCCCCAAGGCCACAGAGTTGACAAAGTCTAATTAGAAACCAGAGAGTCTAATTTCAAGGTTTGTTCTCTTGAGTACTGCACTTTTCTTCTTAAGAAGTGTGGGGGGTTGGGGCTGAAAGGATTACATAGATAACAATAAATTATAGGAAAACAACACAAAGCAATACTTAGAAGCAATCAACCTGGAGACTTTGTTTTGTTTTTGAGTTACACTTGAAGACACTCAGGGGATCCTCCCAGTTGTACCCAGGAGACAATACTGGATGCTGGGAATCAAGCCTTGTCAGTGACATGCAGTAAAAGCCCTTCCCGCTGTACTATTGCTCTGGTCCAAGGAGTCAATTCTATTTGAAGAAAATTCAGGCTCCAATCACAAACAAAGCAAGCTACCTAGTTTCTCATTACCTCAATTTCTTCATGTGCTAATAGAAGTAATAGCAATTGTTTAAAAGTTGTTAGTATTGTAAATAAGCAAATTTATTTTACTAATTTTGGGGTGAAAAAGAAAGCAACAGGGAGGTTACAGAGGTATATTATGTGCTATATTATGAGTAGGATGGGCTCTATCAAAATTCTAAGCTCACCTTGATTGCACTGTTTCAATAATTGTTAGAACATGTTTTACTCTTACATGTCTTGCTTGAACAATAAAATCAAGATAACCAACTATATTATACAAGATTGTAATAGAGTGAATCATTTAGAGGGAGAGCTACTCAGATGACTGAGTTGAAAGTGTAATAATCAGAAACAATAAGGTCTGTTCTTTATAAAGATGGGTAAGAGCCCATTGGATAAATTTAAAATTATAAAATTTGACAATTTCCAAATGCAAAGCACTATAAGCATGTATTTTGAAGGATAGAGCGGGTATTTGTGCATAAATCAAGGAAAGAAGGGATGAGGATAGGATGTATTCTAGTGAGATTGATTCTATAATCTTTGAAGCCAAGGATCAAGCCAGGAATTGTTTCATTATTAAGTCCATGTGTGGCCTGAAACACTCAAAAGACCAGTACTCAATAAATTTGTCCAAATTTCCAGTGGTGTATGGGTTTGGATTTTTCTCATGGCAGGAAAAAGTAAGAAGTCATGCCAGAGTAGAAAATGCAGTGTTCTTAGTCTTGAAGGCCTAACTCACCCAACTCCCATTTCCAGGCTGTACAAACCCATACACTACTGGAAACTTGGACAAATTTATTAAGGAGTGGTCTTTTCAGATTATGGGGACACACGTGGAACTAGGTTAGCTATTTCAGCTGTGCTAATAAGGATTGAAAAGAGGAATTCTGTAGGGACTGAGAAGAGGAATCCTGTAGGAGAGGTGATTTCTATCTGATCCTATGAAAAGCAACTATCATTCCTTCAAAGGAAGACAGGAGTAAGGCTCAAGAAATTTAATAAGTCATCGTCATTTTCTTTACCTTGGTGATTTCTACTTTGATAAAATTTCTCAAGCCAAGAACGTATAAAAAAGAACGTATCACCTCTCACATAACATTCCAGAAATATGGCAAATAACAAGTGTGACTGGAAGTGAACCCATGACTGGAAACCAAAGCCAAAATTTCTGCATTCCTTGCAAGTACCCATAGTTCCTTTAATTATACTTGGGGATTGTAAACAGGAAAGTGTTTCGCAGATGTTGAGAATCCAAGAGGTAAGCCAAAAAAATAAAATAAATATATGGTTTGGCAAAACCAAACTAGATTAAAGCAACATGATTTACAAAAGGAGAGGAATGTTTTAGAGAAATAGTAGCAATAATAGAGTCATATGAAAAAATGGTACTTATTTAAAAAAATATTATGACTGATAGAAAGTGTATCTGTTCAGATTTATATCAAAAATATGTAAAAAATAAAATATGAATATATATATGGGTTTGAGGCCACAGTCAATGGTAATCAAGCTTACTTTTGGCTCTGAGATTAGGACTCACTCCAAGAAGTGCTTGTAGGGTGGGGGGGCAATATGGGGTGTCAGAGATCAAACTAGGGTGGGCTACATATAAAGCAAATGCCCTGCTTATGTACTATTATTCTTGTACTGTGAAAGCATTTTTTATTTTAATTTCAACTTTTTAAAAAAAATCCTATAATCATTGAAAAACCTCCCTTTGAGAGAGAAAAGATGTTAGAATCTATAGGTCTGTGGCAATTAATGAAAATACATTTTCATTTTTCTCAAATATATTCTTCCTATTAAACATGTCTAACACATTTTACTATTCACTTTTTCTAAGTCCTGAGATTTTGCAGGAAATCTACTAACCAGATTTTCATCTATGTAACATTACAAAGCCTCTAATACCAATAGAAATCTCATGTAATTTGGTAGTGAATTATTTAAGATCAAACATTGAAGAGGCAGTGTACAGAAAAAGTACAGTCGTGTTTTTAAAAAAAAACATGCAGAGGCCGGAGAGAAAGTCCAGCGGGTAGGGCATTTGCCTTGAATGCAACCAACTCAGTTTAGATCCCCGGCATCCCATATGGTCCCCCTGAGCACCACCAGGAGTAATTCCTGAGTGCAGAGCCAGGAGCAACCCCTGAGCATCGCCAGGTGTGACCCAAAAAAAAAAAAAAAAACAGAAAAAAATAAAACAACAGCCGCTCTCCTGGCGCTATCTGCCCGGACACCCAGCAGCTCCCCACTCCCCCACCAGGTGCGTTCCAGCAGCGGGCAGACCCGAGGCACCCCTTTCCAGCATAAAGGGCTGGAACTTTGAGAAGGGGACCAAGCCACACACAGCTTTATCGGATCTTCCACTGGACTACCTCCATACCGACAGCCTGACTCCAGAACCACCCAGCGACACTCCAAAATTCAAAACCGTGCGGACACTAGCTCATCCACGTGAAGTAATATCTATCTACCTGAGATACCACTGAGCATTTGCCCCTACATTCTTTGCTATACATCCCTAACTGAAAAGTAATTCAGGCACCTACTAACTCTATTGACTAGTCACCCATAACACACACTTTCAACCTACGATAGTAATTATGGTAAAGCAACGCAGAATTCCTTCAAGCTCTACAATTGAAGTCACTAATACAGATGAGGCAAGCAATAACGATGAGCTATATAACCTCTCTGTAAAGGAATTTCGGAAGGAACTGTTAAAGATTCACAAGGAACTCAAAGAAACAATGGAATGCAAAGTCAATAAAATACAAGAGGACATGAGAGCAGAATTAAGTAAATTTCAGACCAAAGTACAAGCAGAAATAACGATATTAAAAATGAGGTAAGTGAACTGAAAAACACAGGGGAAGGCCTCCAAAGCAGAGTAACAGTTACTGAAGAAAGAATTTGTTATCTCGAAGATGAGGTTCAGAGATTCTGTAGACAACACCAGAAGATGGAGAAAAGACTCACAATCAACAAACAGACTAGCAGAGAAAATTGGGATGGAGCCAAAAAGGAACAACATACGGAGCATTGGGTCCCAGAAGAGCAAGAAGAAAACCCTGATGAAGAAGAAACTGTCAAAGCCATCATCGCTGAGAAGTTCCCGAACTGAAGAAAGCATGCTCCCAGATACAGGAGGCCCATAGGATACCAACTAAAAAGAAATCCCAGTAAGTATACTCCAAGACACATCCTTATTAAAATGACAAAAATGATAGACAGAGATAGAATACTGAAAGCAGCAAGATCAAAGAAGGAAATCACATACTACAAAGGAGCACCCCTGAGATTTACAGCAAACTTCTCAGATGAAACACTCCAAGCCCAAAACAATGGTGGGATATTGTGAAAAGACTCAATGAACTGCAGACGTCACCAAGAATTCTTTACCCAGCTAGACTTACTTTCAGATGTGAAGGAAAATACACAACTTCACGGATAAACAACAACTCAGGAAATTCATAGACTCACAACCAACTTTATTTTTTTTGTTTTTATTATTATTTTTTTTTTTGCCTTTTTGGGTCACACCCGGCAATGCTCAGGGGCTATTCCTGGCTGTGCACTCAGGAATTACTCCTGGAGGTGCTCGGGGGACCATATGGGATGCCGGGGATCGAACCCAGGCCAGCAGAGGCCGGCCGCGTGCAAGGCAAACACCTTACCCGCTGGACTATCGCTCCGGCCCCCACAACCAACTTTAAAAGAAGGATTGAAGAGTCTATTATAAAATAAGACAACCCAAAACCACAAGTTTAAACATAAAGATGGCACAAAATCCAATGACAATAATATCTCTCAACGTCAATGGTCTAAATGCACCAATTAAGAGACATAGGGTAGCAAAATGGATTAAAACACTGAATCCAACATTCTGATGCCTACAGAAACACATCTGAATAATCAGAGCAAACACAGACTCAAAGACAAAGACTAGAGACCATTCTCCATGCAAACAACTATTTCAGAAAGGAGGGAGTAACCTTACTTGTATCTGACAATATAGACTTCCAGGCTGAAAAAGGTTAAAAGGGACAATGAAGGCCATTTCTTAATAATTAAGGGGTATGTATACCAGGAAGAAATCACACTACTAAACAAATGCGGCGCCAAATGAGGGAACAGCAAAATACTTACACTTGATCACTTGAATCCCATTATTCATTGATTTGCTCGAGCGGGCGCCAGTAACATTTCTATTGGACCCTATCATGTGCCAATGTAGCACAATGGCATCTGGTTGATTCAGGAATATGAAGAGCCTCAAACAGTTCCTTCAGGGTCTTGACAAGGAAGTCTGGCCATCTTGAGGGTGGGAGGCCATGTGATCTTTTGACATCCCATGGAATCCTGTCGGTAATTGCTCTAGTCCAGTGGTTGTCTCCAAATCGCATTACATGTCCAGCCCATCTGATTTTCAATGCCTTGGCAAACTAGACAGCAGCCCTGATTCTAGAATAGTGACTGAGGTCTTAACTCCGATTCCTTCTCTCACTTGAGTGAGGTGTGAATATTCCAAGCATAGCTCTTTCGATTCCTCTCTGGAAGACCCAAATAGCATTCTCATCCTGCTTTTGTAGGGCCCAGGACTCTGAGGCGTATGGTAACACAGGGAGAACGGTGGAGTCAAAGAGATGTGCCCAGAGCCAGAGGTTCTTTGTCCTTTTAGCTATTTCTTTGATGCCTTTGAAGGCATTCCATGCTGCTCTCTTCCTCCTGCGAAGCTCAGGTTTTAGGTCATTCATCATGTTGATTTCTCGACCTAGGTACACATAACTGCTGCATTCAGAGATGTTTGTTCCATTGAGAGTGAATGGGGCCTCAGGAACTAGTTCATTCTTCATGAACATTGTTTTCTTTAGATTCAGCTGTAGACCTATCTTTCCACATTCTCGGTCAAAGTCAGCCAGCATTTGTGCCGCTTGGCTAATGTTTGGTGTTATTAGAACAATGTCATCAGCGAAGCGGAGGTGATGTAGTTGCCAAACATCTATCTTCACTCCCATTCCTTACCATTCTAATAGTCGCATGATGTTCTCAAAGGGTGGTGCTGAAGAGTTTTGGTGAAATGGTATCACCCTTTCGAACCCCTCTTTTGACATCAATGATCACTTCTTTGTAGAATGGTGAGATCATGGTGGTGAATCTGTAATACAGCTCACAAAGGATCTTGATGTATTGGGTTTGAACACCCAGTTTGGCTAGGGCTTCGATGACTGCTTCAGTCTCCACAGAATCAAAGGCTTTCTGTAAATCAATGAACGTGAGACAGAGTGGCATCTTGTACTCCCTACAAACCTCAATGAGCTTGGTTACTGTGTGGATATGGTCGATTGTGCTGAATCCTTTCCGGAAGCCTGCTTGCTCGCATGGTTGTCCTTCGTCTAGTGTTCTGCTAATCCTGTTCAGGATGACTCGGAGTGAAGAGCATGTAGATGACGGACAACAAGCAGATGGAGCGATAGTTGCCGATGTCATGAATATCTCACTTCTTGAACAGTAGAACTGTCCTGCTGGTTTTCCATTGGGAGGGCACCTTGCATTCGGACAGGTAGCGTGTGAAGAGCTGAGCTAGTGTATTGATGAGGACTGACGGCAGATTCTTCAGGTGTTTGGGTCTGACTTCGTCTGGGCCTGGTGCTCTTCCCTTCTTTATCAACGAGATGGCATGTCGGGTTTCAGAAGGGAGAACATTGGGAATGACATGTCCATCCTGTGGAATTTGGTATGTGGGCAGGTGGATGTGGCTATCAAAGAGATTTGAGTAGAAGTCCTGGATAATCTTCTCCATTGTCTTTCTGGAAGATGTGATAGAACCATCAGGGCGTTGGAGGGCAGTCATCTTGGTCTTATAGTTGGCGAAGGACAGGCGGGCAGTGCGAATGCTTTTCCTGGCTTCTGCTGCATCTTCCAGTATTTCTGCTCTTCTGTCTTTGAGTTCTTCTTTTATCTCTTCTCTGCACCCTTTAGCTAGCTTGGACGTTAGCATTTGTTCTCCTGAGGCTCGCGCCTTGCCACGTTGGCGAATGAGCTCGAGATTTTCTGAAGACAGGCATTCTTTTGTGTCTTTCTCTCTCTCAGCATTCTTCGCACAATCATGGAGGTGCTGAACCAGTCGGTTGTATTCTTCCTCGATGTCGTCAATGACGGTATCTTCCCATGTTGCTGCAATTGTGCCAAAGAGTTCCCAGTTGGTGGTCGTTCTGGGAGTTCTCTTCTTAAACTTTGCAGCCTTTTCTCCCCGTTGCGGGAAGTAGAATTTTGCATGAAGGAGACGGTGGTCCGATCCTGTTTGGAATTTGGGGACGACAGCAATATCGGTCAGACAAAACCGATTGAAGATGATGTGGTCAATTTCATTGTGGAACTGTCCGCCAGGAGATTCCCATGTCCAACGTTTTGCTTCAGCCTTCTGGAACTTGAGTTCCCATGAATGGTCTTGGTGGACATGATGAACTCAGAGAGTGTCTCACCCTGTTCGTTCTATTCTGGGCCATGGGTCCAGATGTGGAGTTCTTCAGCCAATCTTCTCAGTCCTATCTTGATATTAAAATCACCGACTATGATTTTGTAGAAGGTGTGATCTTTTTTATAGAACTCCTCCAGTTCCATGTAGAATTTCTCAATTTCATCTCCTTTGTATGTTGATGTTGGTGCATAGACAATGAAGATAGAAATTGCTGGCAGTGGGCCACATCTCTTCAAGTGTAATCATCCTATCCAGTTTTGTAGGCATTCAAATGAATCAATGTCTACGACCATGTTCATGCTGACAAGGACACAAATGCCACCGGCGCCTCTTTTTTGTCGCATGTTCCAAGGAACAATTCTTCTCTGGTGTTAAATACAGCATGATGCTACTGACGCCTCCTCGTCTCAGTCAGACCAATGATGTTGTACTTGATCTTTTGCACTTGCACCATCAGATCCTCAATATATGCTTCCGATGCCAGTGTACGTGCATTGAAAGTACAGACAGTCATTTTAGTCCTTCTTCCTTTTGGCAGCCTAGGATGGCCGTGAAATTTTATCAGGCACTGCTTGTTCGCCTTTCTTTCTGCTGCCATATTAAGGGCTCTTTTGGGGTCAGGAAAATAAACATTTCTGCTACTGGTTTTGGCATATCGAACATCGCTCGGACAGCTTGCCAGGCTCTGCCGTGGAGGCGCTATACTCTCATTACTTTGTGGGGCTCTCTCAGAGGGGTGGGTAGAATATTCACGGTAATTTGGAGGTAAATCGCGTGGCTGCTGTGTGGCCACGTGCAACGAGGAAGGCTGGTTTCTGCTCTGCTGGGTGTATCTGTGTCTCTGTGTCTAGAAATAGACCTCAAAGAAGATATTAACAGTAGCACAATAATAGTCAGAGACTTCAACACTGCATTATCGACTATGGATAGATTGATGAGACTGAAACTCACCAGGGAAATACTGGACCTGAAGGAAGAAATAGAAGAAAGAGAGCTGGTAGATATATGCAGGGTTTTTTCATCCCAAAGAAGCAAATACACATTTTTTTCCAGTGCACATGGAACATTCTCCAAGATAGACCATATACCGAGCCACAAAGCATACCTCAACAAAATAAAAAAGATAGAAATTGTGTAGACTATCTTTTCAGATCATGATTCACTGAAAATAGTAGTTAACCATACACAGAAGCAGGGAGTCAAACCAAACACCTGGAAACTGAACAGCTCACTGCTGCACAAAAAATGGGTCATAGAAGAAATCAAACAGGAAATCCAAAGTTTCCTACAAGCAAATGACAATAAAGATACCAACTATCAGAACTTGTGGAACACAGCAAAAGCTGTGTTAAGAGGAAAGTTCATAGCTCTGCAAGCATTCAAAAAGGAAAGAAGAAAGGGCCCACATAAAAACCTGACCTCACAGCTGAAATCATTAGAAAAAGACCAACAAAAGAAGCCCAACCCAAGCAGAAGGAAGGAAATAATAAAACTTAGGGAGGAAATCAACGAGCTGCAAACCAAAAAAAAAAAAAAATCCAAAAAATTAATGAAACCACGAGCTGGTTCTTTGAAAAATTAAACAAGATCGACAAGCCACTGGCAAGACTTGTAAGGATAGGGAAAGAGAGAACCCAAATAAACAGAATCAGAAATGAAAATGGTGACATCACAACAGAAAAGACAGAAATCCAAAAGATCATCAAAGATTACTTTTAGAACCTCTATGCCACGAAACATGAGAATCTAGAAGAAATGGATAAATTCCTGAAGTCCTATAACCTCCACGATTGAAACAAGAAGACCTCCAATACCTGAATAAGCCTATTGCCATCGAGGAAATTGAAACAGTAATTAAAAGTCTGCCAAAACACAAAAGCCCAGGTCCAGATGGGTTCACTAGTGAATTCTACTAAACTTTTAAGGAGGACATACTGCCTGTCCTGTTCAAGCTCTTCCAGGAAATAGAAGAAACAGAAACACTCCCAAACAGCTTCTACGGAGGCACACATCACCCTGATACCCAAAACAGGGAGAGACAACACAAAGAAGAAAAATTACAGACCAATCTCCTTGATGACCACAGATGCTAAGATCTTCAACAAAATCCTAGCAAACAGAATCCAAAGACTCATCAAAAAGATCATACATCATGACCAAGTAGGATTCACCCCGGGAATATAAGGATGATTCAACATTGGCAAATCAATCAACATAATACAACATATCAATAAGAGAAAAAATAAAAACCATATGATCCTATCAATGGATGCAGAAAAAGCATTTTACAAGATCCAGCACCCATTCATCATTAAAACCCTCCAGAAAATGGGAATTGAAGTCAAGATGGTAATACTCCCTAGAGATTTGTACAGACTCAATGCGGTTCCTATAAGGATACCCATGACATTCTTTAAAGAAATTGACCAAACACTCCTGAAATTCATATGAAATAATAAACCCCCCATGGATAGCTAAAGCAATCCTTGGGAAAAAGAAGATGAGAGGCATCACCTTCCTCAACCTCAAACTGTACTACAAGGCAGCGGTAATAATAACAGCATGGTACTGGAATAAAAAGAGACCTGTGGATCTATTGAATAGAGTTGAGTATTCCGACACCCACCCTCAAACACATGATCAGTTAATCTTTGATAAAGGTGCAAAGAGTCCAAACTGGAGTAAGGAAAGCCTCTTCAACAAGTGGTGTTGGGAAAACTCAACAGCTACATGTAAAAATTGAATTTGGATCTGTTTCTAACACCGTGCACAAAAATCAGATCAAAATGGATTAAAGATCTCAATATCAGACCTGAATCCATAAAGTATGTTGAAGAAAATATAGAAAAAAACCCTCCACGACATTGAAGCTAAAGACATCTTCAAAGGTGAAACACCATTAACAAAGCAACTAGAAGAAAAGATAAACAAATGGGACTACATGAAACTAAAGAGCTTCTGCACCTCGGAAGAAACAGTGACCAAGATAGAAAGACAGTCCACAGAATGGGAAAGAATATTCACCCAATACCCATCTGATAAGGGCTTAATATCTAGGTTATATCAGGCACTGGTATATAGAAGAAGAAAACTATATAAGATGAAAAAAAGCCAACCCCATAAAAAAAATGGGGAGAAGAGATGAACAGAAACTTTGACAAGGAAGAAATTAGAATGGCCAAAATGCATATGAAAAAATGCTCATCATCACTAACCATCAGAGAGATGCAAATCAAAACAACAACAATGAAATACCACCTCACACCACAGAGACTGGCCCATAGTCAAAACAGTAAAAGCAACAAGTGCTGGCGTGGATGTGGGGAAAAGGGGACTCTCATACATTGTTGGTAGGAATGTCGACTTGTACAACCTTTCTGGAAAACAATATGGACATTCCTCCAAAGACTAGAAATTGAGCTCCCTTTTGACCCAGCCATACCACTCCTGGGAGTATACCCTGGGAAGCCAAAAACACACAGCAGAAACACAATCCACACTTGTATTTTCATAGCAGCACTATTCACAACAGCCAGAACCTGGAAACAACCAGTATGCCCGAGAACTGATGACTGGATAAAGAAACTGTGGTACATCTACACAATGGAATACTATGCATCTGTTAGGAAAAATGAAGTTATGAAATTTGCCTATAAATGGATGGACATGGAAAGGATCATGTTGAGTGAAATTAGTCAGAAGGAAAGAGACATAGAGTGACTGCATTTATTTGCATGACATAAATATATCAGGTGGTCTTACTAAAAGTGGAAATTACCGCAAACGTGAGGGAGTAAAAGTTAGGTAAGACAGAGAAGGGAACATGTGTGAATAAATGTCAAAAGGTCTGATACCAACATAGAACTGAGCATTAAATACAGGCAAAAAAAAATGCACATGATGGCTTCCAAGTGTATGTAGTGCAACCCAAAATGTGTAGGAGAAGGAAAGGAGAGAGAGGGAGAAAAAAAGAGATAAAGAACCAGCCATTTAGGCAGGCTATGGGAGGTGGGAGGGAATTGGGGACATTGGTGGTGGGAAATGGGCACTTGTGGAGGGCGGGTGCTGGAACACTGTGTGACCGAAACCTACAACATGAACAACGTTGTAATTGTATATCTCACGGTGGTATAATAAAATGTTTAATTAAAAAAAATTGTTACTCTACCTCTGCCATGAACATATGTTTTATTTTTGGGCCAGTCGAGAAATGTGGCTGATCACTTCGAATTCAACTCTCCTTTGCCCAAAACCATTAGCCCCAGTATCTAAGGGTTTACTTTACTTCTGTCTGAAGATATCTTCTCTCAGTTTCAGGAGTGACTCTCCTTCATGAGCCCAAAGCAAATAACCCAATTTATCCTTGGTCATGGGCTTTATACTTTAGCCTTGAATTTGATTTTAGTTATATGTGTTTATATAGTTGTTGATGTACTGAAGTGGGGACAATTACGAACGTAGGCAAAAATAGAAGATACTTACCTTGAAAGAGAGTGGAGAGTCTCCCCATAGGTAAACTTGACACCTAATCATATAGACATAGAGTCTATATGTTTAAGTGATAGTAATTAATAAAAATAGTAAGAACACACAAATAAAATAAAACAACATGCAAATTACTTTTTTCCTTACTCATCATTTAGAAGGCACACATAACGTTGATTGGAGTCATCAGACAAAAACTATTTCAGTTACTCCAGCAAGAAGAATTTTTTATTAGAAATTAGCACATAGCTTATCATTTATTTCATTAGAACACTTATGTGAGAACACAAGTTCTACCTAATTTATTTTCCCAGATCTCCTGATACCTCTCACTCTACCCAGCAGGAAGTAGCTGTCATGACATCTGTTTCTTGTAGAGCTATCAAGAACGATAAGCAGATTCTTGTGTTGCCTAAGTCTTGGAGTTTCCCCCCTTTTCTCCAAAAAGCTATTGTGCTCCTTTCTGCCATATGGAAAAGATAAATTCCAGAACCTAAAATATCAGAGTGAAAGAGAAAGGAGAATAAAACTCTTTGAACACTGATCATGAAAGAAATGTTTATAGAGTATGTTCAAAGGTGTCGGAGTTCATGTGTTATTGTTATTAAATTAGTGACCATATCAAAAATATGTTAGCTTGCTAAATATTTCTTTTTTTACCATGCTTTTCAAAAGCTAAAGTGACATAAAGCTATCAAAACACTGAGGTATCATTTCAAGTTATTTATGACTAACAAAACAACTCAAAATTTAGCCTCTTAAATTTACATTTATTTTTTACCTGGGTTTCACTGAGTTTAGCAGCTGTGGCAGAAGGTCCCATTTAAGATTTCCTTTCCTTTTTTTTCTTTTTGAGGGTGGAGGGTAGAAGGTTTTGGCTGTCCTCAACTGTGCTCAGGACTATGTGCTCAGGGGTTACTCAGGGAAGTGCAGGGGGAACCACATGTGGGGCTGGAGATGAAACAGGGCTGGATGCATGCAAAACAGGCACTTTTACTTGCTGTACTATCTCTATGGCCTCTTAGTTAACTATTTTTATATAATATCAGTAAGATTTTTAGCTGTAGGTACACTCACCTGAGACTTTACTACACTAGATGACCATAATGGCGCCCTCACATGGATGCACTGATACAGGTTATTTCTGGGGACTAAAACTAGACATTTTCATTAGACTCTCCTCTTCTTGAGGCTTTTGGCATGTAGTTTGATTTAAAGATATCATATCCAAAGGACTAGTGTCCCACAGTACTCAGACAATGAGAAACACATTCTCTTAGTACCCATATTTAGACATCATGTGGCATTACTTCCATTGTAGCTAACTGTTGAAGAGTAAATCCTAATATCCACTAAATTTAAGCAGAAGAGTACATAAAAGCCAGAATACCAGGAAACAGACTTCATTGAAGGATATCTCTGAAAACTAGTTACCAGAACCCAAAATTAAACTATATGTGAAAAGCTAGATAGAAGCTCTATGTGAAAATTATTTGAACTTACAGATTCAAGATACAATTAATATAGAATATCTAATTTTATTCAGTGACTCAAAGGTTACTAATATTGAATTTTGTTGAAATTTTATCTTCATGTCATACTTGTTAAAATATGTAAAATAAGTCATATATCACTCTATTATGGCAATACTTATGTATAATTTTCCTTCCATTTTTGTAGTGATAATTTTAAATTATTTGTTCAGTATTTATTAAGCTTTTATATTGTTCCACATAGTAACTCTTATTTCCAACTTACAGACAAGCAACAGGAACAAGTCTCAACTATTAAGAATTATGCTAGGAGTTACACAAATAGTAAGTGATTGAGATGCAACCATAAACTACGATATATGATAGACTTTGTACTCAAATAAAAAGAATAGATACCAAATTCTTTACTTGGACTCAGTGCATCAGTAGCTAGAGGTAAAATCACATTCTGCAATGCTTCAATATCCTTCTATCAAAGATAGTAACATGCTTTTTATTATTCATAGCAGAATAGGAAAATACAACATGGAGCACAAGGGTGTGTCCACAAAGAGTATCTTAGAAACATTATAGGGTCTAGATAGATGGGTAATTGCACAGGGCCAACCCAGATTCAATCCCTGCCTCCCATGAGCCCCTCAGGCTTGCCAAGAGTCAACCTTGAGTGCAGAGCCAGGAGTAACCCGGAGCAACTATAGGTTTGTCCCATATAGCCCATTATAATATGTGTGTTTTGCTTGGGTAACTTTGAGGAGTATTTAAGGAAGTAGAGTTCTATTATATGTTAAATACTTCCCTGTGCCAGAAAGAAGGAGTAAATTTATGATGGTGTGTCTGAAAAAAAATCCCATCTTTAAAAAAGAGCAGACTAGAGTGAGGATAATGTATGATTGGTTTTTAAAAAAAGCATTCCCTCAAGCTATCCAGGAGAGGGGAGACTCTTGATTTTTTATGGTTTATAATGGTCTCCTTTCTGTCCTTGCTTATACAAAATTATGAAACAGTCTTGTTTTTGTCTCACTTTATCATGGTCACAGAGTGACGTCTGCTGTTGATGTTCTGTGAGATTGTTTATATCAAAGAACAACATGGCCTAGCAGTGAGGCCAGACCAGTGTCTAAGAACACTACAACCTAGTTACTGGGTGTCAGAGACTGTTTTTTATTATTTTTTACTGGGGTGATTTCTTTTTTTTTTTAACAATCATGGTATGTCCTATTTATTGTAGCAAATCACTATTTTGCTTTAACATGTAAGGCACTGAATGAAACATCTAAATAAAGATATTTTATCTAAATAATACATATTTTCAACTTGTAATTTTAATTGATTTTATTTATATAAAATATTGTACAAAGAGAATTTTATTTTTAACTGGCTATATGCAATATGTACTATACTTTTAAATATGTTTTAAATTATTGTGCTTTTGGATAGAAGTT